>JAYJMJ010000289.1:9970830-9983783 GCA_036873875.1 Laminaria ephemera
AGAAGGGACGACACCTGTGACCACGGCTATTAATAGATTAATAGTCCAGAACCTGGAAACTAAAAAAAGTGAGAAAACAAAAAAACAAAAAAAAATAGTAAGTAAATGCTTCCAAGCGAGTCGCCCCCCCCCTGTCTATACAGCAAGGTTGGCGCTGAGGCACTGCGGCTCGCCTTCTCGGTGGAGGCATATTCTGTTTTTGATGTGTTCGTGCATTTTTTATTGAGAACGAAAAACTGATCGATCGGCATGTAGTGCAATCTGATTCGGTCCAATCCGATCAGATTCAATCCGACCCAAGCCTCCACGAGGCAAAACAAACTCCAATCGCAAACACAAAAAGCCCGTAGGAGCCACGGGAGCGTATTCCCTTCACGAAGCAGCCCCCCAGCAGCAGCAGCAAGCCAGCTGAGCAAGTCGTGCCCACGACGCATGCTGTGAAAATCCGCAGCCAGAGTAGAAACAGGTAGTTACACATGTGGCATCTAACACCAAGGCCGCGCTAGACGACCTGTTTGATTGTACAACAGTCTATTGCGTTGTCTACGAAGCCGTGCCGTATTAGCAGGAGATCAAAGTCGATAAGAAACCTGACGATTTCAGGACACGGAGAGTTTATGAGCGCTCGCTGCCGCTGCTGCTTACCGTAGGGTGGCCCTACTGACCCCCCGGCAGCGCCCGCGTCAATGACGGACAAAACACAAGTGGCAAGGAAAGACATAAAATATCGAGCGTGTGCCCATCACTCCCAGCATTCCCACAGCACATCTTTGCTTGCCGTTGTTACGTTCCCTATGTTTACCTAGGGTGTCTTGTCAGCAAAAAATCCGAGCTGACAGTCCGTCTGACAGTCCGAAAAACTTAATGCCATAAAACGGTATACCGTTGGCAGCATTAAAAACACTACTACTACTACTGCCCTTGTACGGTGAGGGGATGGGGAGGGCGTGCCGTGGGGCGGCGGTGCTAATTTAATATCTGCCCTCGACATCAGAACAACGGCACGTATAGTCTGCCAGGTATACTGTGTAGTAGCATTTTTCCGTCGCACAACGTCCATGATGGAAGTAGGGCCTATGGTGCATCTTACCAAAGCAGCATGGGTAGCGAGGGATCTAGAACACGCACAACAGAGGAAAAATCTATTTTCCCAAATGAACGGCTATTCGGCCTGGACTTGAGTCCGTTTTTCGCAGCCAAACGGAGTGCAAGCTATTTTACACCACACAAAACAAACAAATCGGCGCTACGAATAGGCGGGGAAGCAAGAAAAATTCAGTCGGCTAGGTCAAGCTCACATTCCCGGAATACAAAACCTTGAGGTAAAACGTGTTCACTAGTTAATTCCTACTTTCCTCAAGCCGTCTCTACAGGCGACATTGTACGCTTCGGCAAGCGTCGGGTAGTTGAACACCGCTGTCCTGAAGTAGTCGATGGATCCTCCCTGGCTCATAACCACCTGCGCGGGATACAACGAACGGCGGTAAGCGATTACCCCTTGTACTACTGCAAAAGATATATCGCAACACAGATCCACAGGTGAGTCAGTTATCATTTCTATCCCCCGGCGGATGGGTAAAAATGAAGCATGAATTTGTCCCCAAACACATAGAACATACATGGAGTCCTAAGAGGGTTATAACAGCGGAAATGCGATCAAGCCTTGTCCAACTGCAAACATCATCCCACAACAATTCCAGCTAATGTGCCCCCAAAAAAACGTAGGTGGAGTTCTACAAGAGTTAACGTGGCAACAGCAGAGTCGTCGCATCGGCGTGACAGCGCCAAAAGCTTCCTCGCGGCTACTACTATAGTTTACCCCGAGAAACGAATGTACTGCCGAACAGGGACACGAGCACTCGCTCTGTGTTGGAATGAACGATGCTACATTGCCAGAAGGCAAAATAAATGATACCAGGGTGGTAGTGAAGTAAGCACATACAGTAGTACAGGACACCTAATAAAGAAAAAGGGCAATAAGAAAGGCAGACTGATAAGTACAGGAACATAACAAATCCGGGAACCGCCTTACTGAAGTTCCTCTAAAACGCCCCCTTTCCCAAGCAAGAATCCTAGCCTGGGTCAGTATTTCTGTTTCTTCTTAGGTGTCCTGTACTGTACAGCAACAGTGGTATCTGCATAACTACAAGGGCAACTTGTTTGGGCGGCCCTACACCGCTCAAAACGTGACAATCATGCGAGCATGCCAGACTGCTAGCAGTGCGATCAACATCCCAACCTCGTCAAATCCCTAAAACTGGGCATGCCACTCAACACCATAGTCCACGCCACCGGACGCGAACCACGAATTTATTGTCACCCCAACATCCTAAAATCCCTAAAGCTGAGCACGCCGCCCATCATCACAAACTACCCCACTGAACGCGAACCGCGCATTTGTTACGAGCGAATGCGAGTTTCTAGTTAACACAACGCCATAAACTATAGATCCCTTTCGAGATCACTGTAGTCGGATTATACGTCCGCCGCCGCCGACCGAAAATAGCCCACACAAGATGACGAAAGCTACAAATATCCTGCTGCACGAGTTCCTAGCGACAGCTGAACTTTATACCAGGTATCTTCTACTGCTGTACGCTTAGAAGAAAAAGTCGGCTTGTACAAGTAGCCCCGTCTTACGTACTGGTATAGCATGGCAGAGGATGCTTGAGCACTTTGCTGCTGCAGTAGCCCCGCCTCCGTCCGCTGCTGTCTCTAATAGACAGTTCACCGCAAGTTGCCACGGCCGCGAACACATGCTATAGACGATATGGGTGTACCGTTTTTTGGCGAAACTATTTCTGACACAAGACGGGGTAATTCCACAACTGAGGAGCTACCTAATATCGTTGGAATACCATTTGCGTTTTTAGAAAAAAAGGAATAAATACACTTCAGCTGTGATGAGATCGAAAATTTCATCGAAACTCATCTTCTTTGCGTTTTACACTATTTTTCGTTATATATCTATATAGGCCAACCAATTGTTCATCGGGTTACTCTTTCAGTTTTGCTCAGTCAGTGTTTGGGTAGGGTATGGATTCCCTCAAGCAATAAACCTCAAAAACTCTAGGCGCGTCCCTGCCGTAGCTTTTGCATGCGTCCACACATCTACCACGGATCACTGCCAGGCTCCGTCACCTGTCCAATGTGGATGATCTCCGTCGCCCCCTCGCCGAACGCGTGCACCCCCAGCAGTTTCAGATTTTCAGTATCGAAGAGCAGCTTCAAGAACCCGTCTCCCCCACCGAGCATTTGCCCTTTCGCCAGCTGCGACAGCAGGGCAACGAGGACGGCGGCGCTTCGTTATACAACCTTTAACCTATACCCTCACCTTCGTCGCACGGTAAAAAATCGTACCCGCTTATGATAGCCCTTTCTCAACTCATAAAGTTATCCTGATCAATTTCTACGAAGTGCCTTTGTTCCCATACTGTGGGTGCAGCGCCAAAAAGGTGAAACGCCCCAGGTGTATGTCCGTCGCCCAGCCACACACCCGCTCGCTCCCCAAGAAAGCTTAAGCTTGACACTGCCTAACAGGCGCGGTGTGACAGAGGGATGAACGAGCCAGGCAGGGAGAGGCGCAAAAGCCTCCTACCGCATCCCTCTCGAACAATCCGCACGTCGTTTTCAGCAGCGGTACAAAACGCAAATCCCACTCACGTCCTCTATTTCACTCGACCGAACATAACTATCATAGCTGCAGTACGAAGCACAACAGAGTCTTGTCATAAAAGCACACTACGTAGATACTGCAGCACACCAAAGTCAAGCCATCCGCCACATCTCCCCCACAATGGCACACTTCACTGGCGTACAGTTTACTACAGCGCACAGCGGAGGCCTCTGCAGTTTAGGCACAGCTTCGCGGTATGGGGATGGATCTCAGCCAATCACATTCCTACAGTTCAAATTAATCTCGATTCATGATTTCACATTATTTGTCCGTAGCTGCCCCTTCAGAACTGCAAACACATGATTGGGGACAAACTATGCGATCACACCACAAGAGGCGGCGATACATACACCTGTTCGCGCAACCGCGGCTTCCCTCCTCCTCACCTCTCGATAGTCCGCGATGCCGACTTCGTAGCTTACCCCCGCCCGCGTCAGCTGCGCCTCCGTCTTCCCTACCATAGATATCTCTGGTATGGTGTAGATACCTGTCGTGCATTGTGGACCGTTTCAACGCAAACCGGGCCGTTTAGGCATCGATTCGATAAAAACATTTGAAATACGTGGGCTGTGAGTTCGACCGATTGAATGGTCGATACTGTACTCAGTTTTTGCAAGCTGTGTGATACGTCGGTCGCGCGTTTTCTGTACTTCTCGAAAGTTTTATCAGTACAGACGTCAGCCGTGAGTTCGACACGAGAGTAACATGGAGCGTTTCAGCGTGGACCAGGCATCGATTCCCGCACCACGAGAACAAAAGTGTCGAATCACGGCAGCTTAGGAGTGTTACGGACGGCACTTTTAGAGTTTTTTTTACATGACGGATGCTTGCTTATACCAAAACTACTAGGTTGTAGCGTGGAATGCGTCGGCTGTTTGCTCGTGGCCTATGCTCGTTTTCTTGTGACGTACCATTTCTAGACATCTTTGCACGAGAATAATGTGGAGCGTTTCAACGCGGACCGGTTTCTGCTTATTTTATCGAAATCCGCTCCACGAGAGAAGGAAAAAAAAACAAAGGTGCTCCGCCTGACCAATCCCTTGCGGGGTTGGCAGCGTTAGCGCGAGTGCTTTCCGAACCACGGTGATATTGTTCACCCGTGTACTACTCGAAAAAAAACACACTCTTTTTCAAAGTAGTGTGTCCCAAAAGCGTGGGTACAGTTCTCAAGGGGTTAACATCAACGTCGTTCGCGTCGTTCGCATCCATGACAACAAAACACGCGCACAGGCAATAATATTGCACAGTGCTACCCCGGCACCTGGCATTGCAGCACTGTCTCGTCGCGGCTCATTTACATGGTAGCAAGGGTACTCGCGCAAACGCGTCACACATCACAGTGGTATGCAAGGCAAACGCGGATAGGATGGGGGTGGCCCCCAACTGGATAATGTTCGGCAGCTCTCGCCCTTTTTAGGCTCTGACCCCAAAGTTCACGCTATGATTTTAACTAATCCGATGAAAACCAAGAGGTCGATATCCAATCAAGAACGGTACTCGCGGATATCTGGTAGATGCGTCATACAAATAAATGCGGTGCAACCTGAGCTAAATGCGGCGGAACCTAGACCAGTGAGCTTCAACATATGTACAGAATCTATTGAAGCGCAATATCTGACAGAGCCGACCAAACGTGGGCAATTGCACGCCGATACAGCAATACCCACGAATTCCCCCGTCGCAACTGTACCGCCAGGCATATATTTTCAAAAGCTGCGCATCTATGGCAAAAGGCCCTCACCGTAAGGGAACAGAAGCTCCGAGGATCGATCGAGCAGACCCACGGGGATGCTCCCATATGGCCCCGTGACACTGGTAGCCCTATTCAGAGTGCACGTGCCCTCCGCGTTCGGAATCTTCTCTAGCTCCAGCGCCGACTCTTCGTCCTGCTTTCTTTTTTTCGCACTTGCCGTCTGTCCGGCATCCGACTCTTCGTCCTCCTTCCTTTTTTTCGCATTTGCCGTCGGTCCTGCTTCCTCCGCGCCGCTATCGCTATCACTGCTACCGCTATCACTGTCGCTGCCGCCAGTGTCGGCGTCGCCGTCACTGCTGCTTGGCGATAGCGTGACAAACGAGAAAAAAACGAATCGGGTCCAATGCAACTACAAACGCAGAGAGGGCAAGAAATAACCCCCCCCCAATGAAAATACTTCGTATGGTTCTCAGCTACTGGCACTCGTAAATATCACAGACATCAGATACCGGTGACACATTGATTTCGTTTCCTTATTCGAGGGAGACGATATAGAGTAGAGCGGATAAGCGCCTTGAAAACGCGTTCTTCTGCCCTGCTAGCCAGCCCTCATAACAAAGGCAACGGCTGGCGCGAGCAGTGGCGGCGCACAATCGGCGGCGGTAAAGAACATCCGTCTCAAGGTGTCACCTTTCGCTGCCGGCCACGGCCACTCCGTCACCCTTCCTTCTTGCCGGCTGAGGTACGACGGGAACAGCTGCGTGAGCCCCCTGCGCCGCGGCCGGCCAAGAAAACAGTGGGCGCAAAGGATCGCGAATACAACACAGGGAGTGAAGGGTGGCGCTCGATGAGGTAGGTGGACACGGTTAGCTTAAAATGATAAATGGTTCAGATATGAAAGGTGGAGTTGGAACGAGGCGCAACAAGCTGAGTGCGGTGGGCCTTCATAGCAAGTAGCACGATGCCATCGATGTACACGAGTTGTTTTGCCTGGTTTTAGTTTGCTTTACCTTTTGGCTTCCAGAGCGTTTGAGCCTGTCTTGCGATCACGGACCAGGTTATGGCCATGAAGACAGAATAGCGGCAGCAACAACGGCAACAGCAGCAGCAACAGCAACAGCAACAAAAAACATCACCACCACCATCATCACCAACAACAACAGCAACAAAAATCACCACCATCAGCACCACCACCACCAACAACAACAACAACAACAACAACAACAACAACCACTCACTATGTCATTCCACATGTGATGAGCCGCCCGGGTACCCTGCTCCATGGACGTGGACGCCAAGGCGGGGTATCCGATCACATCCCCGCACGCGTACACCCCCGCTTGCGCCGTCTGGTAGGAGTCGTCAACATTCAGCAATCCGCGCTCGTCTGGATCTACTCCGATGGCCTGCGCCACGAAACAAGCGCAACACACGGGTCATCACGGGAGGCGGGTACTTGAGGATGACACGATCAAGCTTACGGCCTGCCAGTAATGCGGGGGGCTCAAGAATAGAGCCGCTCAAGCAGACGACGCACTAAAAACGCATTTTATACTTTTGTAAGAGTCTACCTCTCCTTCGCGTGTGAGTCGTGTCGTCGGCAAAATCAACGCCGAAAACAAAACAGCCTCGTTCGGTAACGCTTGCAGCGGGATTGGAATTTTCGGCATCCTATTTTCTGCGGTCCGCAAAACGTTGTCCCCCCCAATAATTCTAACACAACCGGAATCGCGAGAACCCCCTGCTATATAACGCCAAAATCTGCTGGGTCGCGATATTCCCTTAGGTAAAACGCTCATCAAATGACTATCATAAAAGCGGCAGCATCCCTACACCGAAGAACGCTGCAGCACGGCGTAACACGCGCCGGCTGCCGAGTTGCCGTGCGTGCGCCTCTCCCTGCTTCAACAAAGATGGTTTTCCCCTGCTGCACAATACAAGACGTCATGAATCACAATACGAAAACAAAAAGGAGAGGGTGTACAGCAGTTGACGTGCCACAACATGAAAAGAGAAAAGAGAGGGTGCACAGAAAGCATCTCAATCCTGATGAATCACAACACGAAACGAGAAAAGAGACGGTGTACAGTGCCTCAATGCTGACAGTTCACAATACGAAAAGAAAAAACATGGGGTGTACAGTACCTCAATGCTGAAGAATTACAATACGAAAAGAGAAAACAGAGGGTGTACAGTAGTACCTCAATGCTGACGAATCACAATACAAAAAGAGAAAACAGAGGTTGTACAATACCTAAATGCTGAGGAATCACAATACGGAAAAATAAAAACAAAACAGAGAGGGTGTAAGGCCGCAATAGGCTGCCACCTGTAAGTCCAGGGAGTCGGTGTTTCCCAGCCTGCCCATTGCGTACAACAGGGCATCTCCCGTGACCCGCTTCCCGCTGAGAAGGTGCGCCACGACCATTTTGCCGTCCGATTTCTTCTCCACGCTCTTCACCTGTGAGATCAACCAGCCAGCACCATCCCACGGACGCAAACATCCAACACCTCGGGCAGATCAGATCCCCATTCATGATCTACGCCTCAAAGACGATACGTGCATGGTCTATATGATATGATCTGCATAGAGTAGACAGATCCCTGGTCTAAATGATCTGTATGGCCTATAAATCATGTTGTCTGGTGGGAGCCGTATGCTCTGCATGACCTACAACATGTTTCCTGGGTTGGATCTGTGCTACACAGATCCTGCACACTATATCACAACGACAGATATAGGATCTAGACGATCTAGATCGTGATCTGTCCGAGGTACAAAACGTTCAAACACAGGCGCGATGACTTTGACCGAGAGTTTGAGGACGAGTAGACAGAGGCATGCAGTACATACTATACACTTTCTACGACCACGGTGGAAAAGGGGATTTTGCGACGCATGCTATGGTACGTAGGGTCGCACCCAAATTTTCTTCATCTCCTGACGTGAGGAGAAATATACCTCACCTAACAAAAAAAAAAATTGTAACCCGATAAACAATCTCATAGCCTAGACATGACATGTCGCGAATGATATTGTAAAACACAAATGATATTCCAACGATGAATGGGTAGTCTAATTACTAGTAGTTACTAGTAGCTAAGGAACCCCGTCGGTCAGAAATAGTTTCGCCAAAAAAAGGTATACCGCTATGGTGGTACGCATGTTGCGATCTACCGTCGGCACGCTCTCGCGGCAATCGGGAGCGAGTAAGCTTCTAGTGTAGTCAAGCTATCGACAACAACCCCGGCTGCAGCCGTGGCGGCGGTACGCACAAGGGCCCATACGATTTCCCCGCCACGCCATTGCAGCACTTAATCGCGACTGCACTCCACGCCGCACGAAACACCAGACTACGGGTTACCGCTTGCCCCCCTTTCGTACAGACATCCCACCAATTGGCGCCACGACAAAGGCCGAACAGAAACATGGTGCGGCTGTCACAAATCAAAAAGGCCACGCTGCGTTTTCCCATGGATACTAACAAACGCGTGTATGCATTCACTTTTCGGGACGTCCTTACCCTGTTCCGACATTCCCCGCCCCATCCCCTTTCAATCCAAGTGTCGTACCCTGGAGCTGTTCGTCCGGAGAAAAATCGCACAAAACCAACGCGGCGCACGCCATCGTGCGCAGCAGTACCCGATGCGAGCCACGATAGACGGGTATACAGCACGTTTTCGCCAAAGAATTTCTGATTGGTGGGGCTCAACGGAAGAGGTACCCAATATCGTACTGGTACCTGGTAAGGATTTTCTTCGTATGTGCTTCGATAATATTCGTTACATACCTAGGCCATGGGATTTGTCATTGGGACTGGCGCTACGATAGAGGTACAAATTTTCGAGATTTTTTGTTTCTGAATGATGGGGCTCCTCCTTAACCCAAAATCGTCGAAATGTCATTCTTGTTTTGCAAATATGATTTTTTTGTATACCTAGGCCATGGGTTTGGTATGTAACGAATACTATTTTGTATGCTTTTCGATAATAGGGTGTTTGCGATTTAAAAACTCTTTCGGGTTGGATCAAATGTAAAACTAGTATTGAAACCGACGAATTTCATAGCCCATGGCCAACCAACCCACGAAAAAATTAGGTTGGACATTGAAAAAATGGTAGTAAAACAAAAAACAAAAAAACCCAATTTTTATCTGATTTTTCTTAGGTTGGGTTGGCCTTGGATTGTGATTTTGACGGTTTCAATACTGTTACTATATATTTCCTACTCAACTCCTACCCAACCAAAGTTGGTACATCGCAAACACGCTATAATATTCGTTACATACCTAGGCCGTGGGATTGTTCATTGGGTTGCATTTTCGTTTTTCTCAAAGTCAGTTATTGGGGGGGATGTAGAGCTCCACAAGCAATAACCCTCAGAACAATTAGCTGCACCCTTACGATAGCATGTATCTCTCGTAGCTCAAGTCACCTTCTCTCCCATGAGGAACCTAGCCCCATTCTTCCGCATGGAGTAACACAGCGCTTGGGCTAACTCTCGGTCCGCAAAGCCCAGCACGTCGTCCCTCGGGTCGATGACCGTTACCGTAGTGCCCGGAATGATGTTGATCCTGTCGGATGAACGGGCAACGATACACCATGTCCGTTGCAGGAGAGGGGTGGGGTGAGTCAAATCCTACGCAACCCGCGGGAGGCCAAAACGTGGTGGCAGCCACCGCCTGAAAACTTCAGAAATACTGCGCTGAGAGCGGCTGACTGGCAGTGAGCGCGCAGTGGCCGACGGTGCTGCGTTTTCACGGAGAAGACAATCGATGACATGGTTACTCACATAGAGGCATACTCCATCCCAATAACGCCTGCGCCCACAACGATGAGATCCCGCGGTACGGTCTTAACCCCGCCCCACAAGAGTTGGTCGCTGTCGAAGATGCGCGCACCATCGAAGGGGACGTCCGGCCTTCGGAGGGGCCTCGTCCCGCAGGCCACCAGGAAGCGGTCCGCCGATAGGGTGACGTCGGGCAGCGAGGCCTCGATGTGTCGGTACACGCTGCCGCGGTTGTGGGTTTACAGTGGTTGTTGGTTAGAACGGTTGTTGGGTATAGTGGCTGTTGGGTATAGCGGTTGGTTATAGCGGTTGTTGAAAAAGGCGGTTGTTGGGTATAGTGGTGGTTGGTTATAGCGGTTGTTGGTTGTAGCGGGTGTTGGATATGGCGGTCGTGAGCGGTTGTTGTTTACAGTCGTTGTTGGTTAGAACGGTTGTTGGGTACGGCGGTTGTTGGGGATATCGTAGCGGTTGTTGGTTATAGCGGTTGTTGGGGATATCGTAGCGGTTGTTAGTTATAGCGGTTGCTGATTATGGCGGTTGTTGGGTATAGCGGTTGTTGGTTCTGGCGGTTATAGGTTGTGGCGGTTGTTGGGTATAGCGGTTGTTGGTTCTGGCGGTTGTTGTTTACAGTCGTTGTTGGTTAGAACGGTTGTTGGATACAGCGGTTGTTGGATATAGCGGTTGTTGGTTATGGTGGTTGTTGGGGATATCGTAGCGGTTGTTGGTTATAGCGGTTGTTGGGGATATCGTAGCGGTTGTTGGTTATAGCGGTTGCTGATTATGGCGGTTGTTGGGTATAGTGGTTGTTGGTTCTGGCGGTTGTTGGGTATAGTGGTTGTTGGTTATAGCGGTTGTTGGTTATCGTCGTAGTTGGTTAGAACGGTTGCTGGGTATAGCGGTTGTTGGTTATCGTCGTAGTTGGTTAGAACGATTGCTGGCTATAGTGGTTGTTGGCTATAGCGATTGTTGACTATAGTCGTTGTTGGTTAGAACGTTTGTTGGGCACAGCGGTTGTTGGTATTAGAAGTTGTTGGTTACAGCAGTTGTTGGTCACAGCTGTTGGTTTTCGGTTGTGGACAGGGTTTCCCTTCCTGCCGTTTGCCGGGCGGGCGGGCCGACGGGCGGGTGGGCGTGGGCGATGTTCGTGAAAGTTGAGTTAAGATAGAATAGCTTTCGCTAGGAACTCGCCCAGCAGGATATTTGTAACTGTCGTCAACTTGTGTACGTTGGTGGTCAGCGGTGGATCGTACAATCTGGCAGCATTCAGCAGTAGCTAACGGCGGAGGGCTCCGTCTGCCAGTCTCATCGCATGTCGCAACAACCACGCAGAGGACGCACACGCGGTGGATGAGGCCTTAGCCTTCGGCCTCAAGACATGGGCGACCACAAAATACACGGGACACAACCAGTCTCCCGACGAAGTGCATACCAAACACCGTATTCCAACCCCTGCCGAGCAGCACCCAAATTACACTTGCTACTCAACTCGAACCTCGCAATCTCTCTACAGAACCAGTGCCAAGCGTCGAAACAACGTCAACTAGGCGCGCGTGTTACGCACACATGGGCCCACCCGCTGTCACTACTGCGACGGATTGGCGCCAACACACATCTTGAGTAATTCTTCCGCACTTGAAAAAGTGATGGCCATCTACTCCAACTGCTGCGACTACCACACCGACTACGCACCAACACGGCAACACCAGCAAGTGTCATGTCTCATGCACGGCACTGACCTAGTCTTCGCCTCCGCCTCTTCGCTGGTGCGCAGGACCATGACGCGATGGGGCTGCCCTTCCCTGCCTGGTAGAAACCTCGCCGTCCCCGAGATGAGCTCGATTCCCTCTCGCTGCATCTGATCCCGTACCACTTCCGTCTCGCTTGCTTCCACCTTGATCACCACGCAAGTCCCAACAGAAAATTGAATTTCGCAGGAACTAGCATACACTAGAAGGGGAACATAAAGCCTGGCTGTAAGCTGCGAGTTCTGCGACATCAAATACTATTAGCCGATCAGCGAGTGAGTACCGTGTTGGCCCCAAGAAGGTTCCCATCACGCCCCCCCCACCACCGCCCCCGCCCCCCCCGACCATCACCGCCATGACTGTTGTTCTGCCCCCCTCTCCCCTTGTATATTGGGTGAAGGTGGAAGGTCTGTAAACACGAATCGTGAAAGTTCAGGTAGGCGTTATGGTATCACGCACAGTAGTAGGATGCGTCCCCTGGTGGTGACTTACTCCCGGTAGAGGAGAAAGCAGCAAGGGCGTGTGAAGAGGATTCAAGAATGACGAAAATGTAGCCCGACTTTGCCCGCCGTATATAGCGCTGTGCGGTAGTATTAATAGTAGTATCATACAGCAATGTCAATCTCTTTACGAACACCCCTACGTGATCTCATCGCATAACTGCCCCCTGCACACGCTATTATGGTGGTAGGCGAGCCGGGGCCGGAGACTACAAAAAAACTATCTGCGACTCCTCCGTTCCAAGACCGAGATCGTCTCCTAGGAGTGGGTTTCAGCCTCACCAACCACTCCCAGAATTACTGCCTACCGTACTTGCCGCACTTCCTCCTTAGAAGTGAAACTACGATAGGGGTATACCGTTTTCTGGCAAAAAAAAAATTGGACTGCCGGGGAGAAGCTACCCAATATCGTTGGAACGCCGTTCAAGTTTTTTTAATATTTTTCGTCATATACCTACACAGGTGGCCGGACCCCCCCCCATTCTCCAATGTGCGCGCAAAAAATATCCTTGTGGAGGCGTTGTGCAATGTAGAAAATCCACAAGGTGCC
>JAYJMJ010000289.1:9983840-9994487 GCA_036873875.1 Laminaria ephemera
GTAGAAAATCCACAAGGTGCCTACAACCTCCGAATATATAGGTTGTAGGCACCTTGTGGGTTTTTCTACATTGCACAACGCCTCCACGAGGATATTTTTGCGCGCACATTGGAGAATGGGGGGGTTCCGGCCATCTGTGTAGGCCACGGGACTGTTCATCCCGTCAAGCGTGCCATGTTCCTCGAAATCCGTTTTGGGGTGAGGTATAGAGCTGGTCAAGTCAGAAGATGAACGAAAAATTAGGTGGTATTATAGTGACACCGTAGCACGCGTCACCTCATATATTATTTGTGTCACGTGCCGATCATATATTCACGAAAACATTTCTTGAGTTGGGTTTTGACCTTCGTTCTTCGTCTGTCTTTCCTTGGTTGCGACGTCTCGCTCTACCGTAGCGGTCCTACTGCGACACAGGACAAGTATCGTCGCTGGTACCATCGAAACTGAATATCTCTTAAGCATCTTGCATTCGCGAGCACCCGGCCCTGCTCTGTCGAACTGCAGCTGCGATATGTGGTCGTCAGGGCTCATCCTGTGTTATATCCCCGGGTCTCCTACATCCTGGACCACCCTACGCCTCTAGACCAAAGACATCACCCGCACACACGCAGACGCCTATGCTACTGCGGCACATAGATCCGTCCTTGCTGGCAGCGACATACAGGTACAATACTCCAACAAATTCCACGAATACTATAATAGATCATGAGCCTCGTCTCATGCAAAAGCCTACCTGGCATATACGTTTATTTCTTCACTCTCTAGATCTTTCTTCTTCCACAATTGCTGGTATATCGGCGGGTTTTAGTCGAACACACGTTCTCGAGATGCACCCCAAGTGCATCGGTGACCAAGCGCATTGGACACAATACACAAAGAGGAATTGGACGACGTCTTCTTTTTTACAACAATGCAAATGCATTTAGGTCTTATCGTATTATAGTAGTTTTCGTTTTCTGTTGCTTCGTCATTTTTTGTGATCGACACTCACGCTGCACATTGTCGCACAGCAAATGTAATACTAATTTGCATTTTGGGATTTGTGGCAGGGGCAACCGCGGCCAGAGCAGCACGAAACTGTTCCAAATGACATTTCAGCAGCCCCCTTACGTAGAAACGACACGAGCTGTTTTCGAATCGAAGCCTATCCCCGAGCTATGGATAGGAAATGTTGAGAGAGAAGACCAGTTGATCCTTTGAATAGGAAATGCTGAGAGAGAGGACCACTTGATCGAAGCTCCGGGTATAGCGCGAGCAGCAGCAGAACTCGCACGGCCAGTAACGCCTGCTCAGCTGATTTTGTACCGTAATCGAACAAGCGATATTTCCTTGCCTAGTTCCTTAGTCTAGAACCCGAAGGAAAATTCTACTAACTCCTTGGGACTCGAGGGAGGATTCCATTTCCTTGTCTAATTCCTTAGTACTCGAAGGAAGGTCATCGCAGAAACCACGGAAGGAACCAATTTCAATGCTGCGTGTGAAAACAGGGATCGTCAAAATGAAAAATGATAAACTTTTCCGGCCACTGCGAGTGCTGGTGCAAGACAATTGTACACATAGTTTTGCTGCATCCACTCCGCACAGCTACCATACATATCCCACAATGACTCTGCCAGAAGCAGGCCTTGGTGGTCGTCGGGGGATATCCTGGGTACATCCCCGGGTTTCGTATAATTGGTGGATGGATATGGACCTTGCGGTGGGTATAAAAGATGGCTGGTGCTTCTGTAGAACATCGTACACAGCGGGTCCTGCCGACGACGCCAATTGTGAAGGTATTTTGGGGGTATTACGTAGTCCGTTTGACTACGACAGGTAAAACGTTAACCGATCACCTATCCAAACTACGCCTTATAACAGCGGTCACCCTGTCTCTTGACCCTCACCTTCTGCACTGTTGCGAGGACATCGGGGATGCTCATGGCGGCCCTCGCTCTCTGGCTGGAGCGCCCGTAGAAGCCCTGATGCCGCCAACCGGTAAGGTGGAGCACAGCCTCCCTGCACCATGGCCGCAGGGGAACGACAAAATGCACGCCATCAGTCACTCTGCGGGACACCTGTTGCGAGGCATCACCCGGGGTTGTATAGTTTGGGGCCGCCTACAAGAAGCACCTATAACCTGACCAAGGCTTGATACCTTACTGTGGCACTAGCCTTGAGCAACTTTGGGTTAGGGTTTAGTGTCCCAATCAGGTAGGGTTAGGGCTATCATATATGGTAGGATTTAGTTGAAACGCTCGCCGCTCAGCACGATTTCTGAATAAAAAAATCCTAGCGTCCCCCAAAAAGGCGAGCCTGACGTTCTTACCGAGTTGTTTGTTATTCGTGACCCTATACTGTAACGGTGTTCGGCAGCAGCAACGAAGGCCGCAGTGAACGCTGATGGTTGTTATGGTATCCCCTCTTTCCCGTTGCGGCGTTACGATTTGTGGCAGGTGTCCCCTCATCATAACCGGCAGGCGTTGTCGCCTGCCTTGATGAGAATGAACCGGCCCCGTTCGGTCAGAAGGCATCCGGCAAGCAAGAATCGAATACAAGATTCAACATCCAAGAAACCCGTCAAGCCTCCAAGCAGCCCATCACGTATTAGCCCGTGAAGCACCTTTGTGTGAGCGACCAGAGCAGAGGCAGAGGAACCGTGCATATCAGTACTCGGCCCCTAGGTCCACACTGCCTTATACCTATGCATGGTGCTAAATGGCGACTGATTTCACGATAAGGCCTCTTTGCATGAAACCCTTAGCGGCGATTGCAACAGCATCGCCATTGCTGCTGTGAATAAGGGACACGACGAATTTAGATCTTGACACATTGATGCATGATGTCCACCCCGTTTTCAGCGTTGTTTTTGTTCGGTTCGACGACACGTCTGTATATATCTAGTCTAGTCTAGGACTGCAGTAACTCTATATCTAAAACCCTGCATGTGAAGCGCTACAACAAGTGTAGACGTCTTGGATATCTTCAGCTTTTTTCAACTTTAGAGTCTGCACGAAGAGCTTCACCTGCAAGAAGTCGTCGGGAGGTTTCGTGTCCAGCAAACGTACGTACCAGGTATCAGCATGCATGCCATCGTTGTTGTTCTATCACTCGTATTAGTGGTACGACCGCTGCTACGCCAGCGGGGCCGGTATACGCCCACGGCATACACGAAAAACGGCCACCCACCCACCCAAAACTCACGAACCCACCCATCGCCCAATCACTCGTATACCAGTAGTACTTGGAACTGGGGCTTAGAGAGAGGGTCCTTTGCTGACTCCCGTGCTTAGTTCCGGTGTCGGTGCATGACACCACGCAATATCTCGAAGCGGGGTCGACCACTGACCGTGCTTCACAGGCCTGCCGAAACACTACCGGTACTCGCACTACTGCTGCTGTTGCTGCATCATACTGCTGCCGTTACTCGTTGCTGTTACGCATTTATGTTCCCGTGCCTCAGCGCCGTGTGGGCAAATATATATCGCGCGACATGACTTGTGCTGTACTGGTATAACGGACGATTCATGATATAATACAACCAGCATCAACTTGCCTCGAACTTCTCGCGTACTGCATCTCTGGGCTGTGTACGAGTTCCAGCAGGCACCCGGTATGACAGTAAGAAGACAATTCTTACCGTCATGGCCGTCATACAGTAGCCCATGCCTGGTGCCAGCCGGGTACACGTAGACTGCAAGCGCATATAACATGCTGCCGACAATTCACGCTCCTGTAGCTACCTGTAGAAACACTTATCGGCATTACGTCGGATATTCTCGCTCATGCGCGCTAGAGAGAACTCAGCAGACAATCCTTCCTGCAGATGGCGTTGTCCGGCATGATAGCCTATGGCTCGCCTACAACAGTAGTATACTGCTGCTGTGTGCTGTGTTGTTCAAACAAGGCAACATGTGAAACCGAAGAAACGTACGTTACGTCTATTTCTGGTATTTTGTGAGGCACTTGGCAATTGCGTTACATTTTACGTTATCATAGCACAGGACAGCATGGTTATAGGCGTACCTGAAGGTCTTGCTCGGGATGGTTCCCGTGTGCACGCAAACCCCACCAAGCATGGATCTCTTGTCGATGACGCAGACAGTCTTGCCGTATTTGACCGACTCGAGGGCACACATCTGCGCAGCTGGCCCCGATCCAACGATGATCAAATCGTAATGTGCGCTTGAACTCGCGAGTGCTCCGTACGAGCTTAGAGCTCGTCTATACGAAGCAGCGGGCACCGCCCTCCGTAGCCCTCGGTTGAGCATCCCACTCAGTACCAGGTGCCTGCTACCAAGCATGGTCCAAGTGCAGCTTGCTGTGTTCTACTGGAAAAGGGAAACAGTGCTTTCTGATGAAGCAAGTAAAGTGCAACTACGCTGCTACTGCGCAAACCTCACCTGCTGCAGCAGATGAAGAAGAAAGAACAATCCCGGTGCCCGGCTGGTTAAAGCTTCAAAAACTGTTGGAAACCTTCGGAATCGTAGATTTTAGGTTTTGGATTCTGGATCTGGATTCTGCACGTCTGGCTTTTGACGCAGGTATGATATCCAAGCAGCCATCCACGTATCATCGTATCCTGCATCCTGCACCCTCCACCTGTAGCCGCGCAAGCACTGATCGATGATGTAGTGTGTTGATGTTTGTAGTCCAAGAAAACACTACTGTTTGCAGATGTTGTATTACGGAGGACCATAGTAATCAGGACCCACGATATACACAAAAATCTATATATTCCACTGTTTTTGCTAACCATATTTGGTCCTGATTACTGCTGTTTTCCCCCGGATTAGTCCAAGAAAACACTACTCGTATTATTAATACTATTTGCTGATGTTGATGCTGTACCTCTCCTCGACATGTCTCGAGAGCGATGCAACATGATCATCCTCCCTGCCTTGTGGAAAAATCCCGCACTGCTAGTACGGATGGACGGGACCCCCTTGTTTCGTCGACATGGTAGAAGGTGGTAGTAGAAGGTGGGCCAAAGACAGACTTTCTGGGCACCTGTAGGAACGTCAACATTCACGCAACATCAACAGAACGGACGTACTATCTTTTAGGCAAGTCCAAACGACAGCCTTTCTGAGAACCTTTTCGCGCGTTAAAATCACGCGAACTCCACAGAACGTGCAACTTAAATCCGCATGTTGTTTGGTTCCTTACGTCTCAAAAGGAGGTGCTCAGAAGTTCTCCATTTTGCCCACCTTCTACTACTTACTTCGACGGAACAGGGGGGTCTCATCCACCCGTTCCATACAGTTTGCATATCATGCACCCTGCCCTCGGTATGACCTACTACAATACGCGTAGTAGTTGTTTTGTCACTCCTCCCACCATACGGCCGGGAGCACTCACTCGTATTATAGTGATTTCCTTACTACAGCTCATGCAACACACAAGTTGCCAATATGTTTAATGTGCGTGATGTCAAGGTCAAGACTGTACCGTACATGGTGGACTTCGTAGTAAATACCGTCGTAGCTTATTATGGGTAGCCCCCCCCGACAGTTGATTGAGCGATGGGTAGATATGCTGATTTGCAAGGTGAGCGTGCGTGGGTGATCCCTGCTTAGTGCGTCCTCGGACAACATCATCGCACGGTTACCACAGCCAGCTCATCAAGTAGGCGTACTGCTTCCTTGTGCGTGCAGTCCATCACCCATCAAGGTCTCTACCTAACCGCCTCCGTTTCTAACGCCCTGGGTGCTGATCTTTTGGAGATGAACAACATTATTGTTGTGGAAGGGCGTTACACTGACAGTTAAACGGTTTTGTTCGCAAGGCAAAGGAAATAACAGTATAGTTTTGATCGCCCAAGAGCACCAGAGACGATGTCGATTTACATCGTACGACAAATAGTTACACCTCGTCCAAACTTATGACACAGTAGTACTGCCAGCCCTTCCTTCCCTCTCGGTGACAGATATTTAGGACTCGGCGGCTCTGTAAAGCGTATTTGCAGTCTTATTTCTGAGTTTCGCCGTCGCTGAATCGCGCGCTTTTTGCCGGATGCTGAACCGCGCGATTTTGCTATATCTGAGTCTGCTCGAGGCAATCTATGTAGGGAGCAAATGCCCAAGGGGATGAATCTTCCACTTCTCCGCCGTTTCCGCCACCATTGCTGGAAAGTAGTACCGTCGTCTTCCACCGGGTCATATGCCGCCCTCATAATTGTGGTTGATCTAAAAACAAGAATACATAGTAGTTGTCTTTTAGTCCTAACTTGTGGGTTACGTATGTATTCTTGCTTGACCGTTCACGCATTTTATTTTGCCCTTGTTGTAGGGGATGCTGCCAGGTGAGGTGAAAACCTCTGCGGCGTTTCAACGGTACTTGCATTTTGGTATTACGGAGTTTTTTTTATCTCATTACGATGTCCCAGAACAGACGGGTTTTACTTCATGTTTCTCGTAAGGGTGCTTATTTGAATGATATGTGTTGTGTCGATCAGTTGTGTTACTCGTAACGATGCTTATTTGAATGAAATATGCCATACTATGTCGAGGTTCTGTTCGATTATAATAATTGAAGAGATGACGCCAGGTGACTAACTGTAAAGTAAATCTTCCCCCGCAAAATATAAGTTTCGAGTGTGGCGCCAAAACTGGCCAAAAGGTGAAAACGAGGAAGAGTGATCGAAGTGGGCCTAAACATACCTCAATCATCTCTGCAAGATGCGCACGTTACGGGTAGATGCTATTACTACTGTGTTTCCCAACCGCCCAGGAAACAGCAACATTTCCTACTGCTGATACTTACTGTGGCAAACGTTAATCACCCGTTGACGGCGTCAACTTTCCGATATGGGCAACTTGTATGTGCAACACACTGAGTGACGAAGGGGGCCTACTGAACTCGCAATCTCGATAACACTGAAAGACAGATGCTACGATAGATGTAGTAGAAGTAGCACCTTTTTTTTCTGCCGCTCCTCGTTGGAGACTCTCTCTACCCCACACCAAACACAAACTTCGAAAAAAAAAACGAAAGAGCAACCCGATCAAAAATCCAGCGGCCTTTGCAGCTAAATATCGCAAAACACAATGGCATCTCAGCGATGTCGATATTTGGCGGCTTCTTTAGTTGCTGCGCAGCCTCGGCAATCAGAAACGTTTTTCGGCGGAAATTGCTACCTTTATCACAGCACGCGTCGAAAGTAAAATACTTCATTTGTAATGCGTGGTGCCTGCACATCAACTAGGTATAGACTTTCAGACTCTATATTCCAAGAGTTCTGTGCCCTGTGCTGCCTCTCCACGACTGCAAATTTCAACACAGAATCCAGCTTGCCCGGTCCACCATTGGGGCTCATTTGCGCGACCATCTACCACACGGATTGCACACTGCTGGCACCAATCAGACACACAACAGATTTGCGGCGTAGGTCGACCGGTTTGGCAGGCAGCCAACGAACAACGGAAACGCCAAGTTTCTCCATACTGCTATTGAGCTTTCCTGGTCAACGCATCGACGTAAACCCGCCCAACAATCAGACCAGCGGTGAACGCCTATGGGCTATGACAGTAAGAAAAAATCCTCATTTTCTTACTGTCATAGCCCATAGGTCAGCGCATCCTTTTTGCAGCCAACATTTGTACGTGTTTGAGCGATTGGTGGTAGTTGGTATCGACGAAGAGTACACTACGAAAGAAAAAGCGGGTTTTCTTCACGGTGATGGGCGTACTTCACTCCATATGGTCATGTGACACTTACGTTCCGCCCGCCCGTAAGCGTCGAACAGCTCGGGACGAAAGAACGATGGACCTATCCAGCTATCCGATCCTGCGCACCTAACCCGCCAATGATGTGCCTGGCACGAACTTCAAGGGTCGCTCATCTGCAAACGCCGCCTTACAATCTCTGATGCAAACTCGTCAGGACTCGAAAAGCGCTGAAGTAAGGGCCGTACGGATAGTCCACATGCTCGGCGATTCACGTGAAGAGGTCACGTCTTTTTCTTCAGAAAGTGGCGCGCGCCTAGCACTGTGATGACTTGCTGCCCCAGCGTGTGGACTCTAGGAACGTTATCCTGTAGCTCGCCCCTGGAGTTAGTCACCTTATTTTGTGCGTGCAGTGGTACGCGTGCGGCTTTCACCTAGAATAACGCGGCCTCCTTACGAAGCTGGCATCTCTCATTGTCTAACGATAAAGCGATGTGCGTACCGTGGAAGTGGATGCATTATCTTTGAACCTCCGCCAAAATTCCGCCGTGCCGGCCTCGTGTGCCAGCCTCGTGTGTCGGTGGACCCTCAAAGCTGTAACACGGCGCTCATGTTCACAGAAAAATCGGAGATGTCAGCACGTCAAAAATACACGCGTAGCCGCTTGCGACGAGCTTGATGGTTGAGGCACCCGAGGGCCTTGTAGGCAATATATTAAGAGAGGGAAGCAGCACAGCCATTCAACACGGGGCAGGCGACTCTGGAAAGTATCTAATTCTAATCCTAGCCCTAACCCTAGCGATATTTTTGGCCTTGGCGACGGCTGCAGCTACGAATACACAAATATCGTAGTTAGGAGTGTCCTCGGTACAGCTGACCAAGTTTGAGACTGTGGCGGAGGGAAGCGTTCCTCCCGCTCTTGATGGTCTGCTCATAACTGTAGAATTATCTGATCAGCGGCTCCTGGACATGAGTACTGACGGTTCCCTGTCGGCGTTACAGCCCCCCCCTGGCTTAATGCTGCAAGAAAGATTGACAAGAGCACTAATCGCCGCCTGGCATGACGCCCTCCGACACCGAATACTTTAAAGTATAGCATGAACAGAGCATTCACTCGACAGTGCTGATGAAATGGTCGTTCGCTCGCTACTACGGAAGGACACAACGCCAAAAACCTCCTGTCGTAGCGCGCGTCGAACTCGGGTTTGAACTCAGGTTTGAACGAGCTGGGAAGCTCATGTCCGGGAGAGTGTAGATAAACTCGGATTCTCCTTCCCCGACTATCTTCTGTTATACCAAGCAGCTCCACTCCCTGTGTGTAAAAGGACTACCCTGTTGCAAACTTTGTGTCTGCGTTTACTGCCAAAGGGAAAGGTTACTCCTCGCTCTCTTGTTACTGAGCGCGTGGGGGACCACCACCCATATCTCACTACTTGCGCACGCTACGTAAAGCTTGCCAAGTTAATGCGAACTACTGCTAAGCGGTTCCGTGGTCCACTGGCGTGTGGGTGTCGAATTAGGTTTCCGTAGTATCTCTATTTATCTTCAGGCTGGTTGCAGTAGGACCGGTGGTGGTCGTGGGACTCAGCACACGGTAGCCTGGGTGTATTGCGCCCCACAGGGAACCCTGACTGCTGGAATTTTGCTCGGGAGTTTTCCTCACACCAGGGAGTTGTTTTCATCAACGCCCGAACTTCAACATTCCATGCATTAGCACCTGTAAGATTCCCACCCGAATCCACTCCTAGCTGGCTGGCCAGAGATTGGCCAGCCACGCGATATGATCGACGGTGGATCGTAACCACTAGTTTGTCAGGTGAGCTGCACCCCGTGTGCCCCTATTTACCTCCTACGCTCGAACTCCTTCCTAGAGCTTTCGGTCATTATCCTACACAAAGTCGGGGACAAAGTATTGGCCACGTTTATCACTCGGGCCTCGCTTTCCTACCTCGAGTCTCGCTAACTTATCTATCGCTGTCGGATAGTATATGCGGGCTTGTCTGATGCGCCAGCCTCGCCATATTACCTGCCAGGTACTGCAGCATTTATTCGTCTACGAAGCCGTCAACTCCTCCCAACCGTTGTCTCAAAATCGGATACGCCAGTATGATTAACAAAAGCTGTAAACTCGTCCGGCGCGATCAGTGCGCTGCTTGCCTACCATACAATCGGAACGCGGCTAAGGGTTTTTCGCTTGCTTGGGGGGGGGGGCGTTTTTTCGCGCCCCTGACTCCACAAGGCGTGGAAGGTATTTAGCTGGAACGGGGTACATATGGTTGTCCAACGCTTCCATTTTCTGCAACTTGGTCAGGCACCGCCACGTCAAGGTACTTCCCGCAATACTCGATGCTCTGATAATAGGGTGCAACACGGAGTTATTCAAAATGTTCATATTGACCTTTAGAACTCCATCCACGCATTTGGGGACAAACTACTTGGAATTAGTGTGGGATCGTTTTTGGGGTACTTAAGGGTTAAAACATACTCTGCTGCAACGTTGTCCATACGTTTCATTGCGAAACGAACCGGAATCTTCGCGTCGCTGTTTGGAAGCACGAATTCACCTTACTGCGGGCGCGGCAGGTCGGAGTCGATCACCATAAATATGCTTTTCGCTGCTGCCTTCCCAGAAGAGAAATGTGATGTCCCGTTCCTAAAACGTTAACACCGGGGATCTTCACGTTGTGACGATGGTGCCCTGCAAGATGTCTGCGTGCCCAAAATACATTGATGCCACCCGTGGATTATGTACGCGCATTCCCAGGTATCTCGATGGTTAGCAATCATAGGTGTTCCGACTCCGAAATCATTTGGTCGTAGAAGTCGAAGCCCGAAAAGCCGCTGTCAACTAGTCGTAGCATGGAGAGTGTGGGTCCTGGTTTGGCAGAGGGTCCTGGTTTGGCAGGGGGTCGTCATACAAGAGAATATGTTGCGGCGGCCAAGCGTGGGAACGGTAAAGTACGATGGGCCGTGGTTTCTTAGCCACGACGCTTCGGGCGCA
>JAYJMJ010000289.1:10050825-10063748 GCA_036873875.1 Laminaria ephemera
TGCACTCGGGGGGGCTCGAACCCGTGACATTGACCTTAGTGGTTACGAGGTTAACCCACTAGACCATCGGGGACGCCTCTACGATGATATGACCACTGCTACTACTGCTGCTCCTGCTGCTGCTGCTGCTGCGCTTGCGGTGCTGCTTTCACCGCAGGGAGAAGCGGACGTTCTCATGGGACTGGCACGCGTGGAACCTCCTCTTGGTGTCTACACCGTCGTTGCTGCTGGGTATGTACCTCCACCGAGTTGAGAAGCGAATGCTCGAGGAAGCGAGTATTCGCAACGAAATCCAGGAGCGCACTGGGGTCAGCAGTCGCGGTTTCTTGATACCTCAGAAGAAGATTCAACAGGAGGTGCAGGGCATGCTCAGTGCGGGAAATCAGCGCAAGCTCATGGTTGACGATGGCGACTCTGACGACGGGACAAGCGCGGCGGCGACAACGGGAGTTTTACCGTCGGAGGTAAGTTGTGTTTTCCGACGTAAATACCAAATATGTACCGATAAAGGTAGACTGCCGTAACTTCTGTAATACCGGTATAAACCTTGGTGCTCTAACAACCTTGGTGCATATCCTCTTATTTACACGGACTACTTGTAAGTGGGCGGCGCTTGCTGCGTGCGTTCGACACGAAGCCAAACGACCGAAGAACGCCGATCACCACGTGTGCCTATTAATTAGTTGTTAATAGTAGCAGGGCACGAGTGCTTCCGATTGTCTACCCTACCTCTCTCCTTGCCCCAAGGCTTTACTTCGTGCTCCAAGCTGCACCCACAATCGACCTCGACTTGCGTCTCCAACCCCCCGCTGACATTCCATCTCAATGTTATAGGAGCAGCACGCCGTTGACGGGACAGAGGGCGGCATCAGAAGACATCTTAGCCGTCAAGTTGCCCGCGGAGGCAATTCCTCGAGAACAGCGTCGCCCGATCTGGCAGCCCTCCAGCGGAGGCTGGACGCAATAGAGAGCGTTCTCGAGATCAAGAGCGGCACAAGCTCAGCAGAGGCGGGCGTCGACGGCGGACCAGGTGCGGTTACTCCAAAACTACTTTGTAAAATCGCCCTGTTGACCCTGGTACTAGCACTAAGGGGAATCACCGACCGGTATCCTTGATGAGGACATATCCACCCCGTAACACGCGCGATCGAAGCATCACACGCAGCTTGCAAAGAAGAGTTTCGATGAAATCCTCGATCTCACAGCTGAGGTGTTTTTTTTTTTTTAGAATAAAGTACGAATGGAAAGAGCCCGCCTTCGAGCTTGTAGTAACCCCCCGGCTCCTCCTGTCGTCGTGCTGACTGTTCGTAAGGTGATGTTCTCGTCTACCTCCGTCGGGGGATGTGCAGCACGGGTTTATTGTAGAACGACGTGTTAGATTTTAGGGTCAGAGTTAGATGTGCATCTTTAATGTAGCATTCGATGGATGGCAACGCACGCTCGAGCCGTCCGATACTCTCGCAGCCCCCTGTTGAGGTCACTACTCGCCCGACCAGAGCAAAAAACAGAGGGGAGTCTTATCGATACAGGCCCCCTGTTGAAGGTACTAGCTGGCTTGTTCCACCACCGACGTGACTGGCCGCTGTTTTTAGCGCAGTGCCATGACCCTTTTCGCACCGCACTCCGCTATGGGGACAAAACATTTGGAAGTTTACATCAGAGTTGGAAAATAACATCGTCGTTGTCCATGTGTGCACCGCTGAGAGACGATATCCCAACGACTATTCGCCCTGTGCTCTTCCTATGTGTTATAGGCAGAACTAAGGGTTCGGTGCTCAGGCGCAAGTCTGATTCTGGCCGAGGAACAGGAGTCACCGAACCCGGTAGCTCTCGTAGAGCGACAGCTGCGAGAAAAAACGATACTCCGGACGCCCATGCAGCGCCCGAGAAGTCCGTAGAGAAAGCAATAGGATTGGCATCGGCAGCAGGTAGCTGGGCGATTGAAGCCGGCGAGCGGCATGTAAAACGCCTTTTACAATTCGGTCGGGACTGGTTGGCTGGGGAAACCCTCCAAGACGATTCCCGCTTGGAAGATGCGGAGCGTCGAGAGGGTGACTCCGAGCAACACGCGCCAGGTGTGGTAGTGGGTGCGGCTACCGGGAAAGAAAGGCGACTGGGTGTAAGCAAAGACATTAGTTCGGACGGCAGTGCTCGTAGCGCTGGAGAAGGGTCAGCGTCTGGTGCTGGTGGTGCCGGGAGCGATACAAAAAGGGACGGCGAGGAGGGGTGGCGTAGAGGGAGTCTAGACGGACCAGACAAAAATGAAATTTAATTTTTTTATTTTTGAGTAAACGTGCTTTCGTTTTGGATGAAATATAACATTTGATTTTTAGTGAATGAGTTTTCGTTTTTCGTTTTTCCCTTTGGGGGGGAAGGGCTGTATTTGGCGGGGTGGAAGCCTGCCTCTCTTTTCACGGACTGAACAAGCAACTTCAGTCACGCTCCCAACCCGCGATTGGAGCCGACGGCGGCGCGATTCCAAAGGTTTAGAGGACACCTGCTAGTTTTAGAAGATTGTTTATTACATCCCGCACGGGCTGCTCGCCGCGTGCATCGAAACAGCCAGGCAAAAAACAAACCGTGAATAGTCTGCCGCCTCTTGATTGGAAAAGCAAAGCAAAGCGTCATTATACCCTGGTATCATAAAAACACTTCTCCCTTCACGCCATCCCGCAACGCGTCGTACCGCTACGTATACTGGCATAATTCGAAGATATAAAGTAGATATAAAAATACTACTGCTGTACACTTGGACGAACTGCTACAAGGTGACGTCGAAGTCATTTCCACCACGACCGTGGTGTTTCCGCCTCTTAGTGCTACCCTTCGCCGCCCTCGCCAGCTCCCCACCGGGCAAGGAAGCCCCGCCACGTACTCTCGCTCCCGTGGCACCTCCACCGCGCGATGACTCCGATTCCGTCCCTAGAGGGACCTCGGCCTTGAGAGGCGCAGTCGTCGCGCAGAAGAAGGCCACTTTCGGGGATTCCCGGGTTTCTCGTATTCGGAAGCCGAGTTTTTCCAGGGTTTCAGCGAAGGAGGCTCGCGTTGTCCGAGTGCTTTTGGTGAGGCAGAGGAGAGGGAGCATGAGGAACAGGTGCCCGCCAGGCCGAAGGTGGTCTCGGTAACCTGCCAGCATTTCGCCCCGTCGCTTGGCCGTCGGAAGGCAGTTGATCACCATGCTGCGTGTCGTCGAGCGCACGGAAAAAATGGACGCGGGAGGACAACGTGCACGTCGGTAGGGTTTAGGGGTATTAATAGTCGGGCAGTGACCAATTACAGCTTTTCAATGGATTCGTTTGGAAAACCGGCTTCACGCCACCAAAAATGCTCCCCAGAAATATCCTAGCACCCGGTTTTGCCAACCCATAATGCCTCGCGGCTCGGTGAGATTGGTTTTCGCGGCTGCCCTCAAGGATTAAGCAAACTGCCTTGTGTCCCAGCCTATGATATACAATCCTTGCGAGTCAATGCCTTCAAGACCGAGAGAAAATGCCTTGACCGAATGGTCCCAACGTGGTTTGATGATCCCCCCAACCCACGTACGATAAATTGTCAACTGTCAACTCAACTTGCTCTTTGTAGTTGGTAGATGAGACGGCACAGGTGAACGCGACCCCCCCTCCCCCCCAAGCACTCCAAAAAAAGCATCGAACGAAAAACCGGTGTCCAAACAGTGGTTGCTCTCTTACCTTGAAGACACTACGTCGTACTCTCCCGCGGGTTGGAGGTCGAAGAAATCGCGCTCCTCGATGCTTGGGTGCTGGGACTTGAGGTCGATCGCCCGGACGTCCAACCACGGCACGTCCAACAGGCGAGAGTTGATCGCGCCCACCTACAAGGAAACCACCGACCGGCGACATCAGTTCCAAACCAAAATAGCACCGACCGCCGACATCAGCTCCAAACCAAAAAACCTCCTATTGATAAGATACTGCTGCGCAACTAAGTACTGTGAGAGTACGGGCACGCAGGACCGACGATACGTGCCTCCTAACGCCAATTTCATTGTGCCGATTTAGATTTAGCGTAAATACGAGGCACTACTACTGAAGGACAAGCTCTACAATACGATACGGATGGAATTCGCAGAAAGGGAACCCGTAAGTACTACTTGGTACAGGTGTAACTGTACACGAAATCACGCAATTGCCCACGTACGACGTGCGAACATATATCCAGGAGCTTCTGGCTTGATTACAGCAGTAGCAATCGAACCGGGTGCAGCCCAGCATGGCCGAGCAACCAAGGTTAACATGGCCACGGGCGGCAGTCAGCCGGTAGCGTACCACAGCATTATTAGTCGACCATGGCAGTACAAATTTCGCGTGTTGAGCAACGCCATAGGCCCAACGTTTTATTACTCATGGCATAGGGATACAAAAATCCGCATGAGGCGTTATGATATTGACATCGCCCTTTCAGCGCTCGGGGCATGGTTATCGATTTTTCTGAAACTCGGTACCTCTGGTGCTCTAGATCGCTTTAACGCGCCAGCGAGTCTTCGAGTTTTCCAGTCCAGATACCGTACTAACCCTTAGGCCTGCATTCTCGCCTTTTTTGGGGATAAAATACTTGGAATTAGAGTAAGACCGTTCTTGAAGTGCTACGAGTAACACAGTTAAGTATTACTGTGAACTCTTGCACCTTTTTGGCCAAACCGTATAGGGTTCGGACAAAGGAGACACCTATGCAGGCCATGTAAAGAAACATATAGGATACAGTATGGAAAAAGCGATTTTTTTGTGTACGGCGTGCGGTTCCAGTATTACGAGAAGGGGTTTTGGACAAAACACCCCAAAACCTAATCCTAACCCTAACCCCAACCCTAACCCCAACCCCAACCCCGGGCCGACCTGTATGGAAGTTGTCCGGAAAAAATCAGGCAAAAAAAATATTTTCGGGAAAAATGTTGACCATATTATAATTCAGACGTACTTTTTTGGCCATTTCCATACTAAATACCATACACTTATTTACGGGCACCGCATATACTACTGGGACAAAGAAGGCCGGCAAGTCCAACAGGCGGCATCACCGGAGGGGTGAGGTCAACTCGAGTCTGTGTTGTACAGATGGACAAAAACTGGTACACGAACGAAAAAGTATTGAGCTTCAGCATTTTTTACCCGGATCTCAGAGAGTATAATAATTAAAAAAAAAATCTTCGGGATTTCAGAGGGAAAATATGTCGAAGATCACATCGACCACACGAAGCAGCCCGGATCGCGGGGAAGGGGATGTGTCCGAACTGCAATGTAAGGAACTTGTGCGACAAGCATGCGGCATGGTGATACTCGTACTGCTGCACGCTCTTCCTAGACGCTTGATGAGATTGCAATCGGTGACATTTTTTGTCGCTACATATATGGTTCCCAAAGGCCACAGGCCTCGTGTACATCATGTGCATCGTGTTTTGTCACCTCAAGCACCCGTAGCAGAGGTCCCCCCTTGACCGGCCGCAGCCCCATTCCGCTCAGCTGCTGCGTCACCCACTTCGACGTGTTGTGGAAGCTCACCGACAGCAAACTGGCGCTTTGGTACGCCTGCCTCCCTCCCATCTCCTTCAGCTCGCGGTTCAGCCGCTGCAGCTGCGCCTGCTTGTCCGTCGCCTTTCCCGAGGCCACCTCATCGGCTTCCTTGGTAAGTTTGTGGAAGGAGGTCACTATCTGGCGCGCGCGTTTGCGGGATTTTACCGGCGGGGGGACCTGTTGTCGCGAACGAAGACGCATAGCGCATATAACGCATGCAAGTGTCATATGTGCGGATGGGTGGAAAGCGTGGTGTGTTTGAACCCACTTCGTATGATAGTACGTACCAGTAGCGGTGTGGCAGGAGAGAGGTGCAGACACAAGAAACGTTTGGATCTACATACTGGTACAGCACAGCAGCAGTAGAGAATTAGACAACAACGGATATCGTGAAGTAGTCTACTCCTATTAATAGTACAGGGACCGGATGCCCATACGTCCTTCACCTCCGAACGGGCTGACCGCCACCCCAGCAGCAGACCCCAGCAGCAGTCAAGTGTGGTTAGCAAAAGCTTGCACACGTCGGACAGATCAGATCTCCCTACTCATGATCTGTGTATCTCAGGGCAGACAGATCCTGGTGTATATGATCTGTACGGCCTATAGATAATTTTGTCTGGTGGGGGCTGTGTAATCTGCATGACCTAGCACAGGTTTCCTGGGTTGGATCTGTACTACACAGATCCTGCACAACATATCATACTATAAAGATAGATATAGGATCTACATGATTTAGATAGTGATCTGTCCGACGTGTGAAAGCTTGTGAAAAGAAGTCTACTTCGATTCGCGGTAGATATCATACCAGGTACCTGGTACGCTGTTACAGTAGAGGTCCCTCTATAGTGCAGATTCAGTAGTGCCGGTTTCCCGCTACGTACGTATTGTGCCTGTGAAATCGTTTGGCACAGATGAGGACAACCCGTATAATAGTGGCACCATGCGGAGTAGTGCCGGTTGCCGCTATAATGCCGGTATTTCCGGCTGGCGCATTTACTGTACGATTGCAATTATTTCCTCTGCTGCTGTATCGTACTGGTAGAGGCACTGGACTTGATGCCCACACATACATGTATTCGACGACGAACGCAAGTATGTGATGCATATGGATGTGGTGGGTGTTATTTAGCATCGAGTCTGTAGAAAAGCACAGCGTGACAGCAGTCCTGCGCACTACTCACCAGGGGGATGGGCTTGCGCTTTCCCATGATGTTAGCTTGGCCGCTCGACCTGGCGTTGACCGACGGGCTTCAATTGTACCTCAGGATCGAACCACCTGCCCATACAAATGGTAATGTTTCGGGAAGGGATGCGTGCTGCGAACCAGCCGCCAGGTACCAGCCCTGAGAGGTACGAGAACGTCGCAATTGGAGTACGTTGTGTCTTGGATGGCCATTGTTTTGGGGGATGCTTGTAAAAAACACCCCCACGAGTAGAATGCCACCCACACACCAGGCCACGCTGCACCGCACAACCCAAGCACGGAGGAGGTGATGCTAGCGCACGCAGGCTACAGTAAGGGCTCTGCGTTTATCGAAAATGTGGAGGCTGTGGAGATAGCAATGTCGCAGAATGGTGATGCCGAGCCCGAGCACGAAGAGAATGGTACGTATGACGAGCCAGGCTTTGGGCTTGGATTGCCTGGGCTGGCATCGCTTGCTCTGCCCACCGAGGACATGGTAGTGCCCCCTCTCAATTTTTCCATGGTGAGACACGCTGCAGCATAAACGAGTGGTGGTGTTACTGCTTTGGCGTTGCTTTACTGGGTTTCGTTCGAGTTTGCTGAGGCGCCCAAGAGGGACTGAACTGCTGTTGTTTCAGGCGGGTACACGTACGTACTCGTGAACAATGAGCGTGAACATTTGAATGTTTGAATATCCGAAGGTAAGATTCTCCTCTTTCTCTATTGGGCGCTCGTATCATACCGTACCCGGTACCGGGGCGTGAGATGATGGATTTATCACACGAGTGCTCGTACGTAATCCATGGGTAGTCTCAAGGCCTTGACTAACAATATTGATACCTGTTCCGCGTCTGGTGCTGCTGTTGTTGTTATTGTTGTTGTTGTTGTTGTTGTTTTTGTTGTTGTTGTTGTTGTTGTTGTTGTTGTTGTTGTTGTTGTTGTGGTTGTTGTTGTTGTTGCTGTTGTTGTTCTTGATGTTGTTGTAGTTGTTGTTGTTGTTGTTGTTGTTGTTGCTGTTATTGTTGTTGTTGTTGTTGTTGTTGTTGTTGTTGTTGCCGTGGTTGTCGTTGATATTGTTGTTGCGTTGTAGTGTGCCAACAAGTACACCACCAGCAAGTACACAGAACACTCGTGACATTTTTTTACCAGGTAGATATTTCCCCTCCTCTCGCTGCTGTATCATACCTATCATGCAGTTATTAAAATAGTAATTTGGACCAGGTGCGTATGTATACAATTGACACCAGCATGTTTTGTGTTTTGTCTTCCCGTTGACTCGCCTTGTGCTTTATTAACTATGTGCACGTACGTAATAACTGGGAGTTACTTATCCCCTCTCTTTTTCTTACGTGTAAACGGCTGGAATCTCTCCAGTCCTCTACTGCACGTCCGCTGCTGATGCAATGTTTATAGCGGCCTCTCTGGTCTGTACGTGCACATGTTTTGCCTCTACAAAATAGTACCATAACTGTCCGTGCCACCGAGTGCCACCGCAAACCCTTACGACGTAACGTCATTCATTGCCGTCTACCATCAAAGGTGTCAGAAGGCATCTTCCGAAGCGGCTACCCAATCGCATGCAACTTCCCTTTCCTGCGTCGTCTGGGACTCCGAAGCATCCTATGCCTGTGCCCTGAAAGCGTCCTTCCCGGGTCGATGGCGTGGGCCAACGACGCAGGAGTCAACGTGGAGATGTGCGACCTGGGAGAAAATAGCCCCCCGTTTGTGTCCATGCCGCTCTCCGCGATGAGGAAAGCGGTGGACTTTCTTTCTGGTGAGCGCAACAAGTTGTGGACGGACCTCTCTCGGTGCGGGTCCGCGGCTTTTACCTCTCCTGCCAGGTGTTGAAATCACTGTTTTTTCGCTGTCAAGACAACTGAGGAGGCCAGCGCCCAAACTTACCTGCACGCACGTGCCGCCTCATTCTGATGTGCTGCTCGAAATGTAGCGCCTTGGAACTCGCCTCGCCTCAAGCAGCACCAGCCCGATAATGTAGGAACGCGAGGGTCGCGGCGCCATCACACCGTAGGCACGTGACTTGCTGTAAGACTTTGTGGGATTATACTTCTCTCTCAAGACTCGTTTCATCTCATTTTTCCGGGTAACTGCAAGAGGTGAGCAATCTTGACAACCGGGGTCGGCGTTCGCTTCCCGAATACGCACCGGTATACTTGGAAGAATGCTTATTTTCTGCGGTGCTGAACTAGATAACCCGGGCGAGTTGATTTCTGACGTGTACACCGGGATACCCAAGCCCCCCTAAGTGAAGTCCCGCGTAGCACCCCATTTCCTCACGCGTCGTGACGTACTGCTATCCAGCTGCCACGAGTAACGAAGGTGTGTGAGCTGGTACATCAATCGCGCGATGATAGTGTTGATTTGCTGCACTGAAAAGCGAGGAACAGCAGTCGGTTCTATACCATACGTGCCCTTGAAGTTCTCTACGCGGAACTTTTACCAACCAGGTCATTCCTCTCATAAGAACACCCTATTCCCGCCCTGTCCGTCCCTCGCGTCCCCCATGGTTCCCTTCGGTGTCTTGAACTTTTGCCCCCCCAAAAGATCGTCGGAATCGGCCAATACTGGTGCACTGCCTCACAGGCAAAACCCAGACAGGGTGCGTAGTAGGCTGCCTTCGGCGAAGGCAAAATTGGTCGATGGGCGCTATTTTTGACGAGTACGCGCGGTTCGCTGGACATTCGGCCAAACCGTTGGACATGCAGTTCATTGAGCTGTTCGAGTGATTGGTTCGGCGCCGCCCGGTGAGTGTGGGCGGTGGCCGACTCCGGTAGTTGTGGCTAAGTTACTGAAGCCGGCTATGTTACTGGAGCTGGCTAGTTTTGGGAACCGGGGGTGTGCAGAGGCCGGGGTTTGTCCTGGGAGGTGACTCGACTTAGCTTTGTTGGGGTGTTCTCAGGGCGCGACTGTTGGTATAGTTGTTTTGTGGGGGGTTTTCTCGAGGTGCTTATTTATGTTGTTTTGTAGGAGGTGTTCTCAGGGTGCTTATTTATGGTGTTGTTGCATTCACACGAGCTCTAAGGGCACTACTCTAGCGGTGTCTCCGATGGCAGCAAGCCTCGCTAGCCGCGCCGACAAGCTCTCACTTTCCGGCCCGACGCCTTCCCGCGCTTTTTTTGCCGCTATTGGGACCGGCACATCTGGGGGTTTCGGGTGGGTTAGCCCCGGCTCTTGAATCGACGCCGTAATGACCGTCTTCCGTTGCTCAGGCAGTTGTTGACCGCCAGCTGTGATGTCAGTAGACCCACAGGGGGCAGCAGCTTGTGCGGTTGCACGTTTGCTATCGGGCGATCTATTTTCCCGCCGCGTCCGCTCGATGCGCCGCGGGCTTCCCCCGCCGTGCAGACGTGCACCGTGCAAATCATAAGCGCGCCGAATAATTCTACCAGCTGCTGCAGACGCCTTGCGGGGTCGCGGCTCGCCCTCGTAAGACGGGGCGACTGGAAAATTATCGGCCGCGTTGGTGTTGAGCCGCGTGAAGTCTAGTTGCGGCACGATTACGGGGGTGGGGGCGTAGACGAACCGCGTGTCGACGTATGGCGCGCCTGGGAATGGCCGGCTGGAGGCAGCCCCACGGCAAGCCGACGCTGTCCTCGCTCGTCGCTCTTCCTGCCCGGCGCCCTTTAGAGTGGTGCACAACGCCGAAGGGCATAGTTGGATAGGTTGTGTATGGTTAGCAAGATGTATGGCGCTAGGCCGTCATGAGGTTCGCACTGCAAAACTGCAGTGTCGTAGGGTAATGTTGCCGGTGGGGGGGCGAATGAGCGGACGAGCGAGCGGGCAAGCGCCCGCGCTGAAACGGTTCGGGGGGTCGAGAGCTGCCTCATAATTCAGCTGTTTACTCATGCTCGTGGGAGGGATTTAACCCGCTGCTATACCGATCACGCTTCGTATCGCAGATTTGTGCTTACTGCATGTATCGCAGACTGTGCTTCATGCGCGTATCGCAGACTACTACTGTGCTTGCGCGCAGCAGTAACACGTGGTCCATTATTATTGATTGGACAAAGATGTTCGATAACATCAAAACAGGGGCGGCGTTGAGTTAGAATCACCCAAGTATCCCAGCGCTTGCCTCTGTTGGTGTTTTTTCGACGCTCCACACTCGACTGTCACGGGTGCGATAAGCCGCGCGTTCAACGCGCGTCGGCGGAGTCGGCAGCGGCGACGAGAATTCACTTCTTGACCGGTCATTCCGGAGAAGTCTGCTAGCCTCTTCCCTAACGCTGTCGATTTCTTGCCTAGGAAGGTTGAAAAGGTTCCTGTAGGCAAAGCCACGAGGGGCCGTCGTCAAAGGGTTCGTTTTTGTCGCACGTTCAACAAGATGATTTGCCAGCACATTTATTGTTGTTTCAAGATATTTTTCCAAGACATTGGTACTGTTACATTTGCCATCCGACCACGTGCGGCTTGAGTGTGGTCGCTGAGTCGCACAGCCAAGAACATGATTTTCCAAAACATTATTATTTTTTTGTCCTCAGTTGCCATCCGAGAGTGAGAGTGTAAAAATCACAAAAAAAATGATTAAGAAATAGCATGCAAGTCTCTCCGAGTGCGACGTGTTTAACCCCTTCAGGACTACACCCACGTTTTGGCGACAATCTGCTTGGAATTGTACTTGGATCATTTTTGTGGTGGGTAAAAGGAGCACATCCTGGAACACTGCCGGAACGCCAGCCCAACGAACGGCTGTAGAGAGCTCTGCTGTACATTGCGCCCGGTCTTCCATTTTCATAAATCCGTTGTCCGATAAACGCGCGCTGTATCTGCTCCACAACAAGTAGCCGGCCATCACATCGGATTAATTGGCATGGGCCTGGCTACACTCGAGGTTAACCCTGAAGCCACTGCAACAAAAACCGCACCCATTCCAACCAGTCTATCGCCAAAAACGAGGGTGCAGTTTTAAAGGGGTTTATCCTACTATACTACAGTGCGGTGCCTTGCCAGGCGACAACACCCGCACTAAAATGGGACCCCGCACTATCCCGGGATGGTGCGGCACTCTGTAGGACGAGGTCGTGACAAGCGATTTTCACCGCACTGCACTGGAGCCCTGCACTAAAGGATACCGCACTAACGCGGTACCACGACTGTAGTAGGGGTTTGCACCTTAGCGGTAGATTGCCGTCTTCGGTATCATCCCATGCGTCGCCGTATATCGACCTCCCCCTGGCGTCCCAGTGTGCCTGCGCGCCCTGCAACAAGCGGCCTGTGTCCTTACGGGCCGTGAGTATGAGCTTGTTGTGCCTGTGTATCCGAGCGCGATCTCTCAGCCGCTGTGCTTTGTCTTCCAATGCCGCCTGTTTACGGCACGAAGGCATCGAGTCGACAATACCTTTATTTTTTTTTGTTTTTAATTATACGAACTTATTGCAAATATGTCGTTGGGTGCTTGTAGAAAGAACGGTTTAATGTGAAGACGGCACACACACATGCCAGCTGTGAGTTGTGCCGACTGAATAGTTGATACTCAACGTTGCAATTTGCGTGAGACAACGTCGGCCGCCCATGGTATGTAGAGCATCAGGGCTATATATATAGCCAATGTATTGCTCCCCCTCGAAACGACCTGCTTTCGATTTTGGCGCGCATCGGGTCCAGCATTCCCACTGCTCGTCGATTTTCATCAAAATTGGCCAACTTGCGCTCTCACCCTTTCGTATCATGTGCGCTACAGCACTATTATTGTAGGGTGTAAAATTCTCTGGGAGACCCCGGGCGAATTAATGGCGCGAAGGCGAGGGTAGACGAAAAACGAAAATGTTGACCCCCCACCAGATTTTTTTTTCCTGGAGAAGGAGGGGTACTCTAAAACCAAGCGAAATAAAGAAAAAAATGAAGGATATACAGTGGGCACCCCGATTTAAGAGACAAACGAAACAGGCGCTCTTAACTACAAATTGCTCTTATCTGTAATGGGCATTATATGGCTTTTAGTATGGCGGGACATGTCGATTTGACCACTCTTAATTCCCGAATGCTCTTATAAAGGGTGTTCTCAAATCGGGGTACCCACTATCCGTTCGTCTGTGTGTCGTATACGAAGTACTACATGTTATTATTATTGTTATTATTATTGTTATTATTTTTATCATTACTATTATTTTCACATGGTACTATTATTATTATTGTTATTATTATTATTATTATTATTATTATTATTATTATTATTATTATTATTATTATTATTA
>JAYJMJ010000289.1:10162082-10178941 GCA_036873875.1 Laminaria ephemera
TAGTCTGACAGAGGTGGGTGCGGGGGTGGGCGAATTCAGTAGTCTTGGAGAGTTGGGTGGGCGGGTGGGTGGAGAGTAAGTTGGTAACAGATGGTGGGTACTGTAGTCGAGGGTAGGTGGGTGGGTGAATACTGTAGTTGTGGATGGGTGGGTGGGTGGGTGGGTGGGTTCAGGTTACGCAAGGGGGCGCGACGGGATATCGCGCTGCGTTGGGCCCGTGATTGAGAGCACCCATCGAGTTTGGACGGGCCGGGGTGGCCGGCTGATGTCCTGGACGCGCTGTCTGCCACGCTCTGTGAACGTGACGGGCGCGGCGGCGCGGGTCTGTTTTGTGTATGTCCTGGCTGCTTCGGCGAAAGGCCGATCGCCGTCGTTGTTCTTTTTTTGTCGGTTTTTTTTTTGTTCTCATTCTTGATTTGTTAAAAACAAAGTGCTTCGAGAGGTGTATGGGAGATCGAAAAATAAAATGCGTGTGGCGTTGTGTACATATAATAACGCCTAAAAGAGGGTGCTTTTAAGTGCGCCACAAAAGCTAGAGCTATCGTTCGTGTAGTCTCTGATACTAACTCACTCGGGGGTGGGAAAAAAAAGAAGTTTTGTTGTTTGAGAGATGTACGCTCGAGCAGACGGGGGGGGGGGGGGGGTATGGTTGGCGGGGTTTTTTTTTGGGAGTAGTAGCGGCCGCGACAAAAGTATACTCGGCGTTTTTTCATTTTTTTGGTGTTTGAGAAACCACGTGCGCACACGGCGTGGCTGTCTCGTTTGCATTCACCCAGCTTCCAATGGCCGCCCGTCAAGGTTGCTCAGTACTTCCTGGTATATATTATGTTCCATTTCCAGCGCAAGAATAAAAGGACGAACACTTTGTTGTCCGAATTCTTGCCCCAATCTGGCGTTTAATTTCGGTAAGCTCTCGGCCCATCCGGGAGCTTAGTGCGAGACACTACTCCAGTACAGTTCAGCAGCGGTATCGTAGAATGATTTAGTTCGTTTAGTTAATTTAGGCGAAAAGGAGAGGCAAAAGGTTAGTATGCTTGTAGTGCGGTGATCACGCGCTTCACTCTGGTGTGTTTGGTTGTGCTGCCATTGGGTTTTTTTTTGTTGTTGCTTTTTGTTTTTTTTTGTGTTGCTCCCCCCCCCCCCTTTTTTTTCGTTTTGTGTTGTATGTACAAAGTTACCGTCCCCGGTACAGCATCATCTCTTGCCGTATAAACAACCCCGTTTTTGTATTCCACGGAAACGCATTTTGCTTGTTTTGGAGAGAACGCTCTGGGATAAACCGATAAACCGGGTGTCCTTCATAGCCTTAGGGGGGTCTGGATTGTTTTGTCTCTTTTAGGGGCGACTGTGAACTAGAGTCAGCATGGGACGGTGACCCAACGGTTCCAAGCACCCCCCCCCCCGCCCCCCCGCCAGACCCATGCCATGAAGTTTGATAGTACAGTAAAGGTCCCTCCACAGTGCCGGTTGAGCAGTGCCGGTTGCCCGCTATAGTGCCTGTGAAATTGCTTGGCACATATGGGGAAAAAAACAGCGGAGTAGTGACGGTTGCCGCTATAGTGCTGGTATTTCCGGCTGGCAGCTACCAGCACTGTAGAGGGACCACTACTGTATGCCGGTGTGCATAGATAGCATGCCAGAGTATTAGTGGGCTGGCGGTTTTCTGCACCAGCACCGTTTTTTTATTGTCAAACAGCAGGGGACAGCTCTTGAGGTATAGGGAGAGGACGCGATAGGATAAGGTGACATGCGGGCGGTCTAGACTTAGACAGCCGTGGTTGAGCGAGAGGCAAAGGTATTTTTCCAAGGCTTTTCTATTTTTCACGGGTCATGACCTGACCCACGGGTCGGGTCAGGAGGGTTTAAAAATCTCGCGGGTGGAGTCGGGTCGAGTCAGGAGGTGTTCTAAATCTCACGGGTCGGGTCGGGTCCTGGAGGTGTTTTGAATCTCACGGGTCGGGTCGGGCCGGTTCCGGTCAAGGTGTTTTGCAATCTCGCGGGTCGGGTCGGATCACCATGACCCGGCCCGACCTGCGAAAAGTGACCCGACCCATGAAAAGCCCTGGTATTTGCTAAGTTTTTATTCCTTGCGGGTGCGGCGCGGCGTGAACGATGGCGTCGGTTGTGGTCGGTTGGTCGGTCTGGTCGTTCGACCGGCCGGTCTGTTTGTTCGACCGGTCGGTCTGTTCGACCGATCGATCTGTTCGTTCGACCTGTCGGTCTGTTCGTTCGACCGGTCGGTCGGTCTGTTCGTTCGTCTACCCGTGTTGAGGGAAAAATGACTGGAGGAAGAGGGAAAACGATATTATTCCGCGGTAGATTATATTTTACTACAAGCTTTGACAAGTCATCATTTACAGTGTAGCCTTTTGCTGTAGTAACGCGTTTTCTCCCCGTTTTCCCCTGGCTAGGATTCGTGGGATTATTCAGTTCAGGTAGGGGGTGCGATATACGGAAAGGTCAGGTCTGGTCTTAAACGCTTGGTTATATGAGTACAGTAGTGGTCCCGCTATAGTGCCGGTTGCCCGCTATAGTGCCGGTGAAATTTCTTGGCGCATGTGGGAAAAAACAGTAGTAATAGTGGCAGTATGCAGAGTAGTGCGGGTTGCCGCTATACTGCCGGTATTTCCGGCTCGCACATACCGGCACTATAGAGGGACCACTACTGTAGTGGCTTAACTCGGAGGCGTTCTATTTTGTTGCACCACACGCCGCGAAATGTGCATGTCGACGTTTTTCGTGTTTTTTTTAGAACTGGCTGGGGGCAGCGAGCACGAGCAGACGAGTAACCTAAGCCGGAATGTTGAAATTGACTCCTAGAGTACGGAAGGAAGGAAGGATGGATGGATGGATGGATGGATGGAAGTATTAATAGTCGGGTTGTTACCCAACCACGTGAATTAGCCTAGATCTGGTCGAAAAAAATCTATTGTTCTGTTGACCTAGATTGCTCACATCACCATGCGCAGACGACGTATAGTACATGCAATAAAGCAATATAAGGCCCAATCTGCCATCAAATTATTATTTGTTTGGCCACCCCATAGTATTGAGCATAGCTAAGCGGCTTCCCTGCGAGTGGAAAACCTTACTTTGTGGGTGGAAATTTCAGGGAAATTTCAGGGAAATGCATGAAGAGAGTGCCCCTTCTAGGTGTTAGGTTTATCTAATAGGTTGTTGTGGCAAACAAAAAAAAACAGACAGCAGTATTTATAGTTTTTGTCAAGTGTTAGATGGGAAGGTCATGTCAAGCCAAACAGTCTCAATTGGGTTGAGAGGCCTCTTCTTGCGTACCTGGTAGCTATTTAGCTGGAGTACATCTATGATAAGTCGGAGGAAGCCTGGCAAAGCCCGGGGAGTGATACTAGGAAGGGGCTCAACAAAACCCTGTCCTAAATAATAAAAACGTTACCCTACATTCTCTCAGCACGGCACGTGTTCAGCACGGCACGTGTTATAGTGGGTGCTTTTATCTTCGATACCAGGTACCTTTTTTTATCACACCTGCGGGTATTTTCTTTACCTTCTATTATTGCCTTCTATCACACCCGTGGGGTTTGTTTTTTTTTGTCTTACTGTTAATACCTCCTTGCTCACGTCATTTGCAAGTATATACATATCGGTACTCGATACGAAGCCATGAATAAAATTTGCCTCTTTTTGTTCGTCTCAGCTCCTTGTAACTGCTGGAGTGTTATGTTCCAAGCCCACTATACCTTTGTACCAAGGGGTGCAGCATGTACAGCATCCAGCTACCTCTCCGGCAAGCTCTCGTGCTCCGAACGGTTTCGCCCTGGCCCAGCCTGCTCTTCTTCGCGGCTTGCTGTCACTACTACTGCTGCTGCTGCTGTACCCTACCAACCAATAGCACTTGCTGTACGTCATAATGCCTTCCTTAACTACTGAAATCCGATCGATCTCCTCGCAACAACATTCATTTCCACCAACGGGAACCCGATGAACACTCTTCCAAAACTTTTTGAGCGCGGGAACAAGTGTTGGGTCAGAACAAATTGGTCGAGTTCTGACTACATCATCACACCAAGTGGCTCGGGGTCCTTTGCTTATTTTTGCGGGGAAGCATAGTAATCGGGACCAAATATGGTGAGTAAGAATAGGGAATATATAGGATTTTGTCTTTATCGTGGGTTCTGATTACTATCGTACTACGATCCCCCGTAAAAATAAGCAAATAGTAGAAGTGTTATTCAGCACTACTATTAACACCAGGTGCGTGCCTGGTATTAATTAAATACCTGGTGTCTGGTATACTAATTTAATTTTGAAATAAACTGCAGCAGTACCTAGAGTGTATCATTTTGTTTGTTGTATTTTTCCTGGGGCATTCTTCCACTCCAGAGTTGTTTGAGCCTGTCTTTTGTGACTTGTGATGATCACGTGAGAACATCAACAACAACAACCACAACCACAACCACAACAACAACGGTATGAGTACCTGGTACCAGCAATAAATTCTACGAGTGAGCACCTGTGGAAAAATAAATCACAGGAGGGAGGTATTCATAGAGTTCCTGCATATTATACCTGGTAGGTATTATTATTATTTTTGCCCTCCGACAATGTAGCGTAGATGCCGTTCCGATGTAAACCGAATAATATCCTTCCGTCAAGAAGCAGTATCTCTCCGATGACTTTCTGCCTACTCTTACCCAGTTTCCCCTCCCCACATCTTTCCATTTTCAGCTTAATTATATCCTATTATTCCTCATCAATATTCCATCCAGAGGTCATCTTTTATGGGATTCCCTTGGTTTTCTTCTACTTTCTGGGCATGTTTGTAAGTGATCGACGTTGAAGCTCATCATGCTGCGCATTAGAGGATGACAAGCATAATAATAATAATGAATCACACCACTATTACCACTAGCCGTGTCTGTTTCTACACGTACATACCGGTACAGCAGTAAGAGAAGAAGGAAGCGACGAGAACAAAACTGACCGGCAAAAAAACTACTGTTGATTTTTTCCCATTATTATTGATTGGATTGGATTGGTTGGAAACAATCGCGAGCATCAAGTGGTTAACCTCGAAGACTACTAAGTAAGGTTGGAGTCAGGGGTTCGAATCTCGGTATGTATGTAGATTTCTTTTTCTGAGACACCAACTGTCAAAAGCGCTTCATAGCGTGGGTAAGCACAGTTCGACGCAAGTCGACGAGAGAAGAAAGTAAGTGCTGAATTATTCTCGCGATAAAAATGAAGGCGCGTACCGTAGTGGGGAGGGGGGACAAGAGCTTGCTATTATGAGTGACCCCGGATCTGAGTTACGACTAGGGAGGGAGAACGAGAAAGTAAAAGTGCGAAGATAACAGATGGGATGAGCAAAAAAATAAAAAAATAAATAAATCACATGCCACCCACCTTACAAGACACAAGACACCACGAGACGCTCCCCACCACAAACAACCGAGCTCATCTCTCTTTTCGCTAAGTGCAACAGCAACAACTGTAATGATAGTCTATGTAGCCTATCAGTAAAAAAAAAAAATGAAACTATTCCGAAAACGTAGGTGCCGTTGTGAGCAACTTGGTTGTAATAAGGGGGTTTACAAGTTAAAACGTTGACACGCGATTTATTCATCCTTTTACGACCAGTACACAATGGCAGCATTTTTTAGCGTTGTCAGGTATTTTTAGTCTATTTAGTCTATTAATAATAGGCTATTTTTTTTTAGCTGGATATTTTGCACCAAGGGTACCAGGCCCTCTACGTTGCGTCTAGCTGTGTACGATGATGATTCTAACGCGTAAGCTTGGCCCGGCTAATTTTGCTGCAGCAGTGCAAGGAAGAGCTCGACCCCGACACATTTGTAAGATCCCCAAGCCCTCATCATGCGGTTGGTGTTGTAGTTGTTATCGCATGGACGCGTTGCCATATTGTAGTCGATGGTCACAAGACACAGACAGGCTCTCCAATAATAATTCTGCCGCGGGAAAGAAAAAAGCAAAAATCAGGAAAAAACCACAGCAGCAGCAGCAGTAGACTATAACAGTAGTAATGGAGCGCACGAAGCACGACGTCCGGTGACATGAATGGTATGATACGATATGATTGAGGACGCAGGGATGAGGTACGTAAATGTGACACAACCGCAGCAAACGAAAACTCAGAGTGCAAATTTATGTTAAACTTCGTTTTTCCTTTGCTACCTCTGCGTATTATGGGTGGGTGTTGTTTGGTCTTCCGCGATCGATATCAGTATATCATACGAAGCCACATGCCATACGACCTCTTTCAGTATTACTAAGTAGCTACCACTGCTACCACTGCTACCACTACAGGAAGTATACCCCTCCCATCCCAAGAATGTTTTTCACGATAATTTTTGGGTAAGGTGCAGTTGGCACAGGTTTCTCTCGGCCTTCGAGGTCGAGCAGTTCACGTGACGTAGAAAATTGGGACTCATCAGAGAGCAGTAGTAACTGTTCACGTGGCCACGAAAAAGGGAATAATGAAGCGCTCATCCGAGAGCAGTTTTCACGTGGTCAATAAGTGGGTAAATGCAGAATGCAAGCACTCATCCTTCACAAAATCAGCGGTCCTAACTTAGAACATCGCCAGATATGATACCAGGTTGGTACCTTTGCTTCTTAGGAGTGTTACTGAGTGGTTCATATTGCACCGTACAGGAGAACCATCTACAACAATTAATTTTCACTTGGTAGCTGCGACAAATGAACCGAATCTCACAAAAAGGCCAGGTAGGCAGGTGCTACCGGTAGCTCTACCCCAAGCTCACGGCATTGCGTACCCCACCCACCCCCCCATCTTTTTCCATCAAAACCGCAGCGAGTAATCACTCAGCACACGTACGTGTGTGATCAAAACACTGCCCAGCGCGCGACTGAGAGCAAAATGCTAATAATAATAACCGCATGGCTGCGACAAAAAACGTGCCAAGCACAGCACACGGCTGGCTGCAACCACACGACGCTGACCAATGCACGGCTGCGTTGGGGTTGAAGCGGACGGTGCCATACCATACTGTACGTAACTTCCGGTCCGACGTCACAGCAGCTTCACAGCTCCCAGGCTATATACCAGTCAACAGCCACACTACGCACCATACTTTTTCTGTGTTAATAGGACGACAACAACAGCCACTGTAACAACAACAGCATTTATTTACCGTACATACACCGTACTGTACCGTACTCGTACAGCACATGACATCTACAGAGTATTAAGAAACAGGGCAATAAAGAAAAGCAGGCTGATATTTACAGGAACAAAAGAAATCCGAGAACCTTTAAACTGAAGACAGTACACAGCGCACCCTCTCCTAAATAAGATGGTGCACGCAGCCTTGGCCAGTACTTCTGTCCCTTATAGGGTGTCCTGTACTGATGCCAGGTACTATTTACATTGTGATTGCTCTGGATACTCCAAGACTGCGCCATCTGTTAGAGACACGTACACGATTTGAAGGCGACACATTCTACGATAGAGGCGCACCAGTTTTTTTCCGAGGCTCCTCACTTGAGGAGCTCAGAGAGCTCTGTACTTCACCCACAATGTGCGTTTGTTTGAGCAAACTAAAAGTGCAACCACAGATAAACAAACCCATGGCCCAGATATGCAAAAAAAAAAGTCATATGGCAAAACAAGACCGACATCCCGACGATTTTGGGTTAAGGAGCCCCGTCACTCAGAAGCAAAAACTCGTACCTCTATCGTAGTAGCACGCGTCAAGCCCAGATTGTGCTTTCGTTGGAGATACACCCGAATAACTGAACTATTCATAGCGGTCAGCGCTGACTGCTACTAATAGCTCAGTGGTTACGCCATGCTCTTAATAGACGTTTTTCGGAATCTTCAATCTCGAATCTCGAATTCCAATTCTCGCCCCGCCGACATGCAAAAAAAGCTCATTTTGAGTTTCCAAACTATCTAGATATTATGTGGATACAAACTTTTGAGCTTTTTAAAGTATCACTCCCCCCCCCCACGGTGCTTCGTCTCGAAAGGGATGCGTGGTCAATGGTCAAATGACTAAGGCAACCAACAAATGTTTACGCCCCCCCCCCCCCCCCCGACGGGGGGGGGGGAGAATTGAAATTCGAGATTCGAGATTCGAGATTCAAAATTCCGAAAAGACCATTATGAACATGGCTTTTATTACGGTGTACATCAAACACCATCATGGCGCCAAGCAATCTCTACCTCCATTATCAATCAATCTGCCTTCCTTCCGGCAATAGCGCATATTCATTCCAATACAGAACGAATAAATTCCTTCCAACATAGAACGAAACTACTCGTGTACCTGGTACATGCTTTTGGCGGTGGCGTAACGCAAAAAAACCCGGCCAAAACAAAAGGTTTCCCATTGGTTTTCTTCTACTTCCTGTGGGAATGCTAATGTTTCTGAGTGATCGACCGTTCAAGCTCATGCTGCCTGCACATTGTCACATCAGAGGATGGCAAACGAAAACAATAACCGAATACCGCTACCTCCATTCGTTTAGCGCGAGCTCGCCACACACCGCAGCCAAGGCTAGCAAGAGCCCGATGAGACCGTGGCCGTCGCGCGTCCACGCGCCGGCCGCAAAACAAACCCCGCACGACAAACCTCTCCACCACGTGCGGGCCGCGCGTTCTCGAAGAGTCACCGGCCTCGTGGCGCCAATCGCGCCTAGACCAGCCCCGATACCAACATCAACATCAACATCAACATCAAGATCAACTACGCCGCTGCTATTGTTATGACCGCTTGGTTGTACTGCTCCTGTTTTTGCTGCTGCTGCTGCTGCTCTTGCTGCTGCGACGGTACTGCTAGGAGCAGCCGCCACAGCTGCTGCTGCTGTTGCTGCTGCAGCTGCTGCTACTGCTGCTGGTACGGCGTTGCTGCGAGGAAAAGCATCCGTACTCAGACTCACGGCCACAGCGGGGGGGGAGAGGGGGGGGCGGCGCTTCTGAGAAAGCGAACGATTCTGTTTTTTCGTGTTGCTCTTTATTAGCGGGTCATCCTCTTCTTCCAAGGTAGTTGCAGGTCTAGGTATGCTATCGATAATATTACTAACAGTATTACTAGTATTGGTACGATGATACGGGTTATAGGTGCGACGGTCCGCCTTCGCCGATCGTGTACGCCGGCTGTGGATGGCTCCGGGTTGCGAACGCGTCGGTTTCGTGAACGACTGCGACGATGGTCCCCTCGAAAAATGGACGCCGTCCCCTGGTTGCTGCTGCTGCTGCCGCCGAACCTGGTGCCCTCGGCTGAGCTGGAATGACCTAGCCAGCGGTCGCTCGGGCGGCGCTCTCAGGCTGCGTAGGATGGTTCCGAGCCTGTCCAGGTGTTGGTCCTGGGTACATAAAATAGCGTGGTGGTGTTGGTGGTGTTGGTGGTGTTGGTGTTGGTGGTGGTGGTGGTGGTAGTGTGGTGTACCTTACGTTAAACGTTGTAACGGAGGTTTTGAGCGACGGAATTAGGATTTTGTCGGTGTTGCGGGGTAGCGACGATGAGAAGAGATTGCGAGAGATTTTTCTGTAAATGCCAAAAGGGCTGCTGTGGTGAAATTCGCCGTCACGACTTCATGGACAAAATTACAAAATTAGACTATAAAATTACGATATTGTATGATACCGGAACGTGTTACGCACACGGACGTTTTTCTGAAGAGGACATCGACGTTAGTTATCTGTTCCGAAGTATCAAGTCTGCACAACAACTCGTCTCGTGTGAGGTTGTTGTCGTTGTTGTTCTCACATTAACTCTCATAATCAAGTCCGTGGTCACAGGACAGGCTCCAGTCACTCTGGGGTGGTGGAAGAATACCCCAGGGAAAAATAAAACAAACCAAAAGTGATACGCGTATCTATCATAGCTGAAGCAAGTCGTATATCCGCCAAAAAATAAACAGAAGTGAAATCGAAGGTCAGCGTACGCACGTATCAGGGCCATACTGGTACATACGTTTCAAGAGTCGCAACTGAAACCGACTACCAGGTACCTGGTACACCGCATGCCACCAAGGAAACCAAATAATGTACAAATCCGAGGAGAAAAAAATATGTAAAGGAAGACAGAAAGAAAAACGAGACAGAGAAATCAAAGCAGCAAGATAATACGTGCGTAAGAAGTAACGTAGACTCAGCAAGGGGGGGGCTGTAGCGAGGTAAAGGCAGACCACACAGCGCTACGAAAGAACAAAGCACGCGTCCGAAAAATAACCGAATAAAACAAAAGGCAACCACGTATTACGTACACGTAGTAAGTGAAAAACATACCTGGTACGTGAGTTCGCCAGCAGGGGGGTGTGGCGAAAAATATCAACCTACTACTGTAGGTTTAACCTAAACCTAGGTTTAATCTACTAGGGTTAGGTACGATACTACAGCAGTGTACCTGGTACAAGTGTGTCTACGTAGACTCGTACGATAAACTGAACACGTGTACAGAGTACGTAATTCTACCAAGTCACAGCTTGTTTTGTTGCTGTTTTATTCAGCTGTTTTTTATCAACGCTACCTATATACCTGGTAGGCCAGACTGCAAGCAGCACAAGAAGAGCATTCTGCGTCGGAGTGCTGTAGTACCTGGTATATTATCTGGTATACATCGCAAACATAGCAAGCAATAAGGGGATTTGGCCACACAGCAGAGCGCCAAACGCTTACATGCAGGTACCGCACCGTATCATTGCGTGCTGATGAGCTTTTGCTATCATATTTCCTCTGCTATACATATGTTTCCTTCTATGATACGTACGTACATTGGGCGCCATCACAGGCCACAACATGACATGACTGCAGCAGCAGCACCACAGCAGCAGCAGTGCGAACAGAATAAAACTCCTAAAATCAAGACTCTCAATGCGAACAGAAGCAGCTACCACATCGGATATCACCTCCTACCCAGCACCCCCTATATACAACAGCAGCTGCAGCTGCTGTGCCGTGCTGCAACAACTCTAGGCCTGAGACGCAAGGCTTCTGTTTCCTCTGCCTAAAACGCGCACGTTCAAACGGACAGCTCCAAATACGCGGGCGGGCAGGCGAAACTAATGCCTAAAAAAACTCTCACCGCTTCGTGCATCCGGTCTGCTATTCGTGGGAGGGGGTCCATGGGAAATCAGCTGCCCACCCAACCCGGCACAGTGTCCGCCCGCTTCCACCTCAGCTCACCAGCTCGCAAGCTATGCAACCTCACCCTCACGCGAAGCAGACGGGCAGAGCAAAAGCAGAGGCTAGAGAGGTCAGGGTGCTCAACAGAAGCAACAGCAAGGCTGTGTAATTCCGCCGCATTTTGTGAACAGACACCTGGGCATACGAAACCGTCAAATTTCAGTCGGATGTCCGAGAAGAAATTGCGCCGCATTTTTCGAAATTCTGGTGAAAAATGAAAGGCACAAGGCGCGCTTGCTCGTAGGAGGTGCATGCGCTTCGATGGGCACCATGGTGAGCCCGGGAGGTGTGAGTACTTGCTGCCGTTTGACTGTGTTGTGCAATGTTCGGTGGAAATATGTACCCTGAGCAAGCTGGGGGCAATGAAAAGCTTTGGATAACAATGAGCGCGAACGTATTGCACAAACTGGTGCAAAGTTGACAGTTATTTGACATTTATTTATCATCACAATCATCGTCATTATCACCAAACCGTTAGCTATATACCTGGTACTCTTGTGCCGAGCGCAGGTTATGGTTGTGTTCGGGCGGATTGGTCCTGATGTCTGGGTATCGCTGTGTGCTCGACGATGAATGAGTTGATTGTACCTGGTATGTTGTATGTACCAATTATGTACCCAATGCTTACGCAAGGGTGTGCATCAGGTGCACCAGATATTATGCACAATACGTCGCACAGTACGTGTGAGAATCATACCAGGTATGCATTTTATGTAAATCGTGCTGGTACCAGGTACGTACTCGAACGAATTTCAAGTTTACCACGCAAGCGGCATGATTAGCGATGCAAGTTCTTGTGATACCCTGCCGATATGTTGGTAGAGCTATAACATACACTCATATGCAGAGCGAAGTCCTACGCAAACACACAAGCTTGGAGCGTTTACCGTTGAGTATATCTGATCCACCAGCCTCGCCCGCTCACCTCTCATTTTAACACAATCAAGACGGATCAGGAGGAATCCAATGTTTCAAGAGCGATGTTAAACAAGCTCAGCAAGCAGCAGCACCTTCTGCTGCGAGAACTCGAGCGAACCAAACGCCGTTTGCGCGAGGAGATTTGGAAACGCGAGAGACGAATAACCGGCGCCCTACCAACCGATCACCACCAAGCGGCGCGGCCGATTCAATCACGAGGTTCTTCACGGGGATCTAAACGGGGCACGTTTTCACCATCGAAACCTTCAAAACACCAATCGAAATATTCAAATCATCAATCGTCAACGATGCTAAAAGGAGTCGGGCCTGGGTCATCAGCCGAGGGTGAGTGCTTGAAACGGAGCCGCAGCGAAGCCGGCATGAGCTGTGTCGAGAACGATGCGGAGGTCGAGGACAAGGCAAACTTGAAAGCGGTCAAGCCCGGCAGGGATCGACTTACCCCTTCCACCAGGATTGACATGCTGCCCGTGATGGCGTCAACTGGTGAGTGGAAACGTTGCATACATCCGACAGATCACGATCTAGATCATATAGGTCATATATCTGTCGTTATGATATGTTGAGCAGGATCTGTGTAGTACAGATCCAAGCCGGGAAACACATAATTCAGATCATCCAGCTCTTACCCGGAAACATGACCGGTAGGTCATGTCGATCGTATTGATCAGGGATCTATCTGCCCCAAAAGACACAGCTCATGAACGGGGATCCGATCTGTTCGACGTGTGAAACGTGGGAAGAGCCGGTCGGCGCTGCGTACATACCTGGTACGTACTTTAGACTTTGACCCAAATAAGCTATTTGTTTTGACATTTTCTGCGAGTCTTGCGGAATTCGCAAAATTTCAACAACAGGGCTCAATTTTAATGCGAAGCTACTGCAGTTTCGCGTAAATACTCTGGAACCTATACGTACTCTTACTGGTATAACGCATATCTGGTACTTCATATGCAAGAAAATACGGGGGGGGGGTTGCATTTTAACGCGAAACTAATTGCGAGTGTAGTGGGTCAAAGCCTGATGAACTCGGCCCCCCAGAAACAATGCCAGCAACCACGCGTGGCAAACCCCCCTCGCACAGTAGTGTCCACAGCTGTTCCCGTGTTTTTGGGGGCGCACAAGTTGGGGGGAAAAAATAGCATGATGGCTGCATTCGCAAAAGGGTTATACAACAGAATATAGCGCCGGCAACACCCAATGGCAGCATCCGTGTAACTCTACAGTCGTAGTGCGAACATGCACCTCTACGCTACGACGAGTATTGCGCGTAGTACGTACCATCTCGCCACTATCTCGACAGCATCATCTCAGACCCATGACGAATGCAACGATGGTAGCGCACCAAAATAGTATGAGGCTCCTCAACTGAGGAGCTCTATAGCTTACGCGAACACTGACTTCGACAGTCCTCAGGCTACGGCAGAGGTGCTTCATTTTTTTTCTGAGGCTCCTCACTTGAGGAGCTCTGAACCCCACGCACAAACTGAAGTCGAGTAAGCTGACTGAAAGTGCAAACCCGAAAAAAACAAACCCATGGCCTCCTAGATATAAAAAATGTTTCATATTCGCAAAACAAGAAGGACATTCCGACGAATTTGGGTTAAGGAGCCCCGTTATTCAGAAACGAAAACGCTAAAAAATGCTACCCCTATCGTAGCACTTGTCACAAAAAAACACATGCTACGATAGAAGTGCATCATTTTGTTTCTCGGGCTCCTCACTTGAGTAGCTCTATATCTCGCCCCAAAAAAACTTATTACTGGAGTAAACGGAAAGTGCAACCCGATGAGCAACCCCGTGGCCGAAGCATACGAAAAGTTCAGATTGCAAAACCGAGAACGACATCCCGACTATTTTTGGGGTTAAGGAGCTCGGTCCTTCAGAAAATGTTTTAGCCGAAAGTGCTAGTACCTCTCTATCGTAGAAGGCGTCCTTCGAGAAAAAAGGATGGTGCAACCCGATGAGAAAATCTCGCGGCCAAGGCATTCAACATTTGTTTTTTGCAAAAACCCAAAATGCCATTGCAGCGATAAGTGGGTGCGAAGGAGCTCCTCGGATGAGGAGCCCTGCCAGCGAGAAAAAAAAATGATAACAAGCTGCTACCCCTGACGTTGCCCGCGTCTTATCTACCCCTCTTCTTCGGCCACTAGGTGACGCTGCGCTAGAAGTTGGCCTTACCAACTTTCCCGCGGGTAGGGGCTGGACCTCCGAGCCTCGGCTGAGCCAGGGTCAAATCCACATGCTCCCCGTGTTTCGCTTGCCCGAGGTAAGCGAGAACCCTGCAGGGAAGTTCTTGAAGCGACTACCGCGGGAAGAAACGGTCCGCGAGCGCGGCTGCCGGCTGCAAGAATCAGAGGAGCTAGATAAGATGAAAGCGGCGCTAGGTCTAACGGATAGGGAGCTTGAAGCGCTGGAGGAGGAGCTGTTAGCAGACGGTTATCACCGGGGGTGGAATAAGCCACCGGTGGCATTATCGAGACCGCTCACAAGCAGCAGCGAAAACGACCTGAACCTAGAGAGAGGATCAAGCGAGCAGCTTTATGCACCCGGAGCCCTCGCAAGACATAGCAGGGCAAACTCGATATTCTCCGCCAGTGGAAAACGACGGAGGCATTTCGCTAGCGGAAAAGACAATGGGGGTCGAGGGCACACACTCCGAGAAAGGCGGCACGGCTCGTGCCGACCAGAAATCCAGTCAGCAGACAGGAATAATATTTCTTCCCCCACGCGAGATTGCACCGATCTCGAGTTCCCCACCCCGCGCGTGCTTCGACGAATACCGCAATCTACCCTTGGGGCTGAGCTCGCGGCCTCGATGGCATCTACTACGAGATTATGCCCAGGGGAGGGAAAAAATACGGGCGTGTGGAATGCCACCACGGGTGACGTTAGCCTCAAAATTACGGCAGGGATAAACTTTGGCACCACTTTTTCGACAGAGCAGCTTACTGCGGCTACCGCGGGTTTAGGCATGGCGAACCTGTTGGAGTTACGGTGGGAGCTAGGGCGCAGTGTGGGGCAGGTGGGTAAATCGATACCGTTTCCCTCAAAACCCTTAAAAAAGACATATTGTGGCTAGGTAGTAACTCGTCAACGTGTTATTTGTTATTTACATTCGTTTTACATGGGGGCTACTATGTAATAACTGGTCAGTTTAGTATTTACATGCCGTGACATTGGGGCTACGTAATCAATGAACTCGTTGGTTTAATTTTTTACATGCGCGACATGCTCGGTTATCGAACCATTATTCTCGTGGGGAGTTGGTCGGTCGGTCGTCGTCTTAAAAAAGCGTCAGAATTAGCTACTTAATTCACCGTGGATATTATACCGCCGTAACCCCTCGTAGTTGCGATGAAAAAGCATACCAGGCCCGGCGTCTTGCGCAAAAACGAGTACGTCCTGTTCAAAACCCGAAAAGCATTGTGGCTACGCAACAACTCGTCGGTTAATTATTTACGTGCGTGACACGCTCGATATCCCACCACAATTATCGTGAGGAGGAGGTCGATCGTCCATCGTCTTTAAAAAACGCCGGCATAAGCTAACAAATTCACCGTGAACCTATCATACCATCGCATCCCCCCCCCTTTTTCGATTGCAATGCCAAACACAAAAAAAATGGCAGGTCCGACGTCTCGCACAAGCCGTCAAGGCAGACGTGCAAGAAGTCACGCGAATTTGCCCGATAAAAAACCCTCGCGCAGTTCGCTTCCTCCGTCAGTGGGCATGCGAACGTCTCGCCACCCTCGCAGACGAAATAAACCTCTCCCGCACAGCCGCCGCTCTCGACCGCTGGCGCCAAACCACCGCCGCGATATCAATGGCAGAGCGCAAAAACGCCTACTTCCAGTACCAAGGAACAAACAAGCTCCTGTTTTCCCTGAAAAAGGCACATCTCCGTCGCCTGGCGAAAGGTTGGTTGCGATGGAACTCCTTGGTGGCTTTTCAGCGAGGAGAGGAGCGCCGCGGCTTAGAAAATTCCGCCGCGATTACCATCCAGCAAGCGATGCGCGGGTTTTCAGCGAGGCGGCTGCGCGCTTGGCTGAAAGTTGTGGCGCAAGATCGACAGCGCCATGAGGCCGCCGTGGCTATTACTGTTTGCGCGAAGGGAAAGGTGGCAAGAATGCGGTATCAGCGCGCCAGGGCGGACGTTGAGCAAGCGAGAGCCGCGCGGATATTGCGGCGTGTTGGGCGCGGGATGATGGGCAGGAAGAAAGCTAAGCTGCTTAGGGAGAGGAGGGCGCGATTACAGGCAAGCAGCACGGGGAGGTTTGAGCCGGTCCGCGAAAAACGTTTTTTTATCGTATGGTAGTTAGTCATTTTTTTCTGTGCGAAAATAATGATTTTATCGTATCGAAGTAGTGTTCGTTTTCTGTTTCTTTGACGTTTTTTTTTTTGTGATTGACACGCACGCTGCATATTGTCAGATAGCAAAACGTAAGCATAACGAAGGTTTCAGGTGCAAACGAACAGGATGCCAGAGGCGCGTTGGCAGGTTTCACTCGACGCTAGACCTGGAATATTCGCTTGACCTGGACCACTCTCAAGGGCTTGAAGTGGCCCAATCGAAGGCGCTGCTCTGCAACTAGTTGGCTGCTCAGGTCAAGCCCTTTAGGAGTTGCAACCCACGTGTTTGGGGACACCCTACCTGGAAAGAGTGTGGAATATATTTCCCAGTTCAGCATTAAGGTGTTTGCGATTCCCAAACTCTGTTGGGTTGGAAAACATGTAAAAACAGTATTGAAACCGACGAATTTCATAACCCAAG
>JAYJMJ010000289.1:10290846-10307007 GCA_036873875.1 Laminaria ephemera
CCACTGCTAAATTGCGATTTTTCACTCCGGAGAGATTCGAACCTGCAACTTAGTTGTCAGAAGGTTTACGAGGTTACTAACTGAGCCACTGGAGACGCCAGTAGGGAATGGCAGGATACCAGGTACGATACCAGGTATGTATATAAAATACATTTTTTTTGTTGGCGATCGCGCGCGCGTGTACGCGTCTGCGTATTGCTGTGCATGTGTTAGAACGAGGATGAAACTATGTTATGCTTAGTTGAGTAACGCACAGGCCTACAACTGGTAGGCGGAGGTTCGACAAATCGGAAGCAATGAAGCTAGTGTGCCGTTTGTCTTGCTGTTTTTATCACATGACGGAACGGGTGTGTGATGGTGTGGTCGCTGTGCATGTGCTCTCAATGTGTAGGTATCTGTGCGCATTGTCGGTGCCGTCCTGTAGGTTCTGGTGAAAGAGTCGACTTGTTAGTGCGGACTTGACAGTTGTACTAATCCGACCTGTGGCGGGAGAGACAGTGCAGAACATGCAGCCGTGCGGACAACAGCATTCTTTGTTTGCGACAACAAACAAGACAATACAAAAAGTGAGGGGAAAACAAAAAAACATGATTAAAGTAGAAGAAAAAGTGGTCATCAACGATTAACTCTATTTTCAAGTTGTTTAGTGGGCATCAGGACGACTTATATAAAATTAATCGATTTTCAGGATTTGATTGATCCGCAAACAAGGTGATTCGCATTTTCATTTTGCTTTGCTTTTGCGATATAATGTGGTGGTTTTGCGGATAATCGAATAGCTTTTGTGGCTGGGAGCGCTTAGTCTGTTTTGAGATTGCAGTTATGACAGCATAGCAGAAGGAGAACATGTATTGGATTAACCGGAGAGGTAGTGACTGGATCAGAACCAGAACGGTAGTGCTTTCCGTTTTGTCTTGTGCCTCGAGAGAGCTACTCTTTCGGATATTTTTTGCGCCAGTTAAATCTTATCATGCGACGAAAGATTTGTGCTATCTTGCTTTTCCGTCGCGCTCTGTGTATCTATGGCGGGAGTAGGGGGCAGAATGAGACTTTTGTGCGGGGGAACGGGGTTCCTCGCGACCTCTGGCGTTATACGTTTAGCCATAGTTTATTTTTAAGGCGCGGCTACTGTCATTTCTTGTGCAATTACAATAGTTTTGTACGGGTGAGATTTGTTAGAGGTTTTTGCTGGTTGGGACGGGATTCTTCTCACTATCGTTGTTGATTTAGGTCATGGAGTTGTGTTTTATTTTTGTTGGTTCGTCGTAGTCATGTGACGAGCCGAGAGGGTGTTCGTGTTTGACTTTCAACATTGACGGTTACGTGTCGTTTCGGGTTATTGGCATACTCTTAGGTATTTCAATATTGACTTCTATGGATATATGCGATGGTGACAATGCATCATGGGATAACTCTCTGTCTGCCCTCCCTGCTGAGAGACTAGTGCTAGAAGCCTGAAACATCTATCTCGACTCATAGTCAGGAGCTATCGAACTACTGCGAGTGCTCGACGCAGGTCGAGATTCTGTACTACAGACACTTCCGGACTCGCTTTTTTTCGGGAATTGACCCTACTTCTGTGCATACTCCCTGTGCTTCAAGTATTCCAGCGTTCTGTATTGCGGGTACTGCACGCACTAGCAGTGTTTCGTCCGTTGTTACTGCTAGTACTGCGACTACTCGCAGTACCAATATGTTCTTAACATGCGCAGTATAATCAGAGTATGAAGCGTACTTCGACCACGTCTTCTGTGCACCGTCTTGAATATTTCGTCGTCCCCTTTCCTTCAGAAAACATTCACAAATGCATTCCCTATGTATTTAAACTAAATGGATTTCTTGTGGAGAGTGGTCCGTGTGAACTTTCTCGGTTACTTGCCGGGCATGTTTTCTTTTTCTCGTACAGTTTTTAATACCTTCTCTATGTCTTGGTACCAGGCACGAGTCACTACCTTTGCTTAAGGTTTTGCTATCTCGAGAGCTCGCTTCAGGTCCGGCGCTCACGTTATCTGTGTTCGATCTCGTCCTGTAGTTACCGCCCCTGCCGCCGCTGGGGTCTGGTCGCCCTCCGCTTGGGGCTGGTCCCCCGAAACCACGAAGGCAGTACCCAGCTAGACCCTTGGCTGCTGTGCTTGCTGTGGTTGGTTGGAACGCCCGCACTGCTGTTTTTGTCAATGTCTGCGGATTGTTCTATTTAGCCGACGTACCGAGTTCGGACGTACAACATAAATCAGTATCGCGTAAACAAGTACGAAGTATATGTTTCCTCATTGCAGCTTTTCGTTTTTGTCTTTATTAATGACTATTCTACCTGGTATCAGACTACGGCTCGACCATGCACACCATCACATACTCTCATACACCTGGTAGCTTTCAAGAGTTCTTCGAACAGTGGAAGCAGTAGTGCGAGAACTGGAAGTATAGGTCCGTTGCAGTAATGATGGCCAAACCGCTGCAATTACTGGCGGTGTGATGAGTTCTACTGGCGGCCAGAATTGCTATCTAAGGATAATAGTGACAGTACCGTACGAGTACGAGTATGAGCAATACAGTCACAACCACGGGCAACACAAGCAGAATCTGCAGTACAGACATACCAAAAAAGCTTACTCGTAGGGACAGCAATGAACAGCAAAATACTGCTGTTCCTACTTTCTCGCGTGGTTTTAGCGAGCCGAGGGTGGTGTCGTGTTCTCTTTTTATCGCGTACCTGGCGGTCCTCCTAAAAAGGTCATGCTGAAAACTAAACGAGTGGGGTTTGTAATTCTGCTGTTAATGGCTGGTGGCGGTTTTTACTTGCCCACTTACATCCTTCTTTTGCGTCCGTTTTTAAATGTATTATTTTACAGTATTCTTGTACCAGGTATTGTAATACGATTGCACGATGTCGTCGAACTGTATTGCATTTCCTTCATTTTTGCTGTTTTCATTTTCCGCAACGAGGCCCGGCGCTCATACCTCTTCGACCTCGTACAGTAGTAGTTACCTGCTCTCCTCCCTGCTGCTGCTGTTATCAGATCGCCCACCGCTGAGAGTTGGTCCGGCGTCATAAACAAGACAGGACGGCTAGACCTTCTGCTGCAGTTGTAGGTGACTGGAACGCTTGAAGCCCAAATTTTGCTTAAAATATAAAACAGATATATACACTGGACCGCGATTACACCTACTGCTGTATCATTTACCGGCACAACAACTACGTACGTAATCAAATACAGCTTTCAAGAGATTGTCGTATGGTGCATGTCGTAGCGCCCTTACTCCTTGCGGCACCCTCGCTATGTCAACTCCGAGGGAAAGGCTGGTATTTTTTATATTTTTCTTCGGATTTTGATAACATTAATGTTTGAACTTCAAAAACATTGAACATTGTATTGAAACCGCCTCGTGCAGGAAAATGTTTAGATTTCCGTTTCTAAACTCTGGATTATTTTCCTACACTTAAACCAAGTAAATACAAAATGGAATGCTGGTCACTTATATTCTCGTGTTGTTTTGTTTTGTTTTTCGGGAGTAAACTCGATTTAATACTATTGTTGTGTCGTAAAAAAACTCTTCGAATAAAATCTAGATCATTAAATAAAAACCACCTTGTACAGAAAAAGTTTAGCTTTCCGGTTCTTAACTCGAGCTTTTTTGTCCCATGCTGACACTATGTACTATTTTTCGTTTTTGTGTTCCCGCCAACTTTGTTTTCGATGATATTTTCGTTAATTCGATCAAATTATAAATTCTTGACCTATTTTGTTTGACCAATACAAAAACATACATGCTTCATTATCTGGCCCAATATTGTACTTGGTGTGTTAGCCGCAATCTCCCTCATTTTCGACCCCTTTCCGATTCTAAGCCGACCGAGTTTAGGGAGATCCATTTAAAAAAAAAATATTTTCGATATATATTATCCGGTTTTTAATGTTGAACTTAATGTAGAATTTTGGGATTGTAATTAGTGTGGAATTGTTACAGTGGCAATTATTATCTCAAGTTAGTGTGAGGGCGACCGCGGGCGGGAAAGTACATTGTGCGGTGTAGTGTGGTATGGTATGTGGAATGGCATGGAATGGTATGGTATGGTGTGGTACGGAAAATGCTTGAAGATAAGTGGTGTGGTAAACCTGGTATAGTACATGGTATGGTCCGGTATCGTATATGGTACGTTATGGAATGGAATGGTATGTTGCGGTACGGTATGTTATCGTGAATTATTCATCACTTTGGAATCGTTCTCGGAAATCAACGTGGTCGTGTCGTAGCTCCAAAATCAAGTAAGAATTCCGGAGAAGCTCTCGTCGGTTTGAAAAACCAAAGTGTTATTCCGGTCGAAAAATACTTCATAATTAAGGGATTGAGAATTCACTACATTTTGAATAGCACCCTGTATTGGCCTTCAAGATTGTAAACTCGCATGTTAGATTGAAAATTCAAATCTCAACTTCGTGTGAGGGCGACCGCGGGCGGGAAAGGACATTGTGCGGTATGATGTGGTATGGTGTGTGGAATGGCATGGAATGGTATGGTATGGTGTGGTACGGGATGTGATTGAAGACGAATGGTGTAGTAAACCTGGTATAGTACATGGTTAGGTCCGGTATCGTGTATGGTACGATATGGAATGGAATGGTAAGTTGCTGTACGGTAAGTTATCGTAAATTATTCATCACTGTTGAATCGTTCTCCAAAATCAACAAGTTGGTCGTGTCGTAGCTCCAACATCAAGTAACCTTCCGGACAAGCTCTCGTCGGTTTGAAAAACCAAAATGTTATTCCTATCGGAAAATAGTTCATAATCAAGGGATTGAGAGTTCACCCACTTTTGAATAGCACCCTGTATTGGCCTTTAAGAATATAAGCTCGCACGTTAGAAGAGTGGAAATTCTTGCCTCGAGTTTGTGTGAGGGCGACCGCGTGCGGAAAATGGGATGGTGTGGCATAGTGTGGTTTGGTATGTGGTACGGCATAAAATAGTATAGTGTGGTGTGGTACGGGATCTGATTGAAATGAAATAGTGTGGTAAACCTGGTATAGTACATGGTTTGGTCCGGTATCGTATATGGTACGATATGGAATGGAATGATAAGTTGCGGTACGGTATGTTATCAAAAATGTTTCGTCACTTTGGAATCGTTATTTAAAATCAAGTTGGTCGTGTCGTAGCTCCAAAATCAAGTAAAAGTTCCAGACAAGCTCTCGTCGGTTTGAAAAACCAAAGTGTTATTCCGGTCGAAAAATACTTCATAATTCAGGGATTGAGAATTCACCCACTTTTATATAGCACCCTGTATTGGCCTTTAAGATTGTAAACTCGCATGTTAGAGTGGAAATTCTTATCTCAAGTTTGTGTGAGGGCGACCGCGGGCGGGAAATGTGATGGTGCAGTATAGTGTGGAATGGTATGTGGTACGGCATGGAATGGTGTAGTGTGGTGTGGTACGGAATGTGATTGCAATGGGATCGTGCGGTAAACCTGGTATAGGATATGGTATAGTCCAGTGTCGTACACGGTAACGGTATTTATGGTATACAGTAGTACGGTGTTTTACGGTATGTTATGGTATTGTGTGAATCACTTGGGAACCGTACTCTAAAATCAAGTTGGTCGAGTCGTAACTCTAAAGTCAATTTTAATATCGGGACAAGTTCTCGTCGGTCGGAAAGCCAAGGTGTTATTTCGGTCGAAAACGCCTTCATTATCAAGGGATTTGGATTTTTGGCACTTTTAAATAGCACTCTGTGCTGGTCGTAAAACTATGGCTAGGGGGTACTGCGCTGAGGTCATGACGTATTGGGGCCAAGGAATTAGGATTTATATATGATCGAGAGAAAAGCGCATCACGCGCCTACTCGGTCATTCACGTTCGTTCCCTCATCAGGTAACTCTATTGGAGGCAAGAAATCAATCACCGGCTCGGAGCGAAAGCAAACCACAATAATATTACGTCTTCTATTGAAGCTTCCACATCCCATATACAATTCGTAACTGTGCCTTGCGTTAATCCTCTCGAAAGCAATCGTAGGATTTGTATTGTCGGTCATCGGCAATCTAGTCTCCTAAGCCTACCGTAATGTCCTTAGAGAAAGTCCCTGGGGCGCATCAAAGGTTTTGTTATTAATGAACACCCTGGGAGTTCTCAGAGGGTGGTGGGTGATCTTTCCACAAAGAAAAACAAACCCAAGGATGAAAAGTGCCGTTGATACTGGTCGCTTCATTCTGTTCGGGGCAAGAGCTAGATAATCCCTTGATGCAGAGTAAGCCTAGCTGTACAAACGTGGCCAATCGACAACATTTTAGAATATTCTAAACAAAAGAAGACCGCCTACAACAGCCGAAACCACCCTCTAGAGGATGTTTCAAATACCGGACACCTTCTAGAGGTTAGTATTGCCTCTAGAGCGGTTCGGTAAACGGTCACTTGCGGGAATTCAATGTTTGATACCTGTAGAGGGTTTGATCATGATAACTCCGCTAGAGTTGGAGGAAATAAACTCTCCAGAGGGTAGTCGGAAATATTTCTATCCTCCAGCAAAGAAGTATCATCGTAACCTCTAGGGGCAAATAATCAATACCCTCGGAAGGGTTTAACTCCTAAATGAGACTCTTCGGAGGAAGTAGCCAATATATTCCTCCTGAAGGATAAAAAAGACACCTTACGGAGGGTTTGCGTAAAAAGTAGGCCCTCCAGATGATCAGTCCCAACTGATACCCACCATTGGGAAACAACAGTTGGGTCCCTTTACAGGCATGGAAGGCGCACCCTACAGCGGTTTGCAGTTTGGACGCTTTCAGAGCCCTTCCCAGGATTGCACGCCAAACCCTTTCCGGTGGAAAGTGAGTGAACAACTCCATTCAGAGAGCCAGTGCCGATCGTTACCCTTCAGAGGGGGGAAACCATTTGAATACTTGTAGAGGGCTGTAATACGAACCCTCCAGGGGGGTTTTACGGCTGGACGCTTCCGGAGGCCTCCAGAATATTCACGCCGAAACGCCCCTCAGGCGGGAAGAGGGAGAGGCATCTTCTACTCTCCAGCGGGACAAACCTTTCGGCGCTTCTAGAGGGCTTTAAGGCAGACCTTCCAGGTGGTTGAATGGTGGACGATTTCGGTGGCTTCCAGATGATTGAACGCCAAAGAGAGCGAGCCGGAGCGGGCACCTGACCGCTCGCCGACTGACAACCCCGCGCATGCGTGGCAACATTTCTATGGATTATTGACAGAACAGTCTCCTACAATGCCTGCAGGACCGAGATAAAGCTGCTGCTGCTACTGCTGCTGCCGTTGTAATGTTGTATCAGCTGCACTACTTGTCCGACCGTATATATCTTCCTATTATATTGACTCTCGACGATATTCAATCCTTGTCTGTTGGTTTGTCCTCCACGATAGAGGTGAGACTCAGCAGCTCACTGAGGCCAGCTACTAATAAAATCGCCAAAAGCACAACAACAAGAGGGTGGGACGAGGCGGTGGGGATCTAGGCGGGGAGCCCCGCTCCCTCCCCGCCTGACAACCCCACGCATGCGTGCCAACTTTTCCTTGGATTCATTAACGGGATAGGCTCCCACAAGGCAATTAGTACTGGGGTAGATCTGCTGCTGCTGCTGTTGTTCTAAAGAGTTGGTTGTATACTGCTGTACGCACTGCTTTCTGTAAGATACGAAAGATGTCACCGGAACAGGCTTGCCAACCCTGCAATGCGGTAGTATTTATTTCTTTTCATTTTGCAACTTAGGATAAAAGCTAGGCTAAACCATCAAAACACATTTTTTGTAATTCTGTGGACTATTTGTGGAGAAGTACAAACCCTGCCATTCTGTAATATTTTGATATTTTTCATTTCACCCCTTGCGATAAAAACTGAGTAATACGATCGAAACCCATTTTAAAGTGTTTTTTGGACTACTTGTGGAAAAAGCCGCACAAACGCACGCAATGTTGCAAACGAAATATGTTGTACACCATAAAATGCGTAGAAGTTTCGACGTCCCCCAAAAATGGCGATTTCACCACGTTATTGCGTGCAAAATTCCTCGTTATCGTGTGACGATATAATGGAAAACATGTGTGTAGTGCGGTGCACTCTAGCCGGGAAATTCTGATCGCTCTCCCACGCCCGGCAACCATTGGATTCTCGCACGCGCGAGCACACCTACCTCTCAGGCCCAAGGAGGCCAGTCCACCCCGGACGTACCAGGATGGGCTCGTTGTACGAACCTGTTCTGTTCAGCGAACCGCGAACGAAATGACCAGGTTCGTGTGACACACCACTCCGGACGGACAAATAGGGATCGTTGGTTCGTAGCCATGGATACATGACGATCCTTACAGATTGGATCCCGAGCGCGCGCAGTCTCTCCGTACAAACAATGTTGCATAAATAATGTTGCCTCCACGTTTCACGTTCCAAAGCAGTCTGTTCTCATACTTTGATTTTCATCTCGTTCTCGTGTGTACGACACCCCGACAACAAGTGATTGAGGTTCGGTGTTCTCTATCTTCGAACACGCGACCGGCCTGCGTCCGCTAACACGCGGTGGGTTCAAACTGAGGCCGGCGCGTGTATCTGTCTTCTTCAGGCAGACCCGTCGACCGCGCGCGATTTGAGCCCGCTCGAAGGCTGGCGGAGACCATGAGCAATCGGGGTTCGTGTGTTGTGCCGATATATACGTGGACGGATATATGAGGACCTTGAGTTTGTGAATATGCGTATTTAACTATCCTTACATTTCATTCATGCGTGGATCCTGAGCGCTCGTAGTCTCGCCGCAAAAAAGCACCACACTCACACCAACGCCGGAGTGAGTAGAGTGGACCGTAACTGGACCAAGTCTGGCGGGAGGCTGTCTTCTCGTGGCCGGGGTTTTGGTCAGTCGGTGAGCTTGAGCAAGTCCCACATTACGCGGAGGCATAACCACCCGGGTGGCTATTTTCACCGCACCTAATTCTCAGGGAGCAAGTCGCGTCGACATACTCATCGGGAACTGTCGGTAGAGGCAGCTCACGCCGCCGCTGCCACGGGAACTGAAGGTTACGCCAGCTAACGCTGGACTGCGCACGTGTTTGGGTGAAATTGACAAAAGACACGGATGAAAACACGTGGAAGTGTGGTGAGCTTAAGCTATATTTTTCCACACCCGCTGCAGGATACATAAAAAAAAAAACGAAAAATGCGCGCAACCTTCCTGCCACCGGCTTGCCTCTACGAGCGAGAGACGGCGAGACCGGACACCCCCCTGCTTTTACCCGCCCATCTACATAACCGCGCGCCCCAGACAACGGGTCGGGCACGCATTTGTGGTTGTTGCTGTTTTGCTGCTCAAACGCATATCAAGCTCAGATCTAGAGGTTGCCGTGGTCTTGCTGGGGGCTCGTATTGTCAGCGTTACCCTTGGTGGGTGTGCCGCGTAGAGTTTGCTTCATTCTCGAAAACAGCTGTTGGCTCAAAGCGCTGCTGTTTACAACTGCAACAATGCTTCCTAGAAGTTGCTGTATTTCGTGATATGGTTATCTGATATTACTAAACACGTCCAAGGCCTCTAATATGGCGAATAAAAACCAGACGGAAACACGGTCAGACTGTCACACAGCTTGGACGTTTAGCTCACGAAAAACCTCAGTAAACTGAGGAATTTCCCGATATAGGAAAGTTTCCCTGGTTTTCCTCGGTTAAAAGGCAAAAGAGGGCAAAATAAAATAAGATATATAAGCATTTGGAAAATATTGACTGAACTTCTACTTCTTAGCACTGCACTCCCCTCATGGGCACAAAACACTTGTAATTTCACGAAGAACGTTTCGAAGCATTTCAATTGTCGGGTCACATTTCCAAGGTGGGGTTGGGATTGGGTGGTCCGACCCGACGGTCTAGACAAGGACACCTCTGGACCCGACCGGACCCAACCCTACCGGTGAGTTTCGAACACCTCCAGATCCGACACGGGAGATTTTGAAACCGTACCGACCCGACTCGTGGGTCGGTTCATTACTCATGACAGGCCTTGATTATTTTGGGGCTGGAAAACTGTTAATCGAAGGGAAACCCCCAATACTAACACGAATTCGGGGAAGAAACATACCACATCATATAATGTTGCGATGCGCTGCTGCATCTGATCGTAGGATTTCCTTGCTCCATGACTGGTTTGTAAACTTCCAAGTGAGTTGCGGGAACTATCCGGATAGCGATAACCCACCTAGGCAAGCGTCACCACATCCCATAATAGGCCGGTCGCCCCGGTGGTCAAAGTGGTTAACCTCGAAGACTACTAAGGTTGGAGTCACGGGTTCGAATCTCGGTATCGAGAATTTTTTTTCCGAGACACCAACTGCCGAGAGCGCTTTATTGCGTGGGTAAGCACAATACGATGCGAGTCGACGAGGGAAGAAAGCGCCGAATTATTCTCGCGATAAAAATGAAGGCGAGTACCGTAGTGGGGAGGGGGGAGAAGAGCCTGCTAAGTGACCCAGGATCTGAGTTACGAGTACTAGGGAGGGAGAAGGAGAGAGTAAAAGTGCGAATATGATAGATGGGACGAGCAAAAACAAAAACACAAAAAAAAACAAAAATGGTAAAACTCCAACTCCATCGGGTTGTCCTAAGACAAATGCTACGGCAAAGGTGTACCCATTTTTTTCTGAGGCTCCTCACTTGAGGAGTTCTATACCCCACCCAAAATCTTATTTGGAGCAAACCGAAAGTGCAACCCGACGACCAAACCCATGGCCTAGGTATTAAAAAAATATTTATATATTGCAAAACAAGAACGATATTCCGACGATTTTGGGTTAAGGAGCCCCGCTATTCAGAAAATGTTTTTGCCAAAAATGTGCTACCTTATCGTAGCCCGCGTCCAACGAAAAAAGACCCGTCGATCACAAATATTTTGGCCAAAACATGCTATCCCTATCGAAACACGCACTGCAAAACGGCTGGAAACCCCGCTACGTTTGAAAAACAACGTTCACCGATGCACGCTACGGTAGAGGTGCACCAATTTTTTTCTGAGGCTCCTCACTTGAGGAGCTCTATACCTCTCTCCCAAAAAACGATTTTTTTTTGGGGAAAAAAATAAAAAAAGTGCTCCCCGATGAACAATCCCATGGTTTAGGTATACAACGAAAAGTATAAAAAAAAAGAATGGCATTGCGACGATTTTGGGTTAAGGAGTCCCCGTCATTCAGAAAATGTTTCAGCCAAAAATTACTTCCCCCATCGTTGCACGCATCGCAACGGCTAGAAATCCCGCTACGTTTCAAAAACAACGTTCACGGCCGGTTCCATTTGAGCTCGCAGGGAAGGGTTCAGGCAGAACCGCCACCTACTCGTAGCTCTGCCCATCCATGCCAAAGAATGATCATAAGTCATACGTCTTAACATAATCGGAAACAGAGGTAGTTCCAGTTGGTGACGCATGTACGCAACTAGCAATACCCGACGACAGCAAATACCCTGGCGCTCAATGTGGTCCAGGCTCTTGTTCGAGCTCTCGTGCTCTAGAATACTGGCCAGAGCTACGAGTATAGATTTGTGTAAATACAGTCTGCGGGTACCCGGGTACATACCCGAGTATCTCAAGTAACAATCAGATGTGGTACCCGGGCACCCCAGGCTGCATACCCCTACTAAAAAACCCTTGAAATACCCCTGTGAATCGAAAACAAATATTGTTCCTCCTTCGCGAAACCCCCAAAAAATCATAGCTCCGGACTCGAGGGAGATTCAAGGCTTTTCCTCAGTATGTCCTCCTCGTCATCGAAGAACAAAACGTACACAATGCCGCATAAGATAACCAAAAGCCCAATCCACTGGTAGGTCTGCATGGTGCTGGGCTTGTCCCACCCCATGACCTCCATCTCGAAAGTCAAGGTGGAGTTGGGGGGTATCGGCCCCATATCCCTCCCTCCGTAGCCGTACTGAGGTCCCACAGTAAGGATGGCCCGTTCTCCCAATTGCATTGTCGACACGGCGTAGTCCCAACCGCGAATCACCTCCCCCCTTCCAAGAACGAACGCTATGGGACCTGGAAGTTTGATAGAACACGAGAAGAGACAAGATGCAAACAGCGATCGAGGTGGTTTAACACACAAACATACCAGAGAATGTACGAAAAACACGCGCGGACAACCTTAAAAAGTTGAAGTATTTTTTGGTACTTTCACCTGGGATGTTTTAAGGGTTCGAAAACACGGCGAAAACTATTGGTACTTTTATCTGGTATGTTTTGAGGTTTGAAAACACGGTGAAAACTACTGCAGCGGTACCGAACACCGGCCGTTTTAACAAAAAAAGCTTGTCACGGACATACAGTTGTGGCGGTGGCTATATATGGAGACGATAGCGCCCCGGGCTATGTAGAACTAAGCATGCAGCCGTGGAGAAATCAGCTTGGGGACAATCTAAGAAAATTAGGACAATCAAGCGCGGCACTCACCATGACTGTCGAGGATTCATCGTATAAAATATGTCATATGATACGTCCACGACGAGTTATGTCGCATTTTGTCTGAAACTACCTTATCCTTATGAACGATCTGTTAGTATATCTATAATATCCTATACGTGCATACCACACATACATACATCATGATCGCGAGATTTGTGCTACTGCTAGATGCAGTCTTACCTCGGCCAGCACTTGAGTCGAACTCTGTGCCATCCTTGAGCTTTCCTGTATAGTGCACTTTCACCTGAGACGCAAACAAATCGCATATAGATATATTTATTAACCTCTGTAAATTCGCACCCATGTTTTTGGGTACAAAACACTACCTGGAATTAGTGTGGGATTTGTTTCCCAGTAGTAAAGGGGTTAAGAAGTCAATAAACCCTAACCCTTTCGGTAATGGAGCCCTAATCCTTTCGGGAATGGACTCGGGACCCATGTAGAGCGACCAAAAAACAACGAGCACGACTGAATCGAGTGCCTACAGTAGGTAGAGCGTGCAGCAGCACGAACATCGCCATGCTGCGCGCGTGTCTTACAGCTCCTTGCAGTGCAGTTCAGATACACACCCTACCCCTTCAGCCCGGGCTGCTTCGTTTGGCTTACGAGTATTAATGTGTAATCGTCCTTTATTTTTCCCTGCGGTATAATGTTACTATGAAAGTAGCATAACTATACTCGTACTCGTGTCGTACTTCAGGCGTACCCGGCGCGCAAGCAGATACGTCTGACTCTAAAACCGACGACAGGGTGACAACTCGATCGCGGTCGAGTCGGTCTTGCCGCATTGCCTCTTGGCAGTCCTGAGTCCCGACCCGGGTGCTGGTGGTCGACCCAATGTAGTATGTCACCCCACTGCTTTCTCCGTGTTCCACCCTCCCCGATCTTGATGATTTCGTCTACCGCCGTGTCCGCCAGCGACTTGCTCAAAGAGCCCCCCGGGGGTAACATGGCACTCTGCTCTGTCGTACGTACTCTGTACTGCTCTGTGTACTGGAACATGGTTGTGCTGAATTACACTGACTCGTACTGACTGTAAAGGGTAAACAAAGCAAGAATACAATGGGGGGCTCTCAATAGTGCCGGTTCAATAGTGCCACTACTCTCTATAGTGCCGGTGAACTCGCTTGGCATGACTGCGATTCTTTTATAAGTAACTTACCCTATTCCAAATGGTGCAGATGCCCTGAATAGGGCCGGTATACTGGGCTGGCACCTACCGGCACCATTGGGAGCCCCCCAAGTTTCTCTGTTTGCTCCGTTTATCTGAATAGGTAGCTAGAGAATTGCGCACTGCGTACTCACCGTGCTTCCGACCGGGGGTATCTCCCCGTTGCCTGGCCTCACTATCTTCTTCATCAGGACCCCAGGGATCGACTCCTCGCTCAGGTCCACCATAGTATCGGCCTTCTGTTCCCCTCCGTACTTGGCTCCACGCCGCTCTTCTGCTGCTTTCTCCTTTGCCTTCGTCTCGTGGTACATTGCGCTCATCATCGCCATGACTCCACGCTGCCGTGCTATTGTATCGATGGTTCTTCGTAGCACCCCTGTTGTCGAGCCGAGAGTACTACTCTGTACAGTAGAACCAGGCAGCGCACCGCAGTAGGCAGGGCAGGGCGGCAGGGCAGCACTGCAGCAGGGAGCAGCGAAGCAGGGTGGAGCGGCGGAATAAAGGAAAAATGAAGCATTCCCATTGGTCAATATAGTACCATCCAGAACCAACACCAAGAACCAACATGCTTCTTTCTCATAAAAAGAACCAAGAACCAGAATGAGAACCGAAAACTTAACACATTTAGGGCTACACTCTCGTTTGGGAGATAACTTACTTGATATTAAAATAGAATATGTGCCTCTGTACAGTGCGGCAGTAAAAGGGTGAACTATGATAAAAAACTTTTTCTTATTATCGTCATCATCATCGTCGCCGCCTATAGTTGCACTGCAGTGCACTGCAGGACGCCGAGCAAGCTACTTTACATCCGCTCGTACTGCCCAGTGATATTCTGTCTGCTGTTGGGTTCTTCAGCACCTCGCGTTGAGAACTTTCTGCTGTGCACCCCAACCACTACTATCGAAGATGCGCCTTGTCAATTGCCCACCTTTGGCAAGGGGAACACTGCGCGTGCTGAACGGCAAAAGTGCGAACCTCGGCGTCGCTGCTACCCCATCGTTGCGTCATCGAGCGACAAGGAACGCCACGGGCTTTGCTCTGCCCCAGCCCGTGTCGCAGGGACGACAAGCAGGGTCTCCGCCGCGAGCCATTGCCTCTGTGTCGTCGAGCGCGACGATTCGGCCTGCCCGGGACTTCACGGCCAATCCCAGTGTCATGTTGACATTTGCGGCACGAATATCTCGAAAACGTCAACCATTCTGGCGGTCTATGTCTCTGTCGAGTAAGGCGTCAGATCCTGCGAGTGCCAAGAGCGACGAGGGTGGCCTCGGCAACAATGGCAGGGGTCAACATGATGAGGGTAGCTGCTGGAAGTGTGACTTGTCGGTGGCTGAGCGAGAGTTCTTCTGCAATTGCGGCGCGGTGCAGCCCCTGGACGGACGTCTGGACTACTTCGAGATGTTGGGCTGTCCTCCTGCTGTGTTCTTGGACCTGAAGGAAGTGGAGAGACAATTCAAAAACATGCAGCGCGCCTTCCATCCTGTGAGTTATGTTTCCACTTTCTTGCAGTACTCGTATTTCATACCGGTATGGCGGTACAAGGTTCCCCTTCGGGATATGGTTGACTTGATATCCCGGGGGCGTCGCAAGTCGAAAAGGGGGAACATAGGCGTTCCAATGATCTGTATGAGTTGCTGCTGCTGTATGCTTCATATACCTGGTATGGGGTCCGACGATGTTTGTTTGGTTGCTGCGTTGAAAGTGAAAATGTTGTCGTGGTTCGATCTCCTCGAACAGGGGGAACACTGGCGTCCCAATGATATGTATGAGTTGCTGCTGCTGTACGCTTCGCATACCTGGTATGTCGTCCGACGATGTTTGTCTGGTTGTTCCATTGGACGTGAAAATGTTGTCGTGGTTCGATCTCCTGCGGTGCACCAACCACCCACGCATACACCGTGACTACTGGCACCAAGGCAAGAACTTGAAGCGCGGCTGAAGTTGTACCGCTGTTGTGCTGTATTGCCGCTGTGTACTGATTTTGTGGCTGCGGGACTAAGTGTCAGCCTGCTGCTTTTGAAAAAAAAAAACACCGCTCTTCTTGATCGTTTTGTGTTCCTATGACAGCTCACACTCCACTTATCACTTACACATGCAGAAGAAGCGTGCACACCTAATACACGTACTCACAGAAGCACCGTCCTTGGCTGTAACAAAGGAAAGGACTTACAGCACGGCTGCTGTTGTACCGTGACTTGCCACAGAGCTTGGAGGTGTGTGTTCGCAAGATGTAATTTACGGAGAGATTACAGCACATAATAACTGCTGTCGGTGCGAGGTGCGCGAGATTTACAGCAGACCACTCCACACCGAAGAGCGATTACAGCAGACCGCTCGAGAAGCGAGGTTCGAGGTTTACAACAGACCACTCGAGAGGGTTGTCTTACGTGTCTGGGGATTGTACAACCCTGGAAAATTTCTATAAATAGAGTCGTTTCTAGGCAGCCAGGCAGTCGGAAGCACGCAGTGTGGACCGTGCTCGGTGCCAGCTGCACAGCGAGACAGGGAGCGGTGTGGGTCTGCACAGCGAGACAGGCGGCAGTATGGGCC
>JAYJMJ010000289.1:10313242-10325922 GCA_036873875.1 Laminaria ephemera
CCATAGACAACCGTCCAGGGAAAGTTTGGCTGGGATCTTCGGAAATTAAACTTTTTTGCTAAATATCGGCTTGCCATAAGCAACGGTCTCAGGCCGGATTTTTTAGTTGAGAAGGAGTGCGCTCTGCACCAACTTCAGTGTAACGGTTCCCGATTTTCTTGTTTTCCTGTAAATCTCAGCCTGGCTTTCTCATTGCTTGTTTTCTTAGTAGGTGTCCTGTATTGTATATACCACAGGCGCTATCATATGTACAGATACCGCTGTCGTCACATCTTTCTGTTGCGTCGTCTGTTCTGCAATCGGCGTTACGAAGGCGACATCATTCGGGTGTGTCTGCGGTGTTCGCAAGCCCGGAGTGCTCTCGCCGCCTTGATTTTTCGGATTATTCGTGTTTTTCTGCGCTAGGCGTTGCGGACTCGGTTCGCCGCCATGCTGAAGCCTTCCTTCATGGTGCGCAAAAATCGCAATGCCTCGTACAATGAAAACTGTTTTATAATTTTTTTTCAAATACGTCAGCTGTGAGTTCGACTAATTGAGTGGTCGATACTCATCTTTGCGAGCTGCGTGATACTTCGGCCGCGCGTTTTTACAGATGTATTCCTCTTTGAGGACATAGATAGGTCAATGACTCTCCTAGATGCTGCCAGGGTCAACAGGACAATTTTACCAAGGGCGATTTCGGTCCATAAACATTCTGTGTACTGATGCTATATAACCCCTATGGAGGGGGACAAAAGCAGAAAATAACCACCTGGTATTTCGTTCATTCAAATTATCAGGTGCGCCTTGTTTCTGCATCAACCTCTACTCATAGTTGGTTTCATCTCGATAATTTTCTGTTTGTGTGTCGAGTCAAACAATGGGCAACCCTCGTGCCACCGGCGACAACGCTTTGTGTTCGACTTCCTTCAAATGGGGAGTGGAACACAAAGCGATGCCATCAACCGCGCGAGGGTTGCCGATTGTTTTTTTCTCGGCGCAAACAACCTATGATACGTCGTACGCAATTGCAAGGCGGCAGAAAAGCACCTTTGTATTTGTGAACCATGGAGGAAAGCCTCAGCATGATGGCGAGTCAACGTCGAAACGCCAAGCGCAGGCAACATGTGGAGAATTTAAGGAGCAGCCCAGAAAGCAGGGTGCCAAGGGCACGCAGGGGGCGCAAACATCGGGCTCGAGCGACGCCGCTAGCCTAAGCCTAATAAAATGCAAAATCGGATCTTTGTAAAACCTTACCGGTATCTTTTAAAGCAAAAAATCGGCCTATTCGGCAAAAGCCGGCGGAGGCTCAGCCTAGACGCCACCCGCATCCCGCATAAGGCCGATCGGGGAACAGACCGACAAAGTAGAAATACAGCGACGACAGCGACAGTAAATACTAGGGCTTTTCACGGGTCAGGTCAAACCTCGCGGGTCGGGTCGGATCGGGTCAGGGCAGGTGACCCGACCCGACCCGTGATATTTTAAGAACCTCCTGACCCGACCCGACCCGACCCGACCCGACCCGTGAGATTTCAAAACCTCCTGACCCAACCTGACCCGACCCGTGAGATTTCAAAACTCACGACCCGACCCGACCTGACCCGTGAGATTTTGAACACCTCCTGACCTGACCCGACCCGACCCGCCAGGCTCCGAATGATCCGTGAGATGCAGGTCATGTCGCGGGTCGGGTCATCTTGGCCCGCGAGATTTTTTCTCCCGACCCACGGGTTCGACCCGTGGATGCGACCCGCGGGTCCACACTTCGAAGTTGATTTAATCTGTGTTTTAGTACCCAGCAGTGATATGTGGCCTGGATGTAATGGGTATGGATGGATCTGGACATTAATGTATACGCTTGGCGGCGTTTTAACGTAAGAATATGTTCAAAAAGGAGTATCAGCACCACAGAGGCCCTCGGATAGGAAGCAGAAAGGTTCTAGTGTGTTGGATCCGTGGGTCAGGTCTATGGGCCCGACCCGCGGGTCAGAATAAAGCAACTAGCGGGTCAAAGTGGCCCGACCCGTGACGTGACCCGTATCTCGCGGGTCATGACCCGACCCGACCCGTGAGATTTGAAAACCTCCTGACCCGACCCGACCCGACCCGCGAGATTCCAAAACCTCTTGACCCGACCCGACCCGACTCGCGAGATTTCAAAACCTCTTGACCCGACCCGACCCGACCCTTGAGATTTCAAAACCTTTTGAGCCGACCCGACCCGACCCGTGAGGTTTTGAAAACCTCCTGACCCGACCCGCGGGTCGGGTCATGACCCGTTAAGTCCCGTTAAAAACCCTGCTAAAAACCAGGTACCAGGTAGTACATTAAAACAATACCAAGAAAGTAGCAGTTAAATGGATTACTACTGTGTGACGAACGGTAGCTACTGCTTTACCTACCAGCAATATTCTGTAAAATGCGGTCATGTGGTCATGTCATGTGGTAACGTAACCTGCTGAGCCGATGTCAACGGCGACTGGGAAATGAATGTCGTACTCGTATAGTCCTGCTCAGCGTCTTACGAGTACAGCAGGATGTCTGTTGTCCTGGCGAGCGGGTGCCATGCAATTGCAACGCACATTTTTCTATTGCTATGGACTTCAAGTAGATCATGTGGTCTAATGCATTGCCGAGTGGGCGGACTATGGTCTCGAGTTCCAAGCCCATATCACATCATCACATCATATGCAGGGCGAGGCAACAGCACCACACCAACGCCGAAACGCCGGCGCGCTATTACTGTAATAACAGGACGTGCTGCACAGATGCAACCAGTACTCGTAAGTACGTGTCGAAAGTTGTTTTTTTCGGCAAAACTTGCAAGCATCAGTACATACTTTGACAGAAAAATCAGTACAGACTGCTTTGTCACGAGTGCACACATACTCTACCACTACCTAATAGCAGTGAGCAACACCGTGCTTGTGCCGTATATACAAGGACGTCGGGCAATGCTACTGCTGTCCCTGCGGGCTGTCAGCGTACCTTACATCATACCACAGGTACATATCGCTATAGATGGAAATATAAGTACCGTTTATTATTTATATTAATATCATAATCGGTACTTATATTTTCGTCCAAAGTGGTACGATTTAGGACTGGAAAATATATTCAACACTAATTCCAAGTAGTTAGTCGTAAAAAACACGAGGGTGCAGTGCTTGCTTCACCTGCTCGCAAAAACTCCGCATGTCGACGGAGAGTTTCCCGTTCTCTCCAGCCCCTGAAGCAATTCAACAACCAAGCACATGGACCTGAGTAGTGGTTGTCACTCATGCTGACGCTGAAGCTCCCGCTGGTGCCAATGGCATGTGCTGCGGTGCAGAGAGGAAGTCACCTCGTCGTGTTTTCTTTCGTTCCAAAATAGGGAGTTCGACTTTAAATTGTGGCATTTTGCGAATAGGGGCTGTAAAGACTGCGCGACTGGACAACTCAACTTTTTTCTCTCCGTCTTAGCCAAGACCTGCTATCGCTGTTGCTGCTGTGTGCCCTGTGCCCACGATAGCCAGCGAACGAACTGTGCCGACTGTTCTCTGAGAATTTTAGCGACAACAGCAAGTTCTAAAAGCTGTTGTTGTCCACAAACACCAACACAAAAGACTAGCCAAGGTGTGGCACCATACTCTGTTGTACACTGCTGTACGACACGAGCGGCGAACAGCGTGCAGCAGCAGCAGCAGCAGCACCAAGAGCAGCAGCAAGAGCATTGCTTGCTTGACATCGTTATCATGGAGCACCATGTTGTTGAAAAAGAAGGCCGACATAACAACCGACATCGTAGCCGCAGCCCTGGAGTAGGCGGACGGCATTCAGAATCTCCCAAACAGGACAGTTCGCGGAGAGAGTATTCGAGACGCTCAAGAAGCGGCGACCGCAAGCACTCACGCGGCGAGGAGAGCAGGAACAGTCGCCCAGAGCGAAGCCGCAGCCGCAGCCGCAGTCCCACCCCCAACCACGGCCGTAACTGCAACAACCACAGCAGTCGAAGCAGCAGCTGCAGCCGCAGCGGCAGCAACGGCCACAGCAACGGCCACAGCCGCAGTCGCAGTCGCAGCCGCAGTCGCAGCTGCAGCCGCAGCCGCAGCCGCAGCTGCAGCCACAGCCGCAGCCGCAGCTACAGCAGTGCAAGGCACACACCGCGACATCGGCCGCAACACGAGGGACGACGGGAGGGCGGTCGGAGTAGCAGCTCCGAGGATCGCAGTCAAAAGACACCACGTCGTAAAAAAAGTAGGTGGGGGGTGCAGGAGGGGACGACGACTGCAACAGCATCGGCGCACCACGTCCGCTCCCAGCGACACAACGAGGTAGACAGTCATTCCGAAGAGGAACAGGAAGAGTCTGAACCCCTCCCTGTAACCCTCTTCAAAGAGGAACTCATGAAAGCGGTACGGACGAGTCAAGTCTTAGTGTGCACGGGCGAGACAGGGTCCGGAAAAACCACGCAGATACCACAATACCTCCTTGATTTCGTGCGCGAGCGAGACGCTAAAGATGCAAGCGGCGACGGCACGGAGAAGACACGACCCCCTGCGGATGGGAGGGGCGGGGACCGGAACCGCCCCCCCCCCGGTGGTACAAAGAAGCTCCTGGTAGCGGTGACACAGCCGCGGCGGGTGGCGGCGACGTCCGTAGCGCGACGCGTGGCCGACGAGAGGGGATGCCGACTCGGGGAGGAGGTGGGCTACTCTATTCGCTTCGAAGACCGTACCGGACCGAACACCCGCATCAAGTACATGACGGACGGTGTGCTGGTGAGGGAGTGTCTCGAAGACCCACTCCTCAGCCGCTACGGCGTGGTGATGCTCGACGAGGCACACGAGCGAAGCATTGACACCGACATCTTGTTTGGGTTGCTCAAGAGGGCGCTGGCGCGTAGGCCCGACTTGCACGCGGTGATCACGTCTGCCACCTTGGACGTTGAACGCTTCGCGGCGTTCTTTGGTGGTTGTCCTTTCCTGAATGTTCCTGGCCGCACGCATCCTGTGGACGTGTACCACAGCAAGACACGCCAGGTGACGGGAATTGGCGCACTACTATCTGTATATACTCCGTGTAAAACCGGAGAGTTGTTGTCGTCGTCGAAGGTCGTCTTACTTGTATACCCTGGTACAGCATAGCACTGCATTCCGTCTACTGGTTAGAACGCACACCAATAGAGTGGTTGCAGTCGACACTCGTATGAAACATGTTGCCTGGATGACGGCGTTAGCCCACGGGTACTGTACGAGTTCGGTGGCATTCCTCGATCGCACCAGAGCATGTTACCCTTTGTTTGTAACGCCTCATGTGGTAGCTCTCTTATGCTCCGTTCCACCGCTATCGTATACCGCCCGTTCTTTATACTGTGTGTATTGAACAAGAACAAAATATCGCTGTGAAGCATCATGCCAACTACCTGGTACTGTTTATTGTCGTGAACAGGTAGGACCGCGCTGGCACCAGCCTGCAGTCTGCACCCTGAACACGCAGATGCAAAGGAGCTCATGTACCCGTGCAACACATGAAATGATGCCTCTGTTTCTGTCCGCAGACCCCTCAACAACATGTGATGACCAATATGCAGAATGTGCAATACCCGTGCATAAGACATGAAGAAAGCCTCCTTTTCTGTCCGCAAACCCTCCACCCAACAGGTGATGACCGCCACTGGCCCGGCTTCTCCGCACTACGTGGAGGACGCCGTTGACATCATCCGGAAAGTCCACCGCACCCAAGGCCCCGGGCACGTCCTAGCTTTTTTTACCGGACAGGATGAGATTGAGAGGGCGGGCCGCCTGCTTTCAGAGGCCGTTGCAACAGAGGCGGTGGGCAGGCGGGCAACGGAGTTGGACGAGGAACCTGGGAATGGTGTGAGCGAGCTGGTGGTGGTGCCTCTGTTTGGAGCTTTGTCGGCGGAGGCTCAGGCGGATGCGTTCAAGCGGGCGAAAGCTGGAGTGCGTAAGGTGACGCTTGATGTGCATGTTGGGGGGGGGCATAGGCTACGAAAGACCCTCCAATTTAGATACATATTAATGTCTTGAATTAGTATGAAATACGTACATTAGCTGTGGTTGATAGGTTGATAGGGAGCATGCGGTTACTCCATTCTGTCTCTCATTTCAGTACGTTTTCCTTACATTTTGTTTTGTTTTTGATATTTTTACCCGGTATGTGTTTGGCTTGTTGTTGTTGTGCTCTTTCCAACCTATTACCTTGGCATTTGACTTGCTCACCTCGATTAATATGCAACGATTTTGGTTTTCTCTGTCTGTTAGTACCACATAACTTGAACCAGTATATCTCCTATTAATAGGATGAAAAGGCAGTAAGGACGCTGTGTGCTGACTGTCGTTGGGTAGAAGTAACGGTTTATTGCAAAGAAAACGCACACATGTTGACGTGAAAATGGGTTGGTGCTTAACCCTTTAGAACTGCACCCACGTTTTTGGGGCCAAACTACTTGGAATTAGAATAGGATAGTTTTTTCGTTGGTAAAAGGGATAAGCGTGGGGGATAATTCCATCATTTTCGTGCTTGGCGAGTAAGCCCCGGTTGCTGCTGCTTCGTTTTTTTTTAACCTGGGAGATAGGCGTGCCGGGGGGCTATTCAACAGCGGCCGACCTTACAGCGAGATGGGCAGCTCAACAGCACGTATCATATCCCGTGGGAGTACCTCATGGACACGCGACCTGCCTTCTTTGACCTCTCTTCGACCCCCGAGGGAATCACACTTACGCTACTCCCGATAGGTCGATATGCTCAATTTTGCAAGCTGCGTGACACATCGGTTGCGCGGTTCCGATTATCGGCCGGTATAAAGGGTGTAATTATCCCTTTCCCCACTGTAACAAGCATCCTACACTAATTCCAAGTGTTTTGTCCCCAAAAACGAACGAGGGTGCAGTTCCAGAGGGGGACAATGTCGATAATAAATAGCGAAAAAAGTGCCGAAACAAATTAGTGAAGACAGCATCCGCTACCCGAAGCAGCCCGGATTGCCTGGGGTAGGGCGTGTTTTTCACTGGGTGAGGCTAACAATCGACGGTGCTGCTGTTTGTTTTCGCTCCAATACCAGGTGGTGATGGCTACCAACATAGCAGAGACCAGTGTTACCGTTCCCGGGGTCCGATTTGTCATCGACCCCGGATACGTGAAGCAAAAAACGTACGACCCAGCTCGGCGCATGGAATCCCTCGTGGTGGTACCCATCAGCCAGGTGGCGGCGCAACAGCGGGCAGGGCGGGCGGGGAGAACCGCGGCGGGGCAGTGCTACAGGCTCTACACGCGGGACTGCTACGGCGCGATGCTGGGAGAGACGGTGCCGGAGATTCTGCGCACTAACCTCGCGAATACCCTGCTGTACCTCAAGGTGAGGGGGTTGCCGTCTTACCGTTGCGACCAGGCAAATGGTGTGTGGAAACCCCAGGTATTTTTGGTATTTTTTGTGGTAGTTTCGCTGGTTTGATTGGTTTGGACCTTGCTGCTGTAGGAGCTTCAGTAGCATTCCACGAATTGTTGCGAACGTATCCTCCCCCGCCGTGACCCGTGCTTTTTTCGCGTGTGTTAACCCCTTTGGGCGGTCAGAGGGAGCATATGTGGAAGCCGAATGAAGATTGTAGCATCGACACAACGAAGCATCCCAAGCTGCTGGGATATAGGGTGTGTGTTCGAACTGCAGTTTTCAAGGCTGTGCGACACGCGCGCAGCATTACGATTAGTCACGCTGTTCCTAGAGTCTTGAGATGATCGCACTCGCCGTTTTTTTGGTTGCTGTACGTTGGTCCCAAATGGGTTCACGCATGATACAACGTAATGCAGCTGTTGTATTTTTGAGGCTGTTTCTGCACGGTCTCAGGAGGTGTTCGCTTGATCCTGCACGAACGTACAACGTGATGCGGCTGTTATAGTTTTGAAGCTGTTTCTGCGCGATCTCAGGAAGTATTCGTTCGTTCGATGTTGCATGATCTTCGGTATCAGGTTCTCGGCGTGGAAGACATCCTAGCGTTCGACTTCTTAGACCCGCCAGCAGAAGACCAATCTCTGGAGGCTTTACAGCACCTCTACTGCCTCGGAGCCCTGGACCAGGACGGGCACGCCACCGAGATCGGCCGCCGCATGAGCCGCTACCCGCTAGAGCCCAGCCTAAGCCGCACCCTCCTCGAGGCTGAAGACAAAGGATGCCTAGAGGAAATCCTCACCATCGTCGCCCTGCTAAGCGTCGAGAGCATTTGGTTTTCCAGGAGTAAAGGAGGCGGTGGAAACAACGCCGCGAAACCCGGGGATCGGGGACGCCACGGCGAGCGGGATGAAGAAGCGGAAGCTAGTCACGCCTTGTTTCGGCACCCGCTTGGAGACCACTTCACGTATTTGGCGGTGTACCGCGCGTGGGAGGCGAACAATTACAGCGATGCCTGGGCGAAGGAGAGCTTTTTGAGAGTTCGTGCGCTGCGGACGGCTCGAAGCGTGCGCGCACAGCTCCTCGGCGAATTGCGGAAATCGAGGGGGTGTCGGCAAGGCAGGGGAGGGGGAGGCGGGGGTGGGCCGAGGGAGAAGGTTTCGAGCTGCGGACATGATATGGATAAAGTTCGGAAGGCTATCTGCGCGGGGTATTTTATGAACGCCGGGCAGAGATGCTCGAAGGACTGGGTGTACCGCTCTTTGGCCGTGCCCGCCTTACAGGAAGGAGGAGGAGGAGGAGGGGATCGCACCCGACGCGAGGGCTTGACGCTCATGTATCTGCACCCTACTTGCTCACTCGTTCATGCTACGGAGCCGCCCGAGCACGTAGTGTACACAGACCTTGTTTTTACGGCGAGGCCTTTTATGCGCCACGCTATCGCGGTTAAGGGACGCTGGCTTCGATCGCGGCTGGAATCGGTGCAAGCTTGTAACACGGACCGGCTGTGCGGCCGTGCCCCGGCGCCTCTTAAGGGCGGTGACGCGCCAGCACCTGATGACGCTGCTCCTGCTGCTAACGCGGTTGGCTCGGAAGCCGCTGCGGGCGGAGGGGAGGTGCATCGAGCGAAGAAAAACGATGCGGTCGCGGCGGCCCGTGCTCGATTCTTGGCTAGAAAAAAAAACAAGGGTTAGTTTTACCCACTGCAAAAATGATCCACACTAATTCCAAGTATTTGTTCCCAAAAAACGTGGGTGCAGGTCTGAACTCTAGGGGCTCGGTAGAGAAAGGCGTTTTGTGCCCGAAGTTTTCTGATTGTTCGAATTTTTTACTGTAGTGTATTGCAGCGCCAACGATATGCATTGCCATGCTGTTCCCCAGTGTACTTGAAAATTGTGTTTAAGTTGGACGGTCGTATATACGAGGTTACCAACGTCAGCAAGAAATATGAACGATGTCTGTTCCAAGCTGTGTAAGTGTCGTGTCCGCAGCGTTCTCATTGGTCTATTTTTTTCAACACGGGGCGTTCTGATTGGTGGGAAATTTCTGGATGACGTCAGAGCTGTTTTTCTGATTTCGGGCGCTGTTTCGACGCGCCTGCGATGCTACATTATAGGCGTTAGAATCGTTTTTGTGGGATTCAGGCTACGGGTGGGCGTCAGCGTGAAGCTGGTCGGTTTTAAAAAGCAACCCTGTTGCTACTGGAGAAATTTATCCCGCACTAATTCCAAGTAGTTTGTTCCGAAAAACGTGAGTGCAGTTCTGAAAGAAGCAACGGTGCGTTTGTGGCGGCGTACATTTGTTGTTTCCGCACTCCGATGGAGAGGGGCGCTCTCGCGTAATCGGCTGAGAAGCAGCCATATCGTCCACGCTCAGGGCATAATCAGCTTTAAAAAAAAAAAGCGGCGCAAGTGTTAATATTACGATTGATTCGAATAGAAGCTTTGTGCGTTGTACTTAATCAACCGAAGCCACTACAGTAGTAGTCCATCATCATACTAAAACAAAAGTGGCTGAACTAGTAATATTACGATTGACTCGAATAGAAGATTTGTGTGTTGTACTTGAGCCACTAAAGCCATCCAGCACTTGCCCATGATCTTAATAGTGGGTCATGCCCACCCTCTGACAAGCGTACTGACAAGCGATCCGTGCCAACCCTAGAGTGAAGTTAATTAACCTAGACGGGAAATCCCCCCCCCCCTCCCCCTCCCCTACCCCCCTTCCCGCGGGTTGTGTGCTATTAATAGTCGTCAGTCCCGGAGACGCAAAAAACACATTCCCACAAAAACCACTACTTTTCTATAAAAACGACAGAGGCGCCGTTTGCCCTACCATATCAGCTTGCAAACTTGAGTATAGTATCGACCACTCAACTGGTCGAACTCACAACTGAAGTATTTTACCTACCATATTATCAGCTTGCAAACTTGAGTACAATATCGACCACTCAACCGGTCGAACTCACAGCTGACGTATTATATGTAGTTGAAAAAAAGTGATGTAATACCTCGCAGCGAAGGGGGGTTAGTTATTCGTGTCGAATGCACCACGCGCTGCTGTAGTTGGAGAGCGGGCTCGCCACGCACACCAAGAATAAAAAATAAAAACCGAGCAAAATATGCTACGGAAATACCATCCCACAAAAACAGGGCGCACACGACCGACGAACAATCAAATCACATACATTTACATGCGAACTATCAGGGCACAGCAACACTACGAATGCTAGCCTTGACAACAGTGCCAAACTCTCCAGGTCTATTACCCGATGGCTGCAACTCTGCAGCATGTAACATACACAGGGAGGTCTACACTAAAACGCCTCAAAGGGATTGGAAACCCGTAGTAAATAGCCAAAACATCCAACATGACGAAATTACCGCGGTACACAGCGCGAAAAACGAGCTAGCACTACGTATCGAGCTATCTAGAGGGTATCGATAAGTCAACCCCTTCAGAACTGCGCCCGTGGTTTTGGGGACAAATTACTTGGGATTAGTGTGGGATTTTTTTTCCAGTATAGTAGTGGCCCCTCTATAGTGCCGGTATGTGCCAGCCGGAAATATCGGCAATATAGCGGCAACCGGCACTACTTCGCATACTGCCACTACTGGTTGTTCCCATCTGTGCCAAGCGATATCACAGGCACTGTAGCGGGCGACCGGCACTACTCAACCGGCATCATAGAGGGATATCTGCTGCAATAAAAGGGTTAACCGCCTCCCGTGCCTGTTCCTCGAGGTCACGTCACAGGCGACAAACCCAACCTCTACTCCCACCCAAGAACGACAGCTTCACGTGCCTGATTTTCCTAGTACACCCACTGTTTCAACATCCGTTGCTGGTTTATACAGTGGTGGTCCCCCTATAGTGCCGGTATGTGCCAGCCAACAACACCGGCAGTATACCGGACACCGGCACTGTTAGGAATAATACCGACACCGGTACTAGTATAGCGGGTTCCAGTCGTGCCAAGCGATTTCACAGGCACTATATCAGCCATAGGCACTATTCAACCGGTACTATAGTAAATCCCCACTGTCTCGCAATGATAAAACACCTATCATACCTACGGCAGAACAACCTCCACCGACTAAAGCTTACTAAAGGGCCACACGAACCGATTCCTAGCATAAATCCGGACCAATCCCCGCGCCAGCTCCTCCTTCAGCGCCAAATTCGGCGCCTGTCCCCCATTCCCCCCCAAAGTCGCCAACGCCGCCTCCGCAGCCTCCAAAAAACCCCTAACTTCTCCCTTGAACCGCAAGAACTGCAGCCCTTCCCACAAAAACACGAACGTCAGCAAAACCCACGGGATCGCGGATACCGAAAAAAGCCACCTCGTCAAAGAGGGGAGCGGGGTTAAGCGAACGGAGACATTCGCACTCGCCCCCCCCGCGGTTTTCCCCCCGCCGCGGCTACCGATACTATTCCCGCGGGCGCGGGGCGTCGCTCTCTCCGCCACCGCATGCTGCGGTGGTGGTGCTTGTCGCGATGGCATCGCCGGCGCCGCGGACTTTGCTCTCGGTCTGCTAGACCCGTCTTTTGGTGCCGGTAAAAGAGTCGATGGGGCTCCTTGGGATTGGTCGTGGGGGTGGTTGCGGTTTCGGTGCCGGTGTTTCCGCCGCTCGCGGATACGCTCGCGGGTGGCGCGCACCCTCCCCTCGTCGTCGGACTCTGCGCCTCCACTGGAAGGCCGCACGGGGATGGCTGGGAGGGGGGGGAGGGGGGGGCAGGAGGGAGGGGGCGGTAACGGTTGGACGACGCGGGTGGGTTCAAGGACCGGGCTCGGGCGGGGAATGGGGGTCGCGTTGCGTCGTTAACCCCTTTAGAAATGCACCCACGTTTTGGGGGAAAATATACTGGGAATTAGTGTATAATATTTGTTGCAGTGGTAAAACGGTTGTAACGAGATCGCGCTGCTGTCGGAGCACGAGGGCGCAACTTGGCGAGTGGGCCGATGAGAAGCCCGTCAAGCCTCGACATGGTATAACACGTCACGCGAAAGACGAGAGGCGAAGAACATTTTTGGTCAGTCGAGAACCAGCCAGAGGACGCGGCGGCGCAGACCATGTTTTTTTTTTCACTCCAGGGCGTCGGTGTACACACATATACAACGATAACACATATACCACTACAAGTTTGGCGCATCCAAGGCAAAACGGACCTGTCGCCAGCAACAGCTGCCCTTGCTGGCATCACGCGGCCACAACGATGGAGGCAGCAACAACCGGCAACAGTTAGGGGTGCCACTGAAGGGCTATTTCACCGCAATATCATGTCCCAATTTTTCGGATCGACCAGTAAAAAA
>JAYJMJ010000289.1:10397059-10412294 GCA_036873875.1 Laminaria ephemera
CCCCCCCCCCCCCCCCCCCCCCCCCCCCCAGGGCGTCGGCAGTGTGGACGAGCTTGCAGATTATATGTTCAGAGACAAGCCAGAGCCATCATTATCAGGGCTTTTGACGGGTTGGGTCGCTTTTCGTGTGTCGGGTCGGATCAGATCGGGGTGATCCAACCCGACCATTGAGATTTGAAAACCTCCTGACCCGAACCGTGAGATTTCGAACACCTCCTGACCTGACCAACTCGACCCGCGAGATTTTGAAAAAATTCTGACTCGTGAAAAGCCCTGAAAAATATCACCATCACCTTCACATGTGTGTGTGCGGCCCATGGCACGTGATCGGTGTACTCCCCTCGCTCGGGCGGTTTTGAACACAAACACTTGCCGCTGTAAAAGTGCGCCGATATAGACATGAAGCAAACATCAGACGTAAAAAAAACAAAAAACATGCGCAATGAAGATAAGAGACTCTGAAAAAAAAATGTTTCGTGCTTCAGGACCACGCCCTGGTGAAAGAGCACTTCGATCACCAAAAGGCCGAGACGCAAAGGGAGCAGATGCGCAACGAGATCGACCGCATGAAGCGCCTGCTGGAGAACAACGACAGCGTTGTGCATAAGCAGGTAGGCGACAATCTCTTGCTGTGTCAGGATCGGCAAAAAAACTCACGGTGTGGGAAATAAGCTACCGTAACAGTTGTGCACAAGCAGGTGACAAGCTTAATCTGTCAGGATCCGCTAAATTATTCGTGATGTGGGCAATAAGCTACCCCAACAGCGGTACACAAGCAAGTGGTAAGTGACAACCTCTAGCTCCTACTAGGATCGGCGATAACACTCACGTTGTTGGCAATAAGCTGCCGCAATAGCTGTGCATAAGCAGGTGACAATTTCTAGCCCTGTCAGGATCGGCAAAAAAAACTCACGGTGTGAGCAATAAGCCACCGTAGCAGCTGCGCATTAAGCAGGTGACAGGTTCTAGCCCTGTCAGGATCGGCAAAAAATCTTACGGTGTGAGCGATTAGCTATCGTAGCAGTTGTGCATAAGCAGGTGACAAGCGAAATCTGTCAGGACCGGAAAAAAAAACTCACGGTATGGGCAATAAGTCACCGTAACACATAGTCACCGCAGCGCCGTTGCGGCAGCAAGACACATGCGTCACTTGGCTGGCGTGCGTGAGAGCGCTCTTGAGGCTCCCCGCACATCTATGCCGTCCAGTAAATTATCGTTGTTCGACGGGTACTTTGGCCTTGCGCCCAAGACTCTTGTCGCAGCAGAAGACACCAAACACCTCCGCCTTCGCGTTGCACGGCTTGGTCGGACGTATAGAACAGAGGTGCGCATACGGGAATGCGTGGCAACCGGTTCCATCCTGACGATCATTTCGATGTTTCTGCACCGCCGCGGCAAGCAAAAAAAAAAACGCCTCGAGAGAAGTAAGAAAGCCGTCCCGAACTCCGCAATACGCCAAGACCTAAGCCTACGTACGCTATGGCTCTCACCCTTCATGCACGGCGCCCGCACAGCACACCCATCATACTGTACCTCCGTTTTCTGTTCCTCGGTATTTTTGCGCTGATCGCTTTTCCTCTGAATCGACAATTGGGGATGCTTGTGCGCGGCCGATGTTGAAGCTAATGCTGCACGTTGTCGGATGTCAAACACAATGATAATAAGAATCGGTCGATACCGGCGTTTTCTGTGGCAGGACGCAGAAGTACGACGGTTGGCTGGAATGCTGAGCAGGATGGACGAGGACGCTCTCAAGCAGAGAAAGGAGTACGACCAGGTCCGATATGCCAAAACGAGTGTCTAATCTGGTCTATTCATAGTCACACTAGTAATCCAATGGCCAAGTGCAGTAATCCCCTACAAACACGAGCGTCCACTCTAGTTTTATAACCGCCAAAAATATCCCATACTACTGTAGTCCTAACTAGTAGATTGTCTCCAAAATCGTGGGTGCAGTGATAAATTAACTCTTTTGGTACCGAAAACATCATCCCATACTAATTCCAACTAATTTATCCCCAAAAATTGGTAAGGTGCAGCTCGAAAGGAGTCAACGAAAAACCGTCGATCGCCGAATAACAGGCAGCTGCCAAACAAAACGACGATACTGTCGGCCTTAACCAAAACGCCCGACGATGTTGTTTGTTTGGTGTTGGTTCGTACCAGCAGCTCACAACGTGCACGAGGAGGGTGGCGGGCTGGGTGTAACATTCGCGTTAATGCTGTTTAACGCGCAGGTTATCAACGAGCGAGATATCCTGGGCACGCAGCTGATCCGCCGCAACGACGAGCTGGCGCTGCTTTACGAGAAGCTCAAGATCCAGCAGAGTACCCTAAAAAAGGTCAGATTAGTACCCTCTAAAAGGTCAGGTTAGTACCCTAAAAAAGGTCACATAATTACCCCCTCAAAAAGGTCAGCTTTACCGCTCCGTTCTGCCGGTGTAGCAATGGGATATACACTGTTCCTATTGCACGCCGACTTTTTCAGTCACCATGCTTGTCCTGTAGAGAGTTGTTTTTTTGTTGTAGCAGTTGACAAAAAAAGGGGAGATGATACATCGCAAGAAGCAAGACAACAAAGGGGAAATCAAAATAACAGATGTATTGATGTTAACGCAAAACAAGTTGCATGAAAGAAACGTAGAGAATATGTGAAATCGCCGCTCAATAGCGTCCCCAAACGGCAACCGCCAAACACATTCTGTCGGTGTAATGATGGGATACACACTGATGCTAGCGGCTCTTCGAAAGCTCTAGGCGTCGAGTTCACATGCGGTTGTGGTGGAGGCACCTGCAGTTCCATGCGATAGAGCTCTGTACGAAAAGGTTTCGTCACATGTCACGCCTATGTTTCACCCGTTTCTGTTATGTTCTTCATTATTGTCATGATCATGTTTGCCATTCGATGATGTGCAACATATTTAGCTTCAACTTCGATCACCTATAAACATTCCCAGAAATAAATTTATTCATATAGACTAAGCTATAAACTCCTCTGGGCTGGTCGGTGTTACTTGCCGGGTTACTTGCGCCGCGGTGGTTAATTTTTTCTTTAGTTTTCAAGCGTCCCTCCCCCCTTTTCAACTTGCGACACCAAAGGGATTTTAAGCCAACCACATCCCGAAGGGGAAGCTTGTGTATTATATATTTTTAGTTTTCCTTGGTTTTCTTCTTCTTTCTAGGCACGTTTATGAGTGCTCGACTGCGAAGCTCATGCTGCACTTTGGCGAACGACCAAAACATAATAACAACAATACATAAATATTTTTAGAGCTATGCATACTTCGATACCACGTACCAGGTATACGATAAGCTTTCGTCACGATTCAACGCCTTCCAGGTATATGCTTCACCTCTTTCTGTCATGTCCTCTTTATCATTCATTTCATGAAAACCGGTTTTAATTTCCTCCGAAGGTATTTTATCTCTTCCAACCGAAAAGGCGCTGATTGTCTACCTGCCCTTACCCTACCCTGCGGCAAACCATTTTTTGAAGGGGGAGGCTGGCTACAGCATGCGCTTGATGGACATTCGCACCCTCAAGCTCAAGTGCGGAGACTTGATGCGCGATTTGTCGATCGCCCGAGGCTCGAGCAACCAGATGGACGAACTACGCAAGGAAACCTTCCAGCTTCAAAGAGACCTCTTGCAGGTAAAGAGCCCCCCCCCCCGTTGGGAGAAACGATTGCTATCCTGGGAGATAGATGGTGGCCACAGACGGCCAAACAGGAAGCGCATAAGATAAGCTCAAACTTTTTTGTGTAAAATACGGAAGAAACGCAAGGAGCGCCCAAATGTTGGAGGCGTCTCTATTAGGAGTAGGAACGGTGCCCCGTCTCGAAAGCGATGCGTGGTCGATGGTCAAATGACTAGAGCAAGCAACAAAAAAAGGAGTACGCCCCCCCCCTCCCCCTGTTGGAATATGGAATCTGAATTGCATATTAATGTAGTTGATGTGATGCGTGCTACGATATTCATAGCGGTATACCGTTTTTTGGCGAAAATATTTGTGACTGGCGGGGCTCGTAAACTGAGGAACTACTTGATAATAGTATCGTCTGAATACTAGGGTGTTTGCGATTTCCAAACTTTATCGGGTAGGAAAAAATGCAAAAGTAGTATTGAAACCGACGAATTTCATAGCCCAAGGCCAACCAACCCAAGAAAAAAACAGGTGAGAAATTAAAAAAATGGTAGGGGAAAAAAAAAAACTAACCTAACTTTCCGCTGATTTTTCGTGGGTTGGGTTAGCCTTGGATATTGTGATTTCGACGGTTTCAATACTATTATGATATGTTGCCGACCAAACTCCTACCCAACCAAAGTTGGTACATCGCAAAAACACGCTAATATTGTTTGAAAACTGTTTTGTGTTTTACGATATTTTTCCTTTTATGACCACATAGGCCATGATCGGGTGGCACTTTCACGTTATCCCAAAGGCCTGGTTTGGATGAGATGTAGAGCTTTAAGCGAGGAGCCTGACGCACGCTACGGCGGTAGAGGTTCGCCATCTTTTCTCTGAGGCTCTCCACTTGAGGAGTGCTCCAATATCTCTCCCAAAAACACTGATTTTTGGGGGAAAAAAATAAAAATTCCACCTGACGAACAACCCCATTAGCCTAGGTATACATACAAGAAAATGATTGCAACAAAAAAAGTATCGAATCTACGATGATTTTGGGTTAAGGGGCCTCGTCATTCAGAGAACGTTAACGTTTCAGCCAAAAAGAGGTACAGTACCTCTATTGCAACACGCGTCGCCTCAGAAAAAGACGGTGCGTACCTGCCGTAGCAAATGTCCTATCAAGGGGGGGGTGTTTTATTGTATAACACTATTTCAAATACGTCAGCTCACGCGCGCTACGATAGAGGTAGCACTTTTTTCGATTTTTGTTTCTGAATGACGGCGCTCCTTAAACCCCAAAAATCGTCGGAATGCCGTTCTTTTTTTTTCAATCTGAATTTTTGTATTACCTAAGTAAGCCATGGGTTTGTTCATCGGGTTGCACTTTCGGTTTTTTACTCAAAATCAGTTTTTGCGGGTGAGGTTTAGAGCTCCTCAAGTGAGGAGGAGCCTCAGAAAAAAACTGGTGCACCTCTATACTAGCGCGTGTCAGCTGTGAGTTCGACGAATTGAGTGGTCGATACTAATATTTGCGAATTGCGTGATACTTCGGCCGCGCGTTTTTACACATGTATTCCTCTTTTGAGGATATAGGTCAATGACTCTCCTAGATGCTGCCAGGGTCAACAGCACAATTTTACCCAAGGGGCGATTTCGATTCATAATAGCATTCTGTGTACTGATACTATATATAACCCGTACGGAGGGGGACTAAAGCAGAAAGTAACCACATTTGGTATTTCGTTTGTTTCGTTTTTGTTTGCAGGAAAAGACGAAGGTGAAGGCATTGAGCGAGGAGTTGGAAAACCCGATGAACGTGCACCGTTGGCGGAAGCTGGAGGGAAGCGACCCGACGACTTTCGAGATGGTCCAGAAGATTCACACCCTGCAGAAACGACTCATCGCCAAAACTGAAGAGGTGAATGCAGCGCCAATTAAACGTATTTGTGTGCCGTTCCCCAACGTACTGTGTTTTTTATGAATTTCGACGTTTGGACGAGGATTTTTTACCAATGAAAAGGTGAAGCAAACTGTTGTTAGTATTTGATGACGGAGCTGGCATTCGCCGGTTTATAGTTTCAACTCATCTGTGCGCTTTTGTCGCCTTGACATTCATGATTGGACAAGGTTTGACATTATTGTGCTTTTGGCTTAATAATCTACATCATCCACATTAGAGCTATTAATAATGTTTCCCTTTAATCAGACCGTACGGTAGAGCTAATTTACACGACACATACCAGGTATGCGTATAAGTGTGGACGTAGCCCTGGGGTTCGTTCTCGCCAGTAGTTCATACTGGTACCATACACATGCATGTAAACTAAACTACAAGTTCGTTTGGGCTGGTCGGTGTTACTTGGCCGGGTACTTGCGCGGTGGCTAATTATGTTATCGTACCTGCTATCGCTCATGGGAACGCCTGTGAGCCCCCTTTTCACTTGCGACGCCCCCGGGATTCAAGCCAACCACATCCCGAAGGGGAACCTTGTATAAAGTTTGTTTGTGTCTGGGCAGAAAAATCTACTACTTAGTGAGAATGGCGATGGACGGCAAACGTGTTTCATTGTCCAATCTTCGCAACGCCCCCCTACTGTAGGTGGTGGAGCGGGACTTGCTATTGCAGGAGAAAGAGAAGCTGTACAAGGAGATGAAGGATATCCTCGCAAGACAGGTAAGCACCATCGATCGTAGCCTAACTGCTTGAGAGCCACGAACAACACCTTAGCCCATCGATCGCAGCGTAAGTGTTCCAAAGCTAGCACCGTACCTAGCTCTAATTAGTTCTTCTGCCGTACCAGGTATATATTTGGTTTCACTTACAGCTCAAGGCAGACGTAGGTCACGGCAGTTCGTGCTACAGATGGCCATGGCAGCACCGGTGTGCTCCACAACAAAGTTAAAACTGACAAACGACACATGTCGATTTGTGGTGAGCTTAAGCTATAATTTTACCCATCCGCCGGAGGATAAAAAGTAAAAAATAAAAATCACGTATCCCACAAAGACCCTTTCAGCATGAGAACATCCCACTCTTGGAACCCTGCGCTTGTTTTATTTAGCGGTCTATACTGAGCACACAGCATGAGACGTGGGGCAAGGCAACCATAAACCGAAGAATTTAGGTGATCAAAGCCTCATTGGCCGTTTCTATTGCGGAAAGTGAATACTCCGGAAATTATTTCACACAAACACACTCTGGGCTCTCCGCAGCTTCGTCGTCGTATACCAAGCAGCCGCCTACGCAAGGCGAGTAAGAAACCACCATACCAGGTATGGCATAGGATAAAGTATGGAAAAACGTGCGGCCCGCGTGTGCTTCCAGCATTAAGAGAAGGATTATTTCATACAAGGCTCAAACACCTCTACCTAACGCTAACCCTAGTGCCTCAAAACATGTGGCCCACGTGTTCTTCCAGTAGTATATATAGTATATATAGGACAAATATTATTTCTTTTAAAATCTCTACCTAACGCTAATCCTAACCCCAGCCCCGGCCCATGGTTGACCCGAATGGACTTTATCCGGAAAAAAAAATACCTGGTAGAATATATCAGATGCCCCCGGTAATGCGGTCTCTTAAGTATAATATGCCCTTTGCAACGCTTCCTGTTGTACAGCCCGGGCCCGAGGTTGCGGAGCAGCTGTCAATCTACCAGGCCAGCCTGAAGGAGAAGACTAGGCAGATGAAAGCCATGGCTTCCGAGCTCAACATGTACCAGGCACAGGTGAAGGGTTCTACGTTACAGGATAGGATAGAGAGTTGCTCTCATGTGAAAAGGCTTAGGTTCGGTAGGTCATGACTAATCTTTGCCGGCCGACAATGTGCAGCACGAGCTTCACAACGTCGACCACTGCATAATCATTCCCAGAAAGAAGAAAACCAAGGGAAACTCCTAAACCGGAAGCCTATGCACGAAGTCTCTATTTGGTCATCCTTTTACCTGTGTCCGAATGGACTAATAACTTAACACTGATACCCACGCAGATATGATACGCCAAATGATATGATAGTCGATGCTCGAAGCTAGAGTGAGCTTGTGTGCCCAACGAACCGCCCGGCTTCGAAAGAGCGAGGAGTGGAGTGCGCATGCTTGATTCGGACCACGCATTTGACCACCTACCCGATTCGATACTATCGTGTGTTGGCCAGAACGCGTCACGGAAAACAAGCCACAACGGCTCTGCGCCAGGATGGTTTGTACCGTTCAGAGGCACATATTCGTACCCACGCCAGTTACTCGGCAGAATGGATGCCGACAATACTTTCAGACATTACTACAACAAGCAGTCATTCATACGCCGTGGGCATGGGGTCCAGAATAATAAATTCTAGTTTTTTGTTCAGTGGTAGAGCCCCCTTATTCTTGCTGGACAATTTTAGCCCCTCATACAAATCATATACCAGGTACCATTATGGACCGAAATATAGGTACCATTGGGGAACTATGATGAATCCCAAACAGCCCTTACATTTACGCCCAGGGTTGTACACTTACATTTCCGTCCAGAGTGGTACATACGAGGACGAGAGATCAACGTGCCTTGCTTTCCCTGCTCGAACCTAACTAGCGAGAGGACAGCGCAGACCGAGTCTCGGCATGACCGTGTACTGTGTGTTGTGTCGTACGGCGCAGGTGAACGAGTACAAGTACGAGATGGAGCGAATCACGCGCGAGCTGCAGGACGCCAAGCGCAAACACTACGAGCACAAGCGCCGAGAGCAGGTTCGTTATTTTCTGCCAAGAGTTACTGTCTACATACCCTGTAAAAAAAAAAATCCGCCGGCAGATTGGCCAAACTAAGGCTTACTTCCTTTCTAACTCCAAAAGTTGCCATGGTGAAAAACTCCAAGTATATAGTTGTCGCCAAAACGTCGGTGCACTTAATAACGTGTACATAGTGACACTATTTAAAGGAGTATGGCATTCAGAATACCTGTCCAATCTCGGCAACAACGGCAGCAGTTCGCGTATCAACGTACGTTTGGGACTTGAGACGCATGTTACTACTACCGCAGAGGTGCACCATTTTTTTTTCTGGGGTTTCTCACGTGAGGAGCTCCATACCTTTTCCAAAAACTAATTTTGGGGAAAATAAAAGTGCCACCCGATGAACAATCCCATGGCCTACGGTATACAACAACAAAAATATATCATATATATTTTTTTGAAATTCCGACGAATTCGGGTTAAGGAGCCCCGTCATTCAGAAAACGTTTCAGCCAATCTTTTTTTAAAATTCCGACGAATTCGGGTTAAGGAGCCCCGTCATTCAGAAAACGTTTCAGCCAATCTTTTTTTTAAATTCCGACGAATTCGGGTTAAGGAGCCCCTTTATTCAGAAAACGTTTCAGACAAAAAGTGCCACCTCTATCGAAGCACGCGCCCGATTCAGAGGCAAACATTGACGAACATGTCAGACGATTGCAGCATTAGGCACACGAAAACACGTGGGCTGCTAGCTTGCGGGGTGGTTATTTACGGAGGACCATAGTAATCAGGACCCACGACACACACAAAAACCTATACATTCCACCATTTTTACTAACCATATTTGGTCCTGATTACTATGTTCCCCCGTAAAATAGTTCCACGTTCTGGACTACAATGCAAGTAGTCGGACACGCGCGTAGCTTGCACTACGTATGCTGCATGCCCACACTCTGATAAGAAGGTGCTTATCGTTTGTTTTATCGCCGAACATGGCCCCTCGAAAGGTTTAACAATGGGAGTAGAGAGTATTCGTCCGCTGCGAGCAGGCCCCCAGCAGTCTCAGGCATGTATGTGGCCAGAGGGTGGACGAGTGACGAGAAACTCTGTTCAATCTGCGAAGCTCACAGGCTGAACAAACCTGTTTATTGTATAAGTTAGAACTTTAGAATTGCACCCACGTTTTTTGGTACCTGGTACTTGGAATAATATTAGTGTGGCATCATTTTTGCAGTAGTAGAAGAGTTAAGTCTGATCCGTAGTCGTCGCTTCCATCATTTCGTTTCGATCGAAAAATGTTGTCTCCGCTCACCCACCCGCGTCACCCCCTTCCATTCCGCCCCCCCCACGCGCACGTCCGCATCAATCACGCCGTTGCCTCAGATGCTGAGGGAAATGCAAGACGAACAGCGTTTGATCAACAACAACCCGGCCGAGATGCAGGCGCAAGCCCACGCTTCGGCTGTCAAGCGCTTCACGGGGGGTGGCTTCGCGGTCAGCTAAAATAGAGCCGTACATCGGACAGATCAGATCCCCGTTTCACGATCTAGATCTTGCTGGGAAGATGGATCCCTAATTGATGTGATCTGCACGATCTATATAATGTTTTCCGGGGAGGATCTGTATGACATGGCTCTTGCGCGCATGTTTGCAAGCCCACGCTTCGGCTGTCAAGCGTTTTACGGGGGGTGGCTTCGCGGTCAGCTAAATGGCCGGTGCAACTCATACCATTCACACACCGGACAGATCAGATAGATCAGATCCTCGTTTCATGATCAAGTATTTCGGGGCAGATGGATATTTAGATCTTTCGGGGCCAACGGGATTTTAGATATTTCGGGGGCAGATGGATATCTAAATCTTTCGGGGCGGATGAAAATTTAAGATATTTCGGTGGCAGATGGATATCTATATATTTCGGGGCAAACGGATATCTATATATTTCGGGGCAAATAGATATCTAGATTCTAGGTCTTTCAGGGAGAACGGATACCTAGATCCTTCGGGGCAAATGGATATCTAGATTTTTCGGGGGAAATGGATATCCAGATCTTTCGGGGAAGGTGAATATCTAGATCTTTGGGGGAAGATAGATATCTACATTTTTGGGGGGCAAATGGATATCTACAGATCTTTCGCGGCAGGTGGATTTCTAGATCTTTCGGGGCCGATGGAGTTCCAGATCTTTCGGGGCAGATGGATCCCTGCTTTTTGTATGATGTGTACGACTTAGAAACTGTTTTCCGGGTGGGATCTGTGTGACACGACTCCTATTTGCGAGCATGCTTGCCGGAGTGGGATCTGTAGGATGTGGCTCTTCTTGCACAACATCTCATAACGGCAAATGTAGGATCTAGATGATCTAGATGATCTAGATCGTGATCTGTCCGACGTGCGCAACTATTATTGGTACCCCCACCGCAGCTGAAACGCAATGCAGTATCTTTTTTAGAATGGGGCTGCTTTACCACAACCTGGCGTGGGGGTATTTTATGCGCGACGCGGACGATACTACGCATATGCCGCTGTTTTGTTGCACCACTGTGGTGTGCAAGCGGTGCTAACTTCCCGACGGCAGCTGGTGTGTGCCTGTTCGCGATATCGCCTTTCATCCAGAAACAGGACCTATATTCATCACGTCCGCACAACATTCGGGACTACAAAACACGCCCAGGGGCACATTTCGAGATTACAAAAATACACCCACGGGCACCACATTTTGGGGCAACAACATACATCCAGCCGAGTCACCGACCTATATCCTTCACAACATCATACCCCTACTTGTTACGTGCATCCCAAGTATCACACGCAGCTCGCAAATATGGCATTCGAAAAACGTTATCGACTTCAAAGCCGAGGTGTTTTTTTACAGTAGTTCTCACAAAAAGAACACTCTCACAAAAACACACACACACACCTGGTATGATATGAGTACGAACCTACGAGTAAACCTGTTTCACGCACTGCGTGCCGGATATATGCGCGCAATCAATGCTGGCATTTTTGTGCGCAGGAGTTGTGAACAGTTCGTTGGCCTGTCACGAGCGGAGTACGCAGGGTTTACTATTTTGTTGAGTGGTGATTTTTCGAGCCAACCATTCCCGGCATCACCACCAAATCTGATCGCGTCTCCAGGGAAAAAAGAAAGGGCTCATCGTTATTTAACAATTTTTTATCGTGTTCTTTTTAAATCCTCCGGCGGAAGGGTAAACATGAAGCTTAAGCTCATCACACTTCCACGTTTGTGTCGTGTGTCAATTTAACTCGGCTGCCGAAACAACGGTGCTACAGTGGCATCTAAAGCACAAAATAACGTTTTGGTCCGCTTGTGCATGCTGACGCGATATTTCGCTTGCCCTGTACTGTAAAAAGATACCTGGGTAGATCTCGCTAAGAACTCGCGCTTGTGGATACTTGTAACCATCGTCAGCTGTGTGCGTTGGTGGGAAGCAGAAAAGTCCACAACGAATCGTTTTTACTTATTGTTATTTTTGGGATATTCTGGTCGTTGGATGGGACCATGGAGATTCGGACACGCGACGCTGGAACGGAGCCCCTATTTTTTGGCGCCGTAGTAAATTAGAAGCCCGCTTCGCTCGTAATTAATTACATCAAGCGTCGCATCGCGTCGGCAGACCTTGCATTTCGAAGCCATTATCCTCGGCCGACCACCTACTCTATAGACGCAAAGCGCCCCTTACCACCAAAGTTAACAACTCTTAACCCTGTTCGGTACTGCAGCGGGCTCCCTAACCCCCCCCCGCCTCCCACAGTAGCAGCTCCCACAAAAAAAACTACCGGTAACAAGGAAAACGGTCCAAAATCGGCCAGGAAAAAAAAAATCACGGGAAGCACATACCAGGTAGGACAACATTTAAAAAAAAATGCGACAGCGGTAGTCTTCTGGAAGAAGATTGCGGACACATAATCTTATCCTAGCCCGGTAGAGGCCGGTGCAGCCGGAAAGCGCGTCGACACCCATCCCCACCACCACACGCACGGTGCGGTAGGGGTGCGCACCTCATTTTTCTTTCGGGTGACTACTTGAGGAGCTCCAACGACAGATGCTACGATGGAGGGAGCTGGCCTAACCATTTGGTCGCGCGGATCTTTGTAGCGGTAGGCTGTTCGCGTTTGCGAGCTAGGAAGCACTTCCTGGTGGGATCAAGGTACGGGTGTAGACCCAACCCAATCCCTAACCCTAACCCTAACCCTTAACCCTAACCCTAACCCGGACCTAAAACGGGCGAGAAACGGGCGAGAAACGCGAGCTGCTGCGCCGCGTTTCGATTTTTTTTTTAATATTCTGATCTGCGGACCCCCACGTAGCCCTCGGCCAATGGAGAGGGCGTAAAAAACTACCCTCCAAGATCCGCGCGGCCAGATTGTTAGGTCTGCTGGGTAGAGGTGCACCATTTTGTTTCTCGGGCTTCTTCTCACTTGAGCTCTAAATCTCACCCAAAAACTGATATTGACAATGAATGAAAGTGCAACCCGATGAACAAACCCACGGCCTAGGTATAGAAAAAAATCATATTGCAAAACAGGAAGGACACTCCGACGATTTTGGGTTAAGGAGCCCCGTCATTCAGAAACAGATTTGTCGAAAAGTGCTACCACCTCTATCGTAGCATGCGTCTAAAAAAAAAAAATGATTTTGATAAAATAATTGGAAGAGCAACCCGCTTAACAGTCCCATGGCCTAGACATACAACGAATACTGGTGTAAACACCAATGGTATCCCAACAATATTGGGTAGTCTTCGCCAAAAAACGGTATACCCCTAAAGTAGCTGGCGTATGTAATTCCAGCCTCTATTTTGGTATGTGTGACGGCTTGCGCAAATGCACAAGGGATTCTCTAACAGCGACGCCTGTTTGCCCGCCTTTGAAACGACCACGGACGCTGCATTAGACAGAAATTATCTACGAATCGTCATTAGATGGAAATCATCTAAAAAAACGCGTGTACAGTAGATAAAACCGCCACCTCACTACCTCTCGAGAGAAAATTCGTTTAATTTCTATTTAGAAGACATCATCTACTGTACCAGGTATGATGGAGCGCGCCTTTCGCTTCTTGATGCAGGGCGGCAACTTCCGCCGGCCATTGCTACCTTAAAAAAACCTCTCGTCAGAACCTACAGCACAGCAAAAACAAAACAACGCCAAACTCACGTCAAAACTACACCTACCTCCCAAGCCCAACGCTTGCCAATTGCATGTTCGATCGTGTGCAACGTTTGACAGCCTTCTTACGGACGCAACGACCGCCGCAAACGAAAACAAAAAATGAACGACAATATCCTCGACGCACAATAACAGTTGCACCCATTTTGTAACTGCACCGACATTTCCGGTACAAACTAGTTGGCATCAGAGTGGGATCATACTGGTAACATCGAATCAGACAAAAAACAGCCGTCAGGTTTTGCGTCCCATAGCCGTCAGATTTTGTCCCCCTCTAAGAAGTTTATAGCTTCCGTGCACAGCTTGATTAAGACCGACGTCTTCGTATCACACTGTTGACCCTGGTGCTAACTAGTACTAAGGGGAGTCGCCGACCTATAATCCTTCATGAGGACATACACATCCCGCAAATACGCGCGATCGGAGTATCACACAGCTTTTGCAAAGATGAGTTTCGACGAGATCCTCGATCTCACAGCTGTACAGTACCGGGTAGTGTATTTTTAATTTTTTATAAAAAGGCACTGAGGGGAGAACACAGCAAGGCGAAGAAGTCTGGGCGGCCATACGCTAGCTACTTACGGCCACGGGAAGGCACACATGCATACGTCAGGACGATGATGGCCAGACCCAGACTTCAGTCTCTTGGGCAGGACGCCCCCCGCCCCCGCCCCCCCGTCCCCCCCTCCCCTCCCCTCTCTTCTACCCTGACCTGACACGGGAATTCATACCGGGTAATACCCGCCGGGTACCCGGGATTTGCAAAGGGGTCAGCGTGTCAGCGTCTACTAAAAAGTATGTATAATACCAGATAGTACGTAAGAGTACTGAGTAAAGGGGGTTGATCGAGACGTGGGAGTGTACGTGCGTACGTAGGGCAAAGGGCCGAAATTCAAAATTCAAAGAAAAGTAGAACAAAGACGGAAGGACGCGATTAATTTCTTCCGGAAACGAAAGAATGCAAGAGGAATCGAAAATCTTCGTATATTTGATCAGTACTTATAGGGGAGATACGATATGATACGCAAAGTAGTGTCATAAGAGTGTATGAACAGATAATTGTTCGGCATGAAGTAAAGAACGACGTCTGTCTGGTGCCCTGTACCGGGAAGTTGAGGGGTACCACGTTTGTTGATATCGAACGTATGGTAATATCGCTCGAAAAATATCGAAATATCGGCCGAAATATCGGAATCTCCATTCAACATTCTACGATGAATGTCGTAACCCTAAATCATACTTGATCAATAGGTTTACAGACAGGTACTCTTGTTAACAGAGCTCTACAGGTGCAGCAGTAGACTACCAGGTACCAGTATGTGAATACCAGAATATGAATACATGGGCACGGCAGGCATCATTCGTGCTTCATGCATCATTTACCATCTATCCGCAGCGCTGCAACACAGCAGTAGTACACTCTGCTGTACAATCAATCGTGGTCTCGGTAACCTTTGGTGTGGGGCCCCAGTTTAGCGCGGTGAAAATTGCTTGTCACGAACTCGTTCTACAGAGTACCGCACCGCCCCGGCGGGATAGTTCGGGGTTCCACTTTAGTGCGGGCATTGCTATCTGGGAAGGCGCTGCATTATCGAGGGGCCACTTCTACTAAATATTGTTTTTCATAAAAAATTAAAAATACACAACAGCTGTGAGATCTAGGATTTCGTCGAAACTCATCTTTGCAAGCTGTGTGTGATA
>JAYJMJ010000289.1:10420483-10440530 GCA_036873875.1 Laminaria ephemera
CTTACGACTACGGCCATGCATCATGTGAGTACCCCACCCCTTCCCCCAACAGCCACGATCGCCGCCCCCTAGCGATTATTCATCGCTCTTCATGGGTCTTCTCCCCAACCCATGCCGGCAGCATTGCGCCCAACGCTGGTATCGTCCGCATCTATGGCCAGGCAGTTATGAATAGCGTACCTCAGCTTCGCCTCCAGTACCTGCAGAGCACAGAACCACGCGGGTTTTTTTCCGGGGCAAGACCGCGAGTTCAGTTGGGGTGTTGGTTGCATTCGGTTTTATAAAAAGTAGAAAGTTCGGCGCGAGCTGTGAGTTCTTCCCATTGGTCGACACTGAACTTTGCAAGCTGTCCGTGATACATCGATCGCGCGTTTTCTAGATTCATCCCACGTGAGGGATAAAGGCTTGCGCGAAAAACTTCCAAGGTTTGTCAGGCCGTTCGTCCAGGCTGTTCGCCCAGAGCAGGCCGCTCGCCCAGCAGCCCTTCTGCTAAGGTTTGAACACACACGGTAACGTGCTTTGGGTTTTGACGCCTCGATAACCTTGCACAACGACAACGGCGCCTCCACGTTTGGCCCACTGAGTCAGATATCCGGCAAACGGTCTGTTTGAAAACGACTACCAGTATGAAAAAACGCGTGGCCGAAGTATCACGCAGCTTGCAAAGTTGAGTGTCGAACACTTAACTGGTCGAACTCACAGCTGACGTATTTGAAATAATATTATATAATAGAGTTCTATATCCTTAACGAGAAATACATCGGTACAAACGCGCGGCCGAAGTATCACGTAGCTTGCAAAGAATAGCATGGACCACTCAACTGGTCGAACTCACAACTGACGCGTATGGAATGATTTTATATAATAACCATCGAAGCTGGTCGAACTCACACCTGACGTATGTGAAACGATGTCTTCAACGTTCTGGGAATGTGAGTGATCGACGTCGTAGCTCATGCCACACATTGTCGGATGAAAACATAATAATAATTTTATACTTCGAAGTAGAATAACAAAACTGTTTTATAGGTTTCCCTTGGTTGTCTTCTACTTTCTGGGCATGTATATACCATATATATGTGATCGACGTTGAAGCTCATGCTGCACATTGGAGGATGACACGCATAATAATAATAAAACGTACCTCTCGGCTGCTGTAGCGAGGTAGCTCCAAGCTGAAGAAGCAAGTATGAGCCACGGGCAAGTACGCGTCGGCGGGAACCTTGGGAAAGGCCTGAATCTTGAAAGGTTGATGGAACTGCTCGGCGCTCATGGGCAGGCGCGATCGTCCCCACGCAAACCTGCGGTTCACGCGGACACACGTTACGTGGTAAGGGAGGCTCACCGCAAGAAAAGTTGCGCTAAGTTTTCATGCATGGATTGTGTTAAATGTGCAATATAACCGCACATTCAGTTTTTTAAAAAAGGTTAAAAATGCGGCGTGAGCTGTGAGAGCTAAAACGCGTTCAGTTGTAAAAAAGACTCGCGGCAAGAAAAGTCGCGTTAAGTCTTCATGCATGCATTGTTAAATGTGCAACATGACCACTCTTCGACGAGTAAGCGCTGATTATGGAAGAGCGGTTATGCTGCAGCTGACTACGGAAGAAGAGTGGTTATGCTGCACATTCAACAAAAGCATGGCTATGTTGAATATTTAACAGATGGAAATGGCAAAAAACGCTGACTACGAATTTGATCATATCTTGGCTGCCCCCATGGAAGAGTCCTGCCGACACACAGGCAACAACTTGAGTTCGTAGCGCAGACACGTAGCCAAAGTGAAGTCGAGGGCGGCAGTAAATGTAAACCGGGTTGCCTGCAAGTTCAGGGGAGACGGAACGCAGAAACAACTGCGGAGCTACAAAAAATGCCGGCGTCTACCCTATTGCCTTGCCAATCTTATGCTTTTGTGCTCTTATATTTCGCGACATACGCCTCCATCGAATTTCCTGTTACGCTGCTCTGAATGAAAATGGCCTCGGTCACAGTAGGGAATGGCCCCGCTCAAGACGTACCACTAGCTTGTGTTGTTACCTGAGGAAGAGCGACTTCTCCTTCGGGGAGAAAGATCTCAGCACATCCCAGAAGGCCGACACGTGCTTATCCTCCCGGCCGCACAGGTTGTACTCCGTGCAAGCCTCTAAAAGGTCAATGTCGACCCCTCCTTGGCCGCACACAAACATCTCCAGGTCGCCCCACGAGAAAAGACGAAGGAGCTGCACAGGAATCACAGCACCTATGCCCCGGCGAATGGCCTCCACCTGAAGCGACAGACGTGAAAATGTCAGATGGTAGTGGCGCGGTAAAAAAACACGTGTTTTCCACGGATAGCTCTACCGGCTCATCTCATTGACCGAAGCCATATAAATCGCACGACACTGCGCTTCTCCTACGTTTCCCCCAGCGCGCGTTGGAGATTATGCAATGTCGGTATTATGCAACCTGAGCCAATGAGCTTCAACACATCTAAATTACTGGTATCTGTTAAAGCGTGATATCTGGCACACAGCGCGGTGTACGTAGTGCCCATCATGTGGACTGTACGTTGCCTTACCGGTTCCCAGAACTCCCGCATTTTGAATGCCTCTGCCATGTCTGCAAACTCCACTCGGTTTTCCAGCGTGACCTTTCGCGATGCCCCTCCAGGGGTTGGCAGCTCCGCCCTCCCACCGTCCGCGGTGGAGACCTCGAAACCCCCGAGGCCCATTTCTTTGAAGTCTTCCTCCGTTATGTCTCCGATAAGGTGCATCGAACGGATCCAGGACATGCTCTGAGTGAAGGACCAGTCGATCGCTTCTAGGTCGTGCCTACAGGGCATCACACCAAACGCCATGACCGTGAGGCGAGAAATAAGAGGGGAAGGGGGGGGGGGGAAGGGGGAGGCGGGAGGTTCCACTTGGATTGCAAGCACCTCCTGCTCTGAGGCTGGCCTTGCGCTACATTAGCATGTGAAGTAATTCTTGATGTCAAGAGCACTCGCTGCCCGCTTGACGGCACCCCTGTCTTCGAGTCGAGCTACACAGTCCCGCCGCAAAAGCCAGTTGGACGTACAAATCAAATACCGTGGTAGTCTTTTATGTACTGTCTCGTGGCGATTTCGGCCAATGCCTAAACGTTTAACACAAGCACAGATAACGGCCAAATACGCGAAGTGGGTGACGCTAAAAAACATGGAAGCGTTGACATCCCACCTCCTTGGGCTTGTGTGTGCTCGAGCTGTTTGGTCACCGTGGTAGAAGAAAGGGCGCTCACGTCCATACTGTTTGATGACCACAGTCAAACATTTTTCGTGCGACATGAACACCTGAAAAATGTTTTTAATTCTATTTCATGTCCTTCGCAGCTTCAAATTGCTTGATGTACTTCCTGCGTCGCTGCGTTTTTGCCATCGATATCTCTTTTTTAACGTGCCTTATAATCGCCTTATATCGTCCCTATCGCGTCCGTCGTTGTGAGCAGATCCGCATACTTCAACCCAAGCCAGTCGTACTCGGCTGACACGCTTGTTTAGGGATTTTCGGAATCAAACTTTCCCGCTAAGAACCCACCCCAGATGTATCCGGTGAAACGCTATTCTTACAAGACAATATACCGCAGACTGGAGAAATAACGCTAACTCAAGAGTCCCCGCCCCCCCCCCCTAGAGTTCTGTAGGCCCGAGACGATCGTGATGGTCTAATTTTCCTTGACATATAAAACTTTATTTTACACATATTCATACCTCGTTATCGGCGAGCGGACGAGCTGTTTCCAGACTATCGACGGCATGTCCAGGTCAAGCGGCTGTTGCGATCGGATCGCGACGCCCATCAGACGTCCCAGGAAAAGCAGCATCTCGGCGTGTACAGCGGAGCTGCTGCTGCCCTCGCGTCCAACCGCCGGGTTCGGCAACCATTTCTCGCGGTTGATGCCGACATCACTCACCGCGTTCGGGCAGCGGATCAGCACGGGCAGTGCACCAGATTGAAGCTCGGCGCAGTACTCGGCAAACGACTCACGGTACGGGCCTTTCGAACAAAGGGAAACACGTTGAAGGGAGCGTGGCAGGGGCGTAATGAGCGGACATCTCCTTGTTATGGGGTGCAAGAGCAGATGAAAAACGCAGCGTACCACTCGGTTCATGCGAGTAAACAAAAAACACACAGAACGAACGTCGTCCTTGTGTCAGACACCGGGATGGCGTAAGGGTCACCCGAAGGGCAATAAAAAAGTTCCTACACGGAGAAAGCGTGTTTGTTGGGGGCAGATGTATAGAACAGGGGCAGCTACCAATGGCACGTTGATGGCGTACACATGCTACGCAGCCCCCAAGCGGTGTCAGACCAATGAGAGCACGTACTGAATAGTACCCAAGACGCTTGCTACGATACGGAAAGCACTTTTTGGCCAAAGAATTTGGGACGAACGGGGAATCCTCCACCGAGGAGCTGCCCAATATCGTTGGAATGCCATTCGAATTTTACAACATCTTTCGCCATGCACCTTAGGCCATGAGATCGCTCATCGGGTTGCACATTCATTTTGTCTCAAACCCCACTTTTGGGAGGGGTATAGAGCTCCTCAGGTGAGGAGCCCCCGAAACTAATAGGTGCGCCCATACCGTAGGATGCGTCTCAAGCCAAACGACGGTGGTTTACGACGTATCAACGTCAAGCATGACTATCGGGGCACTCACCCCCGGCATCGTGAGCGTGCTCTCCGAGAAATACCGTGCTGTAAAGCGCTTCACCAGGCCGTAATCGGAACGCGTCCGGTGACGCATTTTTCAGTGCAAGGAACGCCTGTCCGAAAAGGGTATGCTGCTGCTCTAGGTTAGCCAGCCGTCCTCTTGGCCGCGCATGTCGAGCAGCACGGCCGCGACTTAGCCGAAGTTCCAGGATAGGCCTTATTCTTCCCGCTCCCGCTGGTGGTGGCAATGGACGCGCGGTTCTCGCCAGCTCTGCCTGCCAAAGCTCTTGCTTAAGGGGGAGAAATATCAGCTGGCGGCAGCTTGAAAGCATTCCTGCTATGGACCACGGCAAGTCCCCCTGCGACAGGTTCACGTACCGTACCGCTTGTACCACGGCTCGATTCAGCTGCTGAAGCAGGCGGAACCTCGCCGACAGTACTGACAGCTCGCTGAGGCTGCGCTGCCACGCCGATTCCCCGCCATTGTCGTCCTCCCCGTTGTTGCGTGGAATGAGTTGAGCAGGCGCAAGCCCCACGCTCGAAACCGGATCATACCAATCCTCTTGAGACCTGGCACCCACCGCAGATGGTACACCAACGTACGCCACCGACACTTCAGAGAGCAAGTGGGCAGGCTGTTGCGGTCGTGCGCGAACTTGTTCGCAAATACGGTAGGGGTGGTCCGCGTAGCGTCCCCGTTCGCTGATCCAGCCTGCCGGCGTCGTAGCGGTCGCGATGCAGCTGTAGCGGACAACCGGGTTGATGGTTACATGGCCTGGGATAACCGGCGAGTGATATATTATCGCGCTATCAAAAGGCACCACGCTGCCGCACGGGATTCGACCCACGATACCGTCGGCGTCGATCCTCATGCCCGACCGGACCGTCGCGCCATGCGCCTTGCTAACCACCCTGACCCACCCGTTTGCCGAGTCCTGAAACGCCGCGCGCGCACCAAACGCGACGCGCCCACGCCCCCACGTGTCCCCGCACTTCGATTGGACTGAAGCCACCCGCCGCCGCCCGCCAATTTCTCGACAGCTGAACAGTACAACTTCGCCACTATCAACGATCGAAAATGCTACCTCCGTGCCCTCGTCTACCCCTCCGAGGTATCCCACGGCTCGCCGCTCCACCGGCTCCATATGCGTCCCCCCCGCACCCCTGGCCGATCCGCCGGACGTGGGAAGCGCCCGAGATATGATGAGTAGGCCGTCCACTGCGCGGAAGCCAAAAACTAGTCCGTCCACGAGCACAGGCAACGGTTCCACGGCCTCGGAGGCACCTTCTTTGCCAGAGTCGCCGAGAGCTCCAAGGGTAGCAGCAGGAGTGTCATCCTCAGCGGGAGATGGGGTTACTATCCTCGTGCACCCGCTCGTTCTCGAGGTAACGGTGAGCGTGTCGGTCACCAAGCTGATCTTCCACTTCCCGGTGATGAGTAACGGTCTAGGTGCCCCGTCTACCCCCTCAACGAGCGCGCCAGCGTCTACCGCACTCAATAAAAGCGCGTCGCTGTCCCCCTGAAGACACGCGGCGGACAAAGCCGAAGGACCTTCAATCCTAGAGGAGTTGCCCGGTGCGGATACAGACCCCCGTTGCCTCATCGGCAGCCAGAAGTTATCTATTCCGACCGTCGAAGGAGAGTCAGTGTCGCTTGCCGCGCCAGTTGTCGCACTCGGTGAAAACCCGTCCAGCATACATCGATGCGCCCAGAAGCGCTCGAGGGATAGCGTGGGTTCCGAGCCTTCCGAGTCGCGGTGAGGAGGCAGTGCCAGCCAGCCCCCCTCCCCCCCGACGCTGTGGACATGCCTCCAAACTGGTTTCTGTGAATCCTGTTGAAACCGTTCGCCCGCTGAATCGGCGCTTGCTCTTGGAAAGAGCCGCGCCATGTGGCCAGGAGGGAGGTTCGAAATCACCTTTGCTGTGTCGAGAGGCTCCTCCAGTAGACCCACGCCTCCTGAGACGTTTGGTGTTGCTAGTATCCACTCGTCCCATCCGTTCTCAACCTTGGCGGGGTGAGCAACTTCTGCGCTACGGGGCTCCCCGCTCTCTTTCGATTCCTCCACGCCTCCGGACAACGACGGTGCTGTGAGCTTTACCGGAGGTGTTGCCGCCCACCCCGCCCTGCTTACCGTTGACGCTCCTCCCATTCGCCTTGCAGGCCTCCGCCCAGGCCGTGACAGTGATTCCAGCAGAGGCCAGTCTGCGAGGTCTGCGTGGGAAGGCTGTATCGCAGACCAGTCGCACGCGAGTAAATCGTCCTTCGACAGTCCTCTTCGCAATGCCACGGCGTTGACGTACCTGTGGTTTCACGTGCAGACTACGGACGGTCAGTGCCACAGATAAAATTGAAGGATTGTTCCCGATTTGGTTGGATCATAACACGAGCCTAGAATACCGGAACAGAGCCAACGTGCTCTGGTTTGAGTTACCCGGACTGAACGCCTGCACGTGCTTCTGCAGTTAATCAGTAATCGCTTGTAGCTCAAGCCGAGTCAGTACAGTTATTTTGTCAACGATCCAATGCTTCGGGGCGAGTAGAGTTTTGGTTTAGCCATGCATGACATACAGTAGGCCTGCATCCCAGTAGCTGCCTCTAAAGCGTGCGCGCAGCGAATGATCCAAAAACATACAACATGCCGCGAAGGATGAATAACCTAAGAAAAAAACAATTCTGCCAAAAAGACAACACCAACCGACCTTGCATTTCAGCCAAAAAGATATGGTCAATGACATTAACAACTGCACCTGACCAGCTGCGTATTTAACGCGTGCACTTTCGGCTGCTCCCCCCACACCAGCGCCGTGAACTCCTCGAAGCGTTTCCGAAGCCACGGGTGTGCGCTGCCAAGCTCCGACGGGAATTGCGGAATCACCCGAACGCTAACACCCCAGACCTCTTGCACCCCCTGAAGCGGTGGCGCAACTGGCCCGCTAGGGGACACCTTTTGGATGCCGCAGGCTCGGGCAGGCGCTAGCCTTAACCTCGTGGTACTGACGCGGTTACCACCTTTGAGTGCAGATGGTGCGCTGGTTACATCGGCAAAAACGTCGTTTTCTAGGTTTCTGCCGTCCCCGGTATCTACGAGGGCGCTGTCAGCGCCTAGCATCCAACTACCGATCAGATCGGGTGCACGCGGGGGAACCGTCAAATCCAGGAGGCCATGGCTGGAAAGAGAGCAGCGGAGAGACGAAGACAAAGGGTGTCCGCAGTTTTGTACTTGGTCGAAATACATTGCAAGGAAATCTTTGAGTCGTAGAAAAGCCTTGGTTGACGTGTGACGAGGGAAAGGAAGAACGTGCTCGCAGTTTTTTTACTGGTAAAATGTTCTTCCAAAGGAAGGATCTTTATTGACTGAAAAGCTTTGGATGGATTGCTACGCCATCCAGGGGTCCTGACGTCAATTTTGTTCGGATGGGACCCTCAAATCTAGGAGGTTGGTATGGAAAAGGCATCATGTTATCAAGTCGTTGCAAAGGATTAACATGACGGACAGATCAGACCCCTGTTCATGATCAATGTCTTTCAGGGCAGACAGATCCCCGGTCTACATGGTCTGCATGGCTTATAGATCATGTTGCCGATTGAGAGCTGGATGATCTGAAAGATCTAGCACAGGTTTCCTGGGTTGGATATGTACCTCGTACACAGATCCTGTGCAACATATCATGACGACATATATAGGATCTAGATGATCTAGATCGTGATCTGTCCGATGCGTGAAAGAACTACAGTCGATACCGTCAAGACAAACGGCGTCTGAGGGCAAATTACTGGCAGATCAGAGTCGCTAATACAGCTCATATAAAACACTTGCAGCAAATCCGTTGCAGCGCGAGGTGGCAATCGTCTGGCGCGATGCACACGACGATCCAACCCCAACCAACTCGCTCTCGTCCGGTCACACGAGTGTCCACAATATAACGCGGGAACTCGTCAGCTGAGCGTGATATCCGGCGGCTAACGGAGCATGCTACGAACGGTAGAGGTGCATCATTTTTTTTTCTGAGGCTCCTCACTTGAGAAGCCCTATACCTCACCCAAAAACATACTTCGAGAAACAACTAAAAGTACAACCCGACCCGATGAGCAATCCCACGACCCAGGTTTATCATGAGTAATTTTATTTTCAAAAGCCGATACTGTATTCCAACGATATTGGGTATAGTAGTAGTTAATCAGTGGAGGAACTAAAAAGTGCTAGAAATATCCCTATACTTCCAAGTATCCCATTGAAGCACGCGTCTACCGTTAGCCTTGACTCGCCTGTGTCGCGCGTCCCGCCACATCCTCTCCGACTCCTTGTACACTTGCAGCACGAACCGGGCGTCAGCGTGAACAACCTCGGCCACGGGGAGATACCCGTCCATTGGGTGACGGAAAGGCGAATGACCCAAGTTGACCACCACCGACTCTCCAGCGGTACCACTCAAAGTGGGCAATAAACCGTCCCATCGAGGCTGGTGCAGACCTTGGCGTTCACCCGCGTCTCCGACCACAACCCGAGGGGATAGGCCCCATGCCGATCCATCCTTAGGAACGCACACCCCCATCTCCTTAACGAGGCTGATCTCGTTGCAGTACGAGCCTTGGTCGGCGTGGTTGTTGAGCTCTTGGCCTTGACCTCGTCGCTTCGTAGAGCGCTGCAACGTGACTCGCTGGTGGGCGGCATTTCCGAAGAGACAGGAAGCGAGAGCAAGGAAAATAAATAAGAGTCAGCTGTCGGGGAGCGCAGCCTCTTTCAAGGCGACGTTACAGACACCACGGCCGCATGACAAAAGCCAGACCGAGACATATAGATGTCGCTAGCAACTCGCGCAGCAGGATGTCTGTAACTGTTGTCAACTTGTGTGCGTTGGTGGTCGGCGGACGCTTCACTAAACTGGAAAGGGTTCCCTATGTTTTGGTACTGTCAAAATTAGAAACTCGCACTCGTTCGTAATGAAAACATCCCCAAGACGGTATCAGCGCACTGCAAGAGACGCCCTTGGTGGGACATCGAAGTGTTTCGCAGGTGGGCAAGGTGAACAATCGTTGGTACCAGGAGTATCATCGCAGTCAGATCCATCTATAAGATGGTTCTACAAGCACTGACCTTGCACTTTTGCGCCTCAGCGTCCTTTACGAGCTCTTTCTGCACGCAGCGTACATCAGTCAACGGCGGCGGCTCCGGTCCAGCAGTGAACACCAACCCCATTGCCAAGAACGCCTCCGAGCGTGGCACGGGTGCCCACGCCCACAAACCGTGCCCAGCTACCGCCTGCGATGACATCGAGGGCGGGAGCGGCACCGCTTCGTACCTTGCGGGTGTCTGCAATGCAGGGTGTTCCCACGCTGTGACACACCGCCTTTGGACCGCGCCGTCACCCACGAGTACTCCATCACCCCCGGCCAGATTTTCCGCGGTTCCGGTGCCATATCGGGAGAAGTGTACCGCAGAACCAAAAGCGACACGTCCTGGCGACAGCAAGGCTTGCCACACCGTAAAGGTAGGAGACAACGCTCTCCCCACGTCCGGTGAAGCACAGCTAGCAGTTGGCGTTTCCGTCCCCCCTGAAGCGCTCTTGATGGAAATGGGCGGGGATGGAACACTCGAATCACGGACGTTGGTGGAAGTCCCGCTGTCGACAGTGTGTGAGGTCCTACATACATACGTGGGGACCTCTCCCGACCAAATTCGGCGAAGTCGTCGCGCAAAGGTAAGCAGCGGCCAGGCCGGTGGTTCGACTAGCCGCCTCTTGTGCTCCACTGACATTAGGTGCTCAAGCTCCAAGAGGCGAGGGAACGTCAGGGGGGGCGTGTCTTCCGCACAACCGAGGAGAACGACAGCATGTCTTGCACGAAAGGGAAAGGCAGCGCTATTTTCTGGGCAGAAAGGGCCGGCGCGCTCGCTGTAGAGGCCGATGTAACCAAGGCGGCCTCCCCGAAAGAAGCATGGGTTCGAGAACGTGCACCTGAGCTGCCGCTGTTGTATCTGGTGTTCGGCCCCGCTATCCGCAACGGATGCAGACTCCGACACAGCCTCAACGACTCCAAGCCTCACGTTGGTGGAGGTACCAGTTGCTACGCGGACCTGGTCCGCACTTTGAGTGCAGACAAGCAGGGATTCTCCCGAACGGCGAGCGACAACCTTCAGGGTCATCCAGCGACCCCTAAAGGCCGAGCACACGGGTAGAGCACGGATGAAGCCGGCAGGGCCTTCGACAACAATGTGCATAGATTTGGCTCCCGCTTCCCCCTTTTCGCTTTTCCCCCTGCCGACTTCGTCGATATCTCCGGGTGCATCGACGCCGGCCTCATAGCCGCCGCCGTTATCGCTTTCTTTCACCGCGAATTTGCGTTGGGTCGATAGGTAAACGTTGTGATCGCCGACCACGACACCCCATCCCCAAACCCCCCCTTCAATGGCAGAAGCAGGCACGCGCTCGGCCGGCACAAACAGCTCCACACTAAAGGTGACCGTGTCGGCGTCCCCAACCTCCACGCTTTTAGCCAACAAGCTGCAAGTCAACGGGTGCTCAACAGCGAGATCTGAGTCGTTTCTTTTGACGGCTCCACTTTGCACGGCCGGAAATGGAACCTCCATCTCGGCTTCCCGCGATGGGGGGGTATACATCCGGGGACGAGCAGAAGGCATAGAGTCGGCGGTCGTAGTGGTTGCCTTACCCTTCATACGGCCTCCGGGACCCGCATCCTGGTTCATCACCACTTCAGCGTAACACTCCCCAACAACTACCTCCTTGCATGAGGCATGGGGTACCCGTGCATCGTAGCCCTCCTCGCCTTCCGACGCCGTACCGGGAGTCCGCAGCCCGTCTACAAATACGCAGCGCTCGGGGCCAGCGCCGGCGAATTCGCACGTGTCTTGCTCCAGGCGCTCCAAGAAAAAATTGTCGGGGTCGTCCACTGCTCGCTCGGCGACCCATCCCTCGGCTGTGCGAAGGCACCAGGTCCCTCCTGATAACAGGTTTTCCAACTTCCGAGGGGCGCGGGGGTTGTAGACGTTAGGAGGGCAGGGGACAAGCGTTAGACGCCAACGTCGTTCGCGTAAAAAGGGTGGAAGGGACGGAAATACTTTTGCAACGAACAGTTAGCAAACGTAGTGCGCCATAGGCACCCTGGGCATGAAACCAGTGCAGTGAAGGCCGGTGGGGGAATTTTTAAAAAAGGGTCACGTCGTCATCCACAGCCAGACTTGTTTATTTCTAAAAGTCTGATTGAAAGCGACGTGACGACCCTGGATGGCGGCACCGAATTTTCCACCAATTCAGCAGTGTATTTTTTATACCAATTGCAAAACTGCGGGCGTCTCACTTATTTGGAGGCCTTACTTTGCCAGGCCTCCGCTGTTGCATTATCATTATCATTGTGTTCGCCATCCTCCAATGTGCAGCATTACAAAATAGCTTCAACGCAGATGACCCAAACATTCCCAGAAAGTAGAAGAAAACCAAGAGAAACCCACACAAAAGGAAACCTATGCACAAACTCTCCCTCCTAATTGCTTCCCACACTCTCAAGGAGCTACCCTCCATCGCAGTGGCTAGTAACCATTAAACAGTCTTTCGGATCGATCAATGTTTTCGACACTGGTTAATTTCCACCTCCGCGGGAGACGATAAAAGAGTCATTTATTGTGGTAGCTATTATTATGGTGTTTTCCCTTTGGCAACGTTGAATTAATCATTTTCCGCATCGCCGAGGGAGACAAAAAAAACGCAACAAAGAGTTGCACGCTTCCTCATGTGCGTGACCTGATAATTTAATTCATACTATTCCAAGACATTCCGAAGATGCAGTTGCGCTGGTTATTCTAGTCTATTGTCCTTCATCCAGAGTTTGTTCAGACTGATTCCATTGAGAGCGTGTACCAGACGCGGTAATCAAGTTCGATCTTCGAGGGAGATGATATTATCTACAGTATTAGTTCTGGGATACCAGTAAATCGCAAACGAGTGGGCAGGCGGACATACCTGCGTCACTTGGAGCACCGTTCCCGGAGAGAACGTTTCCACCACAGCAGACTCTGCATCTATCCCTACTCGGCACTTGAGGCCATTTGGTGCGATGACCCGGTACCTTCCGATGCCTCGGCCTCGTTCCCTCACAAACGCCTTGCCCAAGTTGCAGCCGTTGTGACTGTATTGGGTTCGGGCGTCGGTCGGCCAAATGGTGCAAGAAAAATGAAGCAGACGGGTGAGTACCATGGACACTCATTGAAGCGTCTCAAACAATGTTTTCGGTCGTACATACAGCTCTTTTGTATTGAGCCCATCACTTGCTTATTTGCAGTAGATTAGGATTTTAATACTCGTGCAAGATTGTTGCAGCACGTATAATATCACCAGATATTCCAGTTTTCTTGGATTGCCACTTTCTCGGAAGATCCTGTTCGTTTCGAGTCATCTACACACAGGTGTTATACCACACAATCCGCCCCGCGCGGTTTGACAAAATCACATTTCGCTAGACCTCTTTGTTTCATTCTCACCCCAACTCTGGCGTTTCACAAAAAATGCATCCGCAATACAGGGGCCCTGTCTATCCTTGACGTCCGCACCCCGATCCGTGGGTCAGCACAAAACAACTCGCGGGTCAAGGTGGTCCGACCCACGACGTGACCCGTACCTCGCGGGTCACGACCCGACACACTCTTCCATACCTGAATGACATGGTTCCCGCACCAAAATCGACAGCACAGCCGATAACGTCTCCCGCGCCCCACTTCCATGACTTCCCGTACGGCACGCCGTGCGCGTACCGGGACGAAACCGGCGAAGTCTTGCTGTGCCATTTCATCGCACGCAGGCCATCGACGGTCCAGCTGTACTCGTCGTCGCCCACCCCCAAGTTGCGGAAGGAAGGGCAGGAGGAGGGAAGCCCCCAGCCGATCTGCACGCACCCACCAGAGCGGAGGAGCACCTGAAAGGGTCCAGTCAACGGCAAGGCAATGGTCGGTGGGTGCTGCTGTTCGAGTTGGGGTAGGCGCAAAGGGAGGTTCAAGCACGGTCTTACGTTTATTTTTTTTTATTATTATTTTTATAATGTTTGCCATCCGACAGTCAGTGTGCAGCATGAGCTTCAATGTCGATCACTCATAAAAATTCCCAGAAAGTAGAAGAAAACCAAGGGAAACCCATAAAACATATACTTCGAAGTTTTTTTCGTGGAAGTGGATGGAGGCTTCCATTACAGCTTCCACTACTTCCATGGAAGCTTCTACCATTTCCACGGTAGGCTTCCACCATTTCCGTGGAAGCTGCATGAGTGAATGTCCGACGAGCGATGATGCCTAACTTGCCCGTCCCTGCGCGGATGTGGTTCTGCGCTATGGCGCGCAAGGACTGCCGACTTAAACATGTGCATGTATGGCGTGACGCGACATACCATCGAAAAAAACGGCAGCTTGAGCACAGCGAACGGTACCATCTCCCGTAGCACGACGTAATACTAGCAAGCACCACAATTAGTAATCGCCAGGGGTTTTCACGGGTCGGGTCACTTCTCACGGGTCGGGTCGGGTCGTGTCAGGGTGAGCCGACCCGACCCGTGAGATTTGAAACCCGCCTGACCCGACCCGACCCAACCCGATCCGTGAGATTTCTAACACCTCCTGACCCGACCCGACTCGACCCGCGAGAGTTAGGAAACCTCCTGACCGGACCCGCGGGTCGTATAATGACCCCTGAAAAGCCCTGGTAATCATCACGTGATAGTTCTCAGCGAAGAGAGGAGAACCTTATAATGGTATTCAACAAAGATGCTGGCGCAGACTCTAGCTACAGCGCGCCCGACCGGAAGAAGGCCAAAGCCGTACCAAGGTACACCACTCTGTTCCAAAAGATAAGCTACATTTGGAATTTCCGAAATGTAAGCCCCATATGCAGGTTTGGCACCATACTGGCGCTGTTTGACACCAACAGGCTTGGAAAACCTATCCATATGGTAGACAGGGGATCGGGAACAACAATCCCCGGGGTGCATCTCGACATTTGAGTTAAAATATACCAGGTAGCTTATATTCTGAAAACAGGGTGGTACCTCTCAAGCTCACCTCATAGTACGCTTTCGTTGCCACACCCGGCACGCACGTCCTAGTCCCAGGCGGTCCCACCACACCTTCAGATGGGTCTGGCAAAGGGGCATCCACACGCAGCCTTTGAAAGCCCTCTTGAGTTTCCGGCACGGTCGCTTTGTAGGACGGGGGCGGCGGCGAGCAGACGAAACTCACCGAAGGTATTGACCCCATGTTTCGGCGAATATAACAGGGCGTGGAAGCCGCTCCCCACACCCTCATACCGCACAACTGCCCCCTCCAGTAGTCGTGCGCCCCTCGACTTCCCAAGCGAAGAGGCTCGGGGCTCGGGCGGGTGTGCTCCTCTGAAAGGTTGGAGATGGCGGGCGACAGGGACCCGGGGCAGAGCCGACGACCTACAAACTTGCCGGTTGCGCGACGGTCACCGTCCACAAACACAGACACCTGGGGGGGGAGGGGGGAGGGGCATTCGTGATAGGAAACCCATGGTAGGAAGCCAAGTGAATCCAGTGTGTGTGTTCACCCTTGAACCACCCCAAAAAACATTTCCCCCCACTAAATCCAAGTAGTTTGTCGTAAAAAAACGAGGGTGCCGTTCTAAAGGAGTGAACAGGTAGCGGCATTGAGGGCAGGGATTGCCAGACATGCTAGAGAACGGCACGCGGGAGAGGTGGGTGCAAGGGATAGGGAGCACGCCATACCGAGCAACCTCGAAAAACAGAAAGCGCGGCCTGGTGACAAATGAGATACTTCGTACGACCTTTGGCAGACAGTTTGTGATATCCGGCGCACTCTGGTGACCGTCGACGGTTTTGCCCACGATGTGTGAAAACAGTAGGCGAAGTCACCCCACAAGTCCATTCGGCTCGCTGTACACTGCCAGCGATCAGCCTCGGCTTCTCGGGCGTCCTAATCGTGTGTTCCGGGCTCCGGCCGTGCCGCGCCGCAGACGATTTGGCAATTATTTGTGAACAGTTAGTATATTTTGGGGGGGGTTAGGTTGATATATTACTGGTACTTCGAATTAGCTTTCCAAATGGTGTATACATAATTTTGTTTTACTCAACATGATTATCCTTATTGCCACAACCGCAGCGCGAAACCTCACCTTGCGACCTTCCATGGACACGGCTAAGTGGGTCCACACGCCTTCCTGGCACTGTCCTGCTCCCAAAATTACACCCTTCCCGCGCTCGTTCCCCATCGCAAACTGGATCTCGCCTTGCTCCCCCACCCATAGCGCCAGCTGCGTGCGCCTATCGTCCTTGGTGGCCGTCATTGCCACCATTGGGGGGCAGCAGGGGCTCGTGCCCGCGGCCCCTCGAGCGGCAACGCTGACGAAAAAGGACGCGGGGGGCAAGTGCATATGTTAGGTAGAAGACGAGATTCGAACTCCAGCACATTTTTTGTTAGTTAGAAGATCTACCTGAGCTTAACCCTGTTAGCACTAGAACGCTATAGAATCCATGAAATGGGCCCAAAATTATGTGGTATTACTTGGTTTTTGAGGCATGCTCTTTTGAGTGGACTTTGAATGCCCCGTTTACTACGCCAAAGCTTTGAAAGATGATGTATTGTCTGCTGTGGTGGGCCCGAAGAGTCCGAGCTCTTTTTGACATGGTCGTAGTTGATTTTTTTTTGCGGTTTCCGAGTGGGTACTAAGAGGGTTAACATTAACAGCATACTTTAATGGTATGGGTCACTACGGCTACGCTATTGTTATGACTATCCAAGTCACACCACTCAGTTATGTGTGTTCGTCTGTTTCATTTTCCTGAGAAGTATTACTCGACTCCAGAGTTATTGAAGCCTGTCCTGTGACCACGGACGAGTCATGGCGATGAATTAATGCGAGAACAACAACCACAACTGTGCAAAACATGTGTACCGTCCTGAAGCTAAGCACTGTAACCCTGATTTACACGTACAGTGGGTACCCCGATTTAAGAGCACCCCGTGACAAGCCGAAAAAAACGCTTTTAACCACACGTTGCTCTGACCTGTAGTGGGAAATACATAGTTTTTAGTATAGGAAGACCATGCCGAATGCTCTTTTCCTGGGCGCTCTTAAATCGGGGTACCCACTGTATTGATGTTTCAAAACTGCAATCGATGATAGGATAACAACACCCGCACGGCGTTGACCACAGAACGGAACACATCGTACCTGTAGCTGTACGGCCACCCTCGCATCCGGTTGGTGTGGGTGAACTTCAAAGTGTCGCCGGCCACCGACGCAATCTCGACATCGTCACAGTAGACGATGTAGCTGCAATCACCCAAAATTTGACGAAACAAAGTCAGTGCAAAAGCGTGAGTTCGGGCTATGGCAATCGGTCAAAGCAGGGAAGCCAGCCTATTGCTCGCCACAAGCGCGTTACGCTGTGGGAACGGGCCCAAGCCTTGACGCAGGCGAATATGTAATGCAGGATGTTGATCTGCGATACGTCAATAAAACTCTGTGCTCAGCATTTCTCCCGTCCTGTGAAAGACCGAAAAAAATGGCTTCCGTACCGAAGGTGGCATTTGGTGGGTCGGTGTTTAGGGAGGTTTTCAATTCTAACTCTCAACCTTTCGTTACATTGTTCCTTCACGCATCCGCACGAGTTTAGACACTACTGGTGGGCTGAGACGGTGGCCACAATATTGCGCAGGATGTTATCACTTCCGGCGGCGCGAAGTCGGGCAGTCTGGCAACCAGGGTTAGGGATAAGGGGCGGAGTCCCCCCCCTTGTGGCAAGGGGGGGGGTCCCCGTCCTTATGACAAGGGGGACGGTCGCCCACTTTGTGGCAAGGGGGGGGGTCCCCCCCCATTGTGGCAAGGGGGGAGGGATGCAACAAAAAAACGCCTTCCCTCTGACGAAACCTTTGTTAGCAGTGGCAGTACCATTGATGGTACTTGAAGAAACGCCTACGGGTCTCGAGTACATGGGCATACAAAAAAAACATACCTTTGAAGCGGTAGGCGGCCAAGACGAGCTGGGGAGGACCAGCTGATACTGATGCTGCGATCCGTCGCGCTGGAAGCCACGAGATTCCTAGGAACACCGGGCACGGCGTCCGCAAAGCTGATGGCGAATTGGCCTCGTGCACCGGTCTCGTAGCTGTTGGTGCGGCCGTTGTCCCAACGCACCTGGTATTAACGTTGCGGGGTCAAGCCTAGTGGTAGTTTCGAAGGCCGCAGGACTACAGCAGGAGCGGTACTTATCGTTCTCATGGCCTACCGTATACTATAATCAAGATAATAACACACCCCCTCGGGCGAATTTCGAAGCTGATTTTCTCGACAACGGGTAGTCTTTTAAGAGTGCACACGCCGAGCGACGCGTCTATGGAAGGAACTCGTCGAGATCTTCTCAAAGCCGCTATTTTCGTTGTGTGTGCTTGATACCCCCTGGTTTTGGAGAAAATCGGCTATGAAATTCATGGCAGGGGATGTGCTATCTCGCGTGTTATGCCGTAGGGGCGGTACTTATCGTCCTCGTTGGACATGGCACACTCGGCCCGGTTCGGTAGGAAACCAGTTCTATGCAGAGCTGGTGCGAGAGGGAGGAGCGCCATCAAGAAAGGCACAGACGCACGCCACGGTAGCGGTGCGCCTCATTTTTAAGATGCCCCTCAACTTGAGGAGCTCTATTCCTGACCCATAAACTCACGTCTGAGAAACAATCGACGATTAACCCGGTGAACGATCCCATGGTCTAGGTTTCAAATTAATACTATCATAAAAACAAGCTCGCAAAAGATGACTATCGACCACTCAACTGGTCGAACTCACAGCTGACGAATTTGAAATAAGTTTACAAAAACAATTGTGGTAAGCTACAATGATATTGGGTAGTTTCTCAATCGAGGAGCCCCGTCATCAGAAATGTTGTGACCACAGAATGCTACCCCTGTCATCACGCGTGCCCACACGTCGTGCCATTTTCGACACAATGACTGTGTGAGTTACCATGAACCAGTCATTCCGCCAGATATTTTTATGTCGCAACAGAACTTTCGATATCCCGCGGGCTCAAGAGTTGTAATCAAGGGGAGTCGGAGAAGACAGGGAAGGAGGAGCGCTCTTTCTTGGGGTGCCTGTCAGCCCTCTCCACGAAAAAAAACAGGGAAACACTACAAGCATTTCCCACCAACATCCTCCCCGCGCCCGAACGAAGCGTATCGATGTGCCATGTACACTCGCGGACGAGATGACGTTTCTTCGCTCGATGACATGGCCATGAAATGCTTGATACGAAGTATACCAAACGATTTGCGACCAGTGTTGCGCGACACCAGCACAGGAGCTAACCGCTGGCTTAGACACATGCCACGGCAAAAGTTGACCCCCATTTTTTTCTGAGGCTCCTCACTTGAGGAGCGCTCTATACTTCACCCAAAAGCTTGTTTTGAGTAAACTAAAAAGCGCGGCCCGATGACCAAACTCATGGCCTAGGTATATAAAACACATATTCATATTGCAAAAATAATAATGAAATTCCGGCGATTTTGGGTTAAGGAGCCCCGTCATTCGGAAACAAAAACAAAAAAACCCCAAAAAGTGCTACCTCTATCGTAACACGCCTCCTTAAAAAAAAAACCAACACTACTTCCAAACAGTTTGTGCCTAAAAACGCGGGTGCAGTTCTAAAAGGGTCTACACCCACTTTCTATTTTCTACCTTACCTTGGTCCATCCTGCGTGGATAGGGTTATCTCCATCCGGTGGGCACGAAGAGTCAAGTCTCCTGATACCCACGACCATACCGGTCTTCGACTTTCCTCCGTCCTGATGATTGGACGTTCCACAGCGGTTGAGGCGTCAGAGGCAGTTGCAACGCAGAAAATAACATCACGAGTGTGCCTTTTGCACCTACCTGTCCAGCCTCTCCCGAAAAAAAAAAAAGGGTGCTCGTACTACTGCGCATTTCAGGGCGCGCCGGTTCCATCCGGTGGACATATTGTGCAACTGCCCGCACGCTGACGAAAAAACGAGCACTGTCTCCGCCTACCGTGTAACATCTAGGCACAACAGACGCCTGCTACCAAAGAGGGGTGCCCAATTTTCCTGGGGCTTTCACTTGAGTTCTATACCCCACCATAAAACTAACTTTTGAGAAAGATTGAACGCTTCACTCGATGACGAATCCCACCATAGCCCAAGCACAGAAACAGATAATATTTCAAAGCACAAACAGGATTTCATGGGTTTGGGGTAGTTTCTCACACAGGTGGCCGGAACCCCCCCATTGCCCAATGTGCGCGCAAAAATATCCTTGTGGGGGCGTTGTGCAATGTAGAAAAACCCACAAGGTGCCTACAACCTCCGAAATAAATACCTTTTTATATATTTCGGAG
>JAYJMJ010000289.1:10461370-10480424 GCA_036873875.1 Laminaria ephemera
AACGCGCGGCCGAAGTATCACGCAGCTTGCAAAGATGAGTATCGACCACTCAATTAGTCGAACTCACAGCTGACGTCGTTGAAATAATTTTATTAAATATATAGTCTTCCTTTTGTTGTGCTATCAGAGAAATATGCGTTCTGCTCCCCCCAACTAAGCGACGCACCCAAAATTCGTGGAAAGGGAACAGCCGCACCTGAACTGGTCGTCGACCACACTCAGTTCTTGCCAGGGTAGAGATTCTCGACAAACACGCAACGCCCATCCCCGCATCTCCGGTTCCCCGACCAGAACCATCCTAAGCAACGCGCGTACGGTAGCTACGGTCGAAAATTCCTTCCTCCCGAACTCCATTTGGCAGCACCCATGAGCAAGCGCAAGTACTTGAGCCGCTGCGGCTTTCTTCGTTGCTGTTTTCTCCCCGTCCTCCGCGCACCCAGCGTTACCCTTTCCGTTTTCGTCGAATTCGCGGGCGGAACCAGACCCACCCTCGGATCGAGCTGCAGCCTCGACAGAGACTGCGCGGACAGCTTCAGGCGGCGGATCCATGGCAACATCATTTATTTCCTCCACTCGTAGTGGCCGATCCCAAGCTTCGACGCGAGCAAGCGACCCGCCGTGGATCGTCCGTCGTCGCGATACATGCGGGGGGGGCTGTCCGAGGTAGATGGGCCAAGGACTGACGTCTTCACAGACTTGCGGCTCCCTGTCGCGGCTGTCGATACTTGGTTCCTGTGTATCCATTTGGGGAAGTTGAGGTATTATTTTGTTGCGCGAGGTCTACATTGAGACGGAGAGGATATAGGCAGTTTCAAGCGGTGAGAGACACGAACAAGAGGCAGTACCGAAAGCTGATGCTGGTCGCTAGAATAATACAACAACCATTATTCACAGGGCAACTCAACCACTCGGGCACAAGTCGAAGTAAGGGCCGAGCGTGTGGCGAACAACATGTCTGAGCAAAACTCAAACTTTGCAAGGAAGGTGCGGCTACAGTAGCTGTCGACGATGGTGGTGAAAAGGTTAGGTACCCTACGCCGGCCACATGAATAACTCGAGGTGAAAACAAAACCAACCTGAGTGCTCGCAAGATCCGCCGGAAAACGAACAACGTCATCTCTGTACGGCGCCCTGCCCCCGGAATCGAACTGCACCGTCGCGCTTGGCGTTCTGCGCCCTCTGGAGGTCGGACACCAGCTCTCCAAACCGCCACCGTTCTTCTGGTCCTGAAGTACCGGAGGTCTCAGCAGGTGCTGCGGTAGGGACCCGGCGCCACGTTGCCGGCCGTTCACAAACAGCGCCACATTCAATTGGTCCTGCACAACTGCAATGTGGTGCCATCCGGGCGCTACCATTTTGCTGACGCGAATGGTGTTGCTCCGCCCGTCCCCGCCTTCTGTGTCGCCTCCTGCACCAAAGAGCACGCGGTCGCGGCTGGTGACGGCGGCCTCTGACGGGCCACCTTCCCCCACAAAGAATCGAAGAGCTCCCGCCGGGGTCACCTCGATACCCATGCGGTTCCAGCTGCGCGATCTTTCGTCGTCTCCAAGCAACGCCTCATTTCCTTTGAAGAGAAGGATTCCACCGGCAAAATATGCGCGCTTGGGAGGAGGCGTTGCGGCCCCCGACCGCTGGACATCGAAGGGTCCTCCCCGTTCCACCAATCCGGCCGACCGCCGCGGTGGTGGTTCTGCACTCCTCGCCCGAGGTTCCTGCTCCTCCTGCTGCTCACCCGAAACCGCCCCGCCGAAAGCCGGCGTAAACTCAAGTGCCCGCAACGATCGCCCTTCTTGCTCCCTGGACCGGCGCGATGTGCCCCCGACCGGGCACGGGGGGCCGACCCCCTCTGCACTCCCACTGAGGTCGCCATCGCTTGCCCTGCGCCTCCACGGAATCAAAACTGGTTCAAGTATTGCAGACCCTTCTGCGGTGTGGAGGCTTGCGTAGCCCTTCATCGGCCAGCTGAGGCGAACTCGACGTCCTCCCAACACTAGGGGGTGCCTCTCCCACTGCGCCTCCGGCGGTAGAACCTCGATGACTTCTCCGGAATTTAAAACACCGATTCTCTCTGAGCTCAGACTGGGAGTTCGACGCACGACGCAGCTTGCCTGTTCGACGACAACGTACGACGTATGCGTTTCTTGCGGTTGGCCGGCCGGAATCACCGGGACCTCGCAACCACCAAGGTCCCGATTACATTCCAACGCGGATGTTGCCACCGATGGAGGGATGAATACCCAGAGAGAAAAAGTGTGGCGCATACCGAGGGTAAAATGCGGCACAACCATACCCGCTCGATCGGATCGTAGAGGGAGCAGGGCCTCGAGCAGTGTACGACCTGCCGGTGGTGTCGACTGGGACGTTCTGGTCGTACTACGAAGCGTCGGCAGTTTTTCTCCGCTCGTCCCCGCAATTTCTTGCACCTTGAGGCGAACAGCGCTGAAAAACGCTGCCTGGAAAGGAGTACACGATGCCCGTCTGCCCCGCTTTGGTGTTTGCCTTGTTGGTTGCGAGCCGTGCCCCCCGTCACCAACGAACTCCCTCGAACCCCGTTCGCCTTCAAGACAACCGGCCATCGACCCGTGGAGATACGCCGCGCCGTCACCCCGTGTCTGTTCGGGGAGAACACACCGACCGAGCGCCTGAAACGCAACTGAAGCGGCTTCCGAAACCGAAGGTTCAGCATCGTCTACAAGCGTCGAAATCAGTGGCAGCAGTTGGCTGCGGTGGAGAATGTCGTGGTCATCCACGCCGTAATCCATGGACACCGCGCGAAGAGCTTGGACAACAACAGTGCGGCGGCCTCCAACCAATCTGGCAGGGGTGCCTCGGTCTGTGATATGCCCTTTTCCTAAAACAAGGAAGCATTGTCTGAGGAACTTCGCCACAGAATCCACGAGCACTGACTTTGACCGAGTATCACAACACTCCACGCCAACCATAAAATGCAGCCTTCCAGTGTCATAGAGTTCCTCGCTGTCTGCTCGCTGGTGGTGCGTCGGCGTGTTTGATGTGCTTTCCGAGCCCCCCCCCCCGCCCAACGCGACAGGTCTGCCGCCGGGCGCCTGGGTGTCCTCACACGTGCTGGCTATCGCTCGCCCTAAGCACCGCATCGCCAAGCCGTCGGTCACCGACCGTAAAATGTCAATCGCTGATCGGTTGGAATACCTTCGATTCAGGAGTTGCGCAGCGAGCAAGAACCCCCTTGATCTGGCCACAGCCCGCACGCTCTGCGCTTTTACGGTACGTAATAGAGCGTCCGGATCTCCTTCTCGCGCAGTTGTCCTCGGCTCGGCATCAACCCTTACACCGTCACCGCCACCGCCGCCACCACCGCGAAATTGGGTGTCGGTTCTCTCGACCGTACGAAACAAGAAACTCAGTACCAGCTCACTCGCCTTCAGCGCTCGGGAGATTACATCGCCAGGTTCGCTCGCGAGCACGCCCTCATGGGTCGTGGACGCCCACGGCTTCAGGGAAACAAGGAATTGGGCCCTCCGCATAACGAGAGTCCTTTCGCGGTCTTGCAATACCCCGCCGTCCAATCGAAACCGCGCCTGCTGCACACATCGCCAGGCTCGAATCAGCGGGGGGGAAACGGTTAAGGAAACGCCGGTCTTCGCATCGATGGTACCTGCCGCAGCGTTGTGGTTCTCTGCAAGCTCTGACCGCACAATCCGCGCTACTTCTTCCTCAAGGCCGGCGTGGTAGACAGTTGCCACTGCTGCAGCCCAGATTGCCTCGTTAGTCTTTCGGTCGTGCCCTCGGTCTTCCAGCACCACACGTCTCATGACTGCCGACAGCACCCGGGATTCCCGGCTCGCGGAATGGCTGCACAGACGCATCACGAAATGAGGTGACAATCCCGAGGCACCAGCACAGCCGTTCCCTCCACCCCCTTGCCTGTGTGATAATTCGGGGTCGGTTTGCTTCACAGTGTCTGCGGAAGATTGCGCTGTCACCGAATCGCTCAACGCAGCGGCCGATCCGCAGTCGCCAAGTTGTCTGTCCTCGGAGTTGATCTCGGCATACATGAGGAGCGGGCTACGCAGACACTGTGCATTGAGTTTTTCGTCAGAATTCTGAGGTTCGCCCATCATGAGCTGCCTGACCACGCTGGCCCCGAGTGCCGCGCACAAGCGTTCTAGGCGTACGAGCCAAGCCGCACTCGCACGAGAGTTCGGTGCAGTTTTGCAACTGGTGCCGCTTCTCTCGCCGAGACTTTCACCTGTAGGGCAATTGCAGGCGTGGACATTCCCGCAAGCCGTTTCGATCCATGGCGTTCCGTCGTCGAGGCGAAAGCACGAACTAACTCGATTGTCATCCTGGCGACTCGATTGCTGTATAAACGCGAAGGTCATGGAGTAGGAAATGGTTCAGGATGCAAACAATAGCAGTAAGACGGAAAGCCAACAATAAATACCATACTCATTTAGCAGCGGTGACATCTAAACAGAGCAACAGCGTCATTAGTTTCAGGTAGTCAGTGTGGCAACGGTGGATGGGTTGTTGTCACCACAGGGATGGGCCGCAGGAAATAGGTTGGGCTACACATCGAGTAACATTGTTTCGATCGTTGGTGCAAGACGTACACGCGGATTCTGCTGAGCCAACACGAACAAATCAACTACCAGAGACGGGGACGCCGTCCTCACTGTATTCTTCATTCAAGGGCATCTGACACGTTCTCAGTAACTACGGCAAGCGATACTTCCACGAGCTCGACATTTTTCACATGAATGTTTTACCGCATCACAGAAAAAGCAATCTAGTGGACTTGCCTTGGGGTAGTGCTTGGCAGATTCCGCACCCGTCTCGCTGATCGGGTCCTCACTTCCACACGTTCCTGCCCCGAGAAGCGCTGTACGCCAATTCAACTCGCCCTTCTCCGGCATTGCCGCTCCGCACCCGGATTCCTTTTCCATTCCAACACATCTCCAGCCCTGTGTCACTAGTAACCCCATGGTGCGGGTGACCTGAATTAATCGGCCTTCCACAGCGGCGAGGAGCCGTCCACCTGCGCCAGCTCTGGACCACTCCCTCCTTTTGTCCTCTTCCAGGAGAGCCAAAATTGACGCAAGACACGATGGCAACAGAGTTCCGATCAATCCGTTGCGAAGCGTATCAACTACCCTGTCGCTTAAGACAGCCATCGGTGCTGTTGGCGCTGGCGTCGAAGCAGCAGCGTCAAGAACGTCGTTGGCTGCATTCAGCACCAGCAGAAAGAACTCTAGGAGCGGCTTCGGTCTTGGGTTGACGACCGAAGTAAAATCGCGACCCTCACCGGCTTCCGACTTGGTTCCTCGGAAAGCGTCTGTGTATCGCAGCTTTAGAATAGTATCCAAAGCTGCGAGGACGGCCAGCCCCAATGGCCCTGCGCAACCATTCGACGCATCGCCTTGACACACATTCTCTGCAACCGGTGCCGAGGCATACCCCGCAGCTCCCTTGTCCAATGCCAGTTGCACATCTCGGGTTGACTGAACGGCACATACGGCCATAAGAGCCTTGGAAAGGTCGCCGACGATGTCGGTAGACAGCGGCGCATACTTGGAGAAAACGATTCCCGGTACCAAGCACTCTGCTTCCGACGACGTTCCAGGCGCAATATCGGCGTCGTTTTTAGTCTCAACACTTCGCAGGAATCGAAGGGAAGACACGCGCGCAAGCAATTCCATCGTTAGCGCGTGGGCGACCGGCGGATGGAACCCGCTGTTAGCTTCAAAAGCGCGTAGATAAGAAGAAAGCAGACAGGCCTGGCGCGGTCGCGTAGGGTAGAAGAGATCCATTCCATCCACTAACAACCGAAGAGCTTCTCTCACCGCCATCGCTCGCCCGGATCTGACTTCAGGCGGTGCCTTTTCTCCGCTGGATCGGTAGCCCGCTCGGGCGCGATCGACCTCATCCTCTTCGACAAGACCCAACAGACACCGGAGCAGCGATTCTCGCAGCGGTTCGCCCCCAAACTCCGCGACCCCTAGCCCACGGCCGAGGAGAACGCCAACGTTGACGTTCAGCAGGCGGAGGGATGCACAAAGCACGTACATCCCCAGGGAATCTGAGAGGTTCGCGCCTGCGTACTCACCGTCGTCAACCCCGTTGGTCCCCGCCGACCCGGCAAACGTCTCAACGAGAGCTATCAGATGCCGGAACGTAGCCGGTGTCAAATCAAAGCAAAACGGGACGCTCAACGTTTCTTCAGAAAGTGGAATATCCCCATGCCCCCCTACCCGTGCTTTGCTGCCCATCCAGCCCGAACAGTGCTCGCCGAGTCGATCGAGATGCGCCAAAACAAACACCGCCGTTTTCGGAACAGCAGGGATGCCTGGCGTTGGGTTTTGAAGCTGCCCTGGCCGATCCCTTCTGGTATCTTCAACGTCATTCGCCAGAGTCCGCAATGCCCCTTCCCAACCGAACGGTCCATCTGCAACGGGACCAGGAGCGAGGCCATCGTTTTGCCAGAGATGGACATGTAGGTTTGCCCCGAGAGGAACCTCGCCGTGCCCCATTCCGAGCAATGGTGGCGGCCTGCATAGCGAACACCTCATAATCAGATTGCTAGACAGATCGTACCCTACGCAGGAAGTGCTTCGGCCCCAGGCACCAGCTAGGCCGGTGTTGCTCTCCACGAGCTCGCACGCTCCGGTGGACAACAGGAACCTCGCCATATGCGTGGTTCTCCTATCGTCAGTTGTGGAACTTCTAGCGACGTCTTCCTGTGGGCTGGGAACGCCGAGTCTCGCCTGCGCTCGTGCAACATTGCTCTGCCAGGTCGACGCCGTTGTGTCTGTTGGTTCTAGCATTCCGGCCTCGTCAAACCAGCATACAACCAAGCGGTCTCCGTTAGAGTAGGTCCTCACCCCAGGCATCGCACCCCTACCATTCTGCCACCACGGCCACTCTCCCGTGTTGGCTGAATGACCCAACTCTCCGCCACAATTGCTTGTCTGTCGAGCGCTCTCTTCGGCCGCCTCGACGGTCTGGGGGTTGAATATTCCTGCCTGACCTGCCCCGCTACCGACCACCGTTCTCGTATGCTCGGCACTTGGGCGTTGCAGCTCGATGGCAGTGCGAGGCGCTCTCCCGGTGTTGGCAAGATCAACGGTTAGAACAGACGGCCTGCCTGTGACCCCCATACGCACGAGCGCATACACGAGCCACCCATCGCAGCATAGGGGCACGTAAGGAGCGCCAGATGCCAAGTCTTCGTTTAACTCGCAACCCCCAGGCTCAGCAGTCCCTGTACCAAGCGTATTTTCCATGTCCCCGTCGCCATTCCTTCGAGAGGGATGATTAATGCGGCGGCGAGCACTTTCCTCCGTTTCTGATGGCTCCACCGCTGTGATGGGCAATGCCAACCCCATAGCGTCTACGCTTCTAATCACAGTCAGGTCAGATTTTCGCACGGCAAGAAATCGATGCGGAGGCATCCAAGCTCCAGCCTTCAGGAAAAGCGTGTCCCCGATAACAGCCACAAATCCCTCCTTCCTGCCCCTTGCCTCCAGAGGTACGTTCGGACGACCTGCTTCCGGATTTTGCGCGTAAAGCCGCCCCTTGGTGGTGCCATGCAATCCTACTCCAGCCTTGAGGAGACCAATGTCCGGATGCCAAGCATATACAAATCCACCATCTGTAGCAGCGCTTGCTGGGCAGTCCCAATCGATAGTTTGCTCCCGTACGAGGGAAGCTGGCGGCGTGCGTCCGCCGCTATAACGTGTCCTCGCAACTCGTGCGGGCAAGCCTACAACGAATTTCATGCCGTCGCATTCGTCAAGGAATGACAAATGAAGATCGACACGATGATTCGCTAGCCTGTCTAATACGGCTGAAACTTTAGCCCTCTGCTCACTTGACCAGCCCCCCTCAAGTTCCACTTTGCCAGGGGGCATACTGGGTGCATCCATAGTCGTGAAATCAACAGAAGTCAAGGGCGCCCCCTTCTCGCCGGGGTTATTTGGCGGATCCCGGGATGTCTGCTGGCAGCGATTCAACAAACACCGCACGACATCCAGCAGGCAGCTGACCTTGCCTCGGCTGACAGCAAGCGCGAGGTACAGACCGAGAGCAGGTTCGCGCTCTGCATGGTTCGAAGATCGCATCAGCTCCGAGCAAAAGTCGCCGACTTTGCGGAAGGTAGTCGCCTCGATTGACGTCGGCACGTGCTGCAGCGGCGCCAGCACAAGCGGCGGTGTCTCCAGCAGCAACTCGAGCAGTGAGCCGCATATGGCTTGGAGCACTTCTGGATTGCTCCGTCGGACGGCGAGGGCCATCGACAACATCATTCGGACGGAGCTCGCGGTGAGAACATCGGAAGGCGTTGTGACGGCACTCGTTTCGTCGAAACCGCCCCGCTGATCGTCACGTTTGCCGTCGCCGGAAAGCGCGGAGGACGACTCTCTGGCTGAGCTTTCCTGCTGCACAACTCCCTCCAACCGCGCTCGTTTCGCTCCCCGACGCCACTCTTGTAGGACAGCCTGGGGCAGGCGTGAAAATGTATGTGACGCACCCGCCAAACTTTGAAGGATTCCTTCAACGACGTTTAGCTGACGGGCCGCGGTCCACGAGCACGCTCCATGCAGAGCGCCGTTGGCCAAACCTGGACCTAATCCGAAGAGCTCCAGGCAATGCACGTCTTCAGTAGAACAGTGAGTTCCTCGCTTTCGTGGCACCTTCCGTAAGGAGCGGGAAGATTCGCACACGGCACGCACTTTGAGGTCAGAACAAGCGCACATACTCCAGACTACGATCAAGGAGAAAGGCTCAATGCCAGTTCCATTGGCAAACCGCAGGGAATACAGCTCATGCAGAAACCGCGTGCGTTTTCATCATCAGTAGAAGACTCCCTGTCACCACATATTATACAGTCATGCAGCTATCAATGACGGTGCGGAAGACACCTAAAGGCGCGAAGTACGGGCGGGCTGACACACATACGTGTGCCCCCGCACTGAGCCTGTTCCCCGCCGCCCCACCAGATATCATGGTCCTCTGGTGCTGTTCAACGTTTCACGAAAACAACCTTATCTCGATGACCATGCAGATCGCGATTTGTGCCGGTTGCACCGATACAAGTTTGCGCTGAGGGGCCGCCAGGCTGCTGTTTAGGGGAAGGAGGGAGAACAATGGCGAACTGCCACCGATGGCGTGGGGATGGCACGTAGATGTGGAATAGGGCATACGACGATTTGGACAAATTAATGTGGAAGGACAAGGGGGTGGTAGGAAATGATGGCTGATTTAATGATGGAAGAGATAGGTATGATAGCGACGCATATACAAGCAGGGCAAGCAGGTAAAGCGGGAAAGAGACTGGGTGGGAGATATATTATTCGGTATCTTGGGTCCGTCTTTCGCGTTAAGTACCTCTGAAAAGAGATAGGGGTGGCAAACGAAAAACAGTACTATTATGAACCTCAGTAGTTATTTACTCATCCGCTGATGAATCCACCTAAAGTTCGTCGACGCGCCTCCCAGAATAACCCATGGAAGGGCAGGAGCGACTTTCGCTGTCTGTGTCTCACATGCGGGGGACGATGCACGATAATTCACGAACTACTTGTTTTGAAAAGAAGGCCTGGTTTTCACTTGTGTATCCTTAGAGTAGCTCTTTTGTATTATTCCTTGTGTCACGGAAAGGATGAACTCAACGCTCTGCGCTTACAATTGCATCAAGCAATTGCACCATCCCCTTTTTCCTATACATACATGCCTTCAAGCGCATGTGAAACCCTTTTATCCCATATCCATATCCTACATCCTGGATCCTTAGCCTTTGCCAGGCTCCCAAGGCAGTACCACAACATTGTACCGATTGGAGGTATCATGCCATCCTTCGTTACACCATAACGAGTACAATGCCCGATACTTGATACATTTTAGTAGGGTGTAAAAAATAGGAGGGATCTAGAAGGGCGTGATGAATGGCATGTGAAATCCCACACCACCACTCTGTATACTGGTAGTATATTGGTCGCATATCATACCTAGTACGATGTAGGTACCGGTACCACGGGTAAATTTGATTATTTTTTCAATAGTACTTTTTCTATTTTTCCGCCGAAAAAAATCCGAACAAAGTTCCAAGGGTAGGCCAAAGGTTGGGGTTGTTAGGGTTAGGATTGGGGGTATTACGGAGGACCATAGTAATCAGGACCCACGATATACACAAAAGCCTACATATTCCACTTTTTTACTGACCATATTTGGTCCTGATTACTGTGTTGCCCCGGAATAGCGTTCAGTGGTGTTCCAGTGGGGACGCAGCGTCTCGGTGCTGGGTAAGTCGCCCTCTTCCATGGCTCATGGCATCTCATTCATTGCTCCATTCCTCGTGGCTCAACATAACACAGAAAAGACCACATTGTGTACTCTAAATAACGCTATAGAACTGGTGCGATGTGGCTATATTTCGACTACGAAGCATCACCCATCTTCCCTGACTATGAGAGGCATGACATGGCACATTCTACAATTCATGGGAGAACTGACCTAATGTCATGTCTCATCTATAGCTTACTCATCTATGTAGAGCACTCCATAACATTAGCCCACCCTGAATAGTCGGAGATGCAGATCACACGACCATCAAAGGGTGTCAACGAAACATCCAGAAATTGGAAGGGGGATCGAAAATGCGGTTATTCGAAACAAACATACATGAGGCTATAGATCCACCCCACACCTCGTAATAAGGCTAGGATGCCCCTTGCAACATTAAAAACCCGGTGATGGAGCTCACGAAAGCGGGAGCTCGAGGCCGGGTGGGTACTTCCGATATACCAACAGGAATCGGGCTGCAAAAACGCGACCTACCGACGACGTCAATTGTTAAGGGGTGTCCCAGTGGGGATGCAGGATGTCGGTGCTGGGTAAGTCGCCCTCTTCCATGGCTCATGGCATTCCATGGCTCATGGCATCTCATTAATTGCTCCAATATTCAAGGCTCAACAAAACACAGAAAGGACCATGTTACTCTAAATAACGCTATAGAACGATCTGGCAATGCTTCGACTACGAAGTATCACCCATCTTCCCCGACTATGAGAGGCATGACATGGCACATTCTACAATCCATGAGAGAACTGACCTAAGATCATGTTTCATCCATGGCTTACTCATCTACGTAGAACACGCCATAACTGATAACTTTTAGGGTTAGGGTATGATAGAGGTTAGTTTTTTCGACACTGTTGTTTCAAGTAACCCTTCTCGTCGTGCTGGAATCATACAGGGGGCTCAGGACATTTCGCGTTATCCTACATACGTATAGGTATCTTGATCTTGTCACTTTTGTTGTGTACCAAATCTGCTGAAAAAGCATTAACACTCCTGGGACCTGTGTACCAGATACATATGATGCCATATGTCGTAGAGCGGTGGTACGTGTTTTCGGGGTGCAGTACAACAGTATCAAACATCAAACAACTGTGCGACACAGCTCTCAGCCTGTCTGCTGGGTGTCAGGTGTCAGTGAGGCACGGGACCGCATATTGACAGGAATGTCACGACCAAATGTGAAACTTGGAGAGGCAATGAACATATGATTATAGGGGGAACACTGCTGTGGGAAATTGCGCGGCAGGTCAGTCGGCAGGACCAGCCCCATTATGCCTGTTTTTTTGTTCTCTATAAACACCTTCAAAACACGCAAAGATATGGTAGTATTTCAAGAGCTCCAGAGATCTACCCAACGTAGATACAGCTTTAGTAGTACCTGTGCCTACAGTCAAGTCGATAGTATACTACACGACCTGTTGTGCTCTGTTACGAGTGGTTTTTAACAAATTAGACGTTTTGTTTGATTGTTATTATTGCGTTTGCCATCCGACAATGTGCAGCGTTAGTGCCAACAATCAAACCGATGATGAAAGAACCGAAAATGAAGATTACGAAAAGTAAAAACGTAAAACAATGTATCCAACAACCATCAACTAAAAGACAGTTGTACCTCCGTGTTCTCCTGGCCCTGCCCCCTCCAGCTACAACGTTTGTTTGATAGATGAGATGCAGGGAGACACCGTGTTAGTTTTAGGAGTTTTTTTGTGCGTCGAAATGGACTTGGTTATTTGTAGTGCTGGTTTCTTTTTTTACTCTGTTTTTATACAAAAAGTTTAAAACACACTTCAGCTGTGAAATTGCGGATTTCGTCGGAACTTAGCTTTGCAAGCTGTGCGTGATACCTCGATCGCCCGTGCTACGGGGTGTGTGTATAATATTTTGTCCTCATGAAGGATACAGGTCGGTGACTTCCCACGGGGTCAACACGGCGATTTTAAAAAGAAAGACGTTCAGTCTTTAATCGTTCTGCGCACGGAAACTATTAATATATATCCCGCTTGGAGGGGGACAATGTCTGACAGGAGGTGTGGAACTCATAAGATTCACATTGTCGTCTTAATACCGGGCACGAGAAAAACAGGGGGGGGGGGTCCATATACTGTTTTGAAATGGTCTTCAGTTTCTGGCATTCGTTGTTTTTTGTGATTTGACACTCATGCTTCACGCTACACATTGTCAAATGGCAAACACAGCAGTGCCACCCCACAATTGTCAGTTAGACATTAAGTACGTGTCATTCGATCCGTTTTCAGTAAATATGACCTCCATCAGTAGTCTTGGATATCGTACCGAAAGTTTCGATATATCGTTCTATGAAAAAAATTAATTATCGAACCGAAAAAATATCGGTATTTCGATACTGTTTTCGATAATTCGATAAACGATAACGATACGATAAAACGATAAAAAGCCGAACGCCTCCCAGGGGGACAGGGGACACAGCAATACACTGCATTAAACTTCCCCATGGGAAACCCAACACCCTGTGGGATGACCCATAGGATGTTCGTCAGGTATCCCATGGGATGTCCCGTGGGACGTCCCATAGGGCGTCGCATGGGATATATCCCATCGGACACCCCATAGGAAGTCCCATTGGAAGTGCCATGGGATCCCATGGGACATCCCATACCAAGTCTCATAGGAAGTCCCATGGGACATCCCATGGGACATCCCATAGGAAGTCCCATACGAACTTCCATGGCATGTCCCATAGGATGTCCCATGGGAATAATTATCCCATGGGATGTCCGATGCGACGTCCCACGGGATGAACGACACCCCATGGGCCATCCCAAAATCCATCCCATGGGACATCCCACGGGATGTATGGGATCCCATGGGATGAACGGCCCCCCATGGGCATGGGATGTGTTGTCCCTTGGGGTATCCCATGGGATGAACAACCTCTCATGGGCATGTCATATGGCATAATATTCCATGGAATGATGGAAACCCCAACGTACGAATTGAGCAAATTTGGGCAATCCCATGGGACATGCCGTGGGATGTATGAGATCCCATGGGATGAACGACCTCCCATTGGCATGGGATGTAATGTCCCATGGGATATCCCATTGAATGAATTACCTCCCATGGGCATCGCATAGGATATGATATGGGCGATCCCGTGGCATGATGGAAATCCCGATGGACGTATGATACGAATTAAGCTATGGGCAATCCCATGGAATGACCCATGGGATGTACCATGAGATGCCCCATGAGATGAACATCCAAACGACATCTCATGGATTATCCTGTGGATCGTCCCATGGGACAGTCCGTAGGGTGTTTGGAATCCCCATGGGACATCCTATGGTGCTATTAAGAGACTACGGGACGTCCCGTGCGACAACCCATGGGAAAGCTCATGGGACAACTCATAGAATGCTCGGCATCCCGTGGGACATACCATAGGATTCTCTATAAGTTATCCCATTGGGTTTCATATAGGTTATCTCATGGGATATGCTACAGCTTATCCCATGGGGTGTCCCGTAGGATGTCCTATACGAAGTAGGACGTCCCATAGGTTATCGCATGGGACGTCTCATATGTTTTATATCCCATGGCAACTTCCTACTGATATGAGACGCCCCACGATAATGACTTCCTGGTATGGAATCTTAAACGACCCATGGGATGTCAAGTCCCAAAGGACGTCCCATGGAACTTCCTATGCAGTATCTCATAATATATTATGGGCATGGTCGGTGGGATGTCCCATGGGATGCTATGGGATATCCCCATAAGATGTCAAAGACCATAGGACACCCACAATCCCACGGGACTTCCCATGGGACGGGAACAACCTATGGGACCAACGTACCCATTGGGATATCCTATAGGACCCTCTATGACAACCCATGGGATCGTTGCTACTATGGGACATCCCATGGGATCATTGGATATCTATGGGACGTCTCATTGGACGCCCAATGGGCGCCCCACAGGAATCCAAGTAACCACAGCAAGCATTCCTGACATACCAGATGCATAGCAGAAGGAGTATAAAACCATACTGGATAGTGGTGTCATCATATATGTGTAACATGGTGCCAGGTACTATGTAAATAGCAGTGCCGACGCATCATACCAGCACATCAGCAGTTGCTGGAACAGCACTACTGTAGGAGCATGGGTGGTTAATGCTTTTAAGTACGAGTAGTAGTACTTAGTGTGTTACCGGGTAGGGTTTAGTGTCATATTGTTGTCCATAAATTAATGCCCGGCAGCATCATACGTGGTGCCGGGAACCGGTGTAGTACCGGTCTGATACTTGTAACGCGTACCGCAACAGGTTTAGGGTACATATACTGCTGCCTGATGCTGTCTGCAGTCGACTCATGTAATAATGGAACAACAATAATAATGAAAACATGAGGCATGGGCACATGGAACATGGTAAACATCGCCGTGAAGCCGCAGCGCGGCAGGGCCTACTTACCGGTAACTCGTGTCCGAGACCTTGGGCTTGAGACGCGAATAATCGTACAGGTTCTCGTGTTGATGACGTGAAAACGAAAAAAACATTAAGATGGGCGTGTGGGCTCTCGTGTCGGCGTTGTATATATGTCGGTTTTTACCTCCATTATCGTTCGTTATCGTTATCGTTTATCGAATTTTTGGTGTTTCGATTCGATAACGATAATTACCGTTATTGTTATCGTTATCGAAGTTTTTTGCGTCTTATCTGTACCGAAATGCTTTTCGTCTCGATATCCAACACTAACCAGCAGTGCTCCGCCATTCTTTGAAATGTACCTGCACAGCAGTGTCTGTATTTGGCGTACCGTTCGTAATTTGGACGAGGGATTTGAGACATATCTATATGGCAGGCACACAGGTTTGTCTATTGCCCTTGTCCCTTCTAACCGATCCGCGGCCCAAACATTGAACGCGGAAAACACGACAACGCTGCTGCAGCATCCTGTACCCACGCGCCCTTGTCATGCTCGTACCGGTGGGTAAGCTAGGATCTGGATCTTGGAGCTGCTTGACAGCAGCTCTCAAAAATAATACCAGGTACCCTTCTTCAGACCTCTCTACCAGTATGACAGACAGAGCATCGAGCACGAGTAAACAAAAAAAAACGAGCACAATGAGCACACCGAAAGTGCATCACACCACACCACCACACCAGACAGGTGCGATATGTACAGGTATGGGTTATTGTTCTAGTTGTACGGACGCTGTCACCACGTATGTACCACCCACGCTATGATAACGCCCAGTTCTCAGCGATAGCTTTTGATTTGAGCTCTGTCTGCCGTACTATTTCAGTCAACTTCAAGGTAACACACTGCTTGCTGTATGAAACCAGGTCCTCGTATGATCAAAAGCAGTCAAAGGGATAATAAGTTTAGATCACAGCAGCTTTGGTTGAAACCACGTATAGATAGAGGGTGGGAGGGCTGCTAGACATCGAGGTACAGCAGTAGTACCAGGTATCATACACGCCTACACGGGCAACCCACCCACCGTTGCAGAATCCTCAGCTCGTCGTGCTGCCCTCGTCCCTGCTGCTGCTGCTGCTGCGGCTGCTTCTTCCGATATCGACTCGTCGCCGTCTTGCCACAGCGATTCGTTTCCAAGGATGTCCATAGAGCCCGCCCCTTCGCCCAAGAACATCCTCCGCATATCCATCTCTTCCGGAAAGCGAAAGTTGACAGCTCGTCTTTCAGTTCGAAAAAAGCTGACTGGTGTGCGGTGCTTGCGGTGCTGCTGCTGCTGCTGCTGCTGCAGCTGGTGTCCCAATCGAGGCTTGTTGCGCTACCCCCCCGTCACTCACTGCTTGAGGGTGGGCTTCCCGAGGCCCGACATTCACAGCCCAAGCTGCGCCATGGGCCTTGAACCCTTTCAAGTCCCCCGCAGGAACAAACAGCAGCCTCGGCAGCCCAGGCTACTTACTATTAATACTATTAATACCCGGTTTGAAGACTCGAAAAACGAAAAAATAATTTGAATGTTGCAGGCGATGCCAGCAGAACACAGTAAACGGCGGTGCTCCTCACTGCCAACTTCGGGCACGAGTTCAGCGGCAGTCAGCTTGGCTCCAAGCCTCCAAAGCTCCAAAGGTGTGAGGCAAGCGCTTGGCGTAGATGCCTCCGAAAATTCGCAAAACTTCCACAACGTTTCACTTGGAAGTAAATGTTAATGTTTGGGAGCTGATGAGAGCTCCCTGCTGGGCTCCTTGAGCCCTGAGCGAGCGGCATCAAAAATTGCTGTGCGAAACCCCTGCATGTTTGTTTAGGGGGTGTTTCTGATAATTGCGGGGGAGACAGGTAGGTGGGCGGCAGCATGCTGTACGGTGCCGGGTACCTCTCCTGCCTCTTGGTCGTGTCGGACCAATAGCAACAACAACAATGCTGAATCAATCGTCTATAGCACGGCTCTGCTGCCGTTAGTCAAGAGCCTCTGTGCTGTCATTAGTCAGAAGTTACTGCTGCTGCTGTTCAGGCAGTTTTTTTTATTTTCCAATTTGCTGTTGTGATGGCTATTTCTCACGCAAGGGCTCATCATGATAAGGCTGCAACTGAGGAGACGGGTGACAGCGTCGTTGCAGCAACTCCTCACACCAGCACCAGCAGCCCCCCTTCAAAGAGCAGAGCTTTTCGAAAACGAGGCAGATCAAGCCTACACTTCTCGGACACTTTCATCCCAGCCACTCCGCCCCGCCATTGTGAGTCGGGATTAGACTGGAGAAGCAGATACTTCAAGTCATCTCTGGATTCTTGTTCGGGTTCTGCTGCGACGTTCGACTGGGGCTCTGCGTTTACTGAACGAGCCGTCAATGCTTTTCGAGCTTGCCCCGAGTTTGAATTTTCGGGTGTACGACATTTGTGCGAGAGGCTCTGCTATCTTCGTGCTTACGAGGTACGTTCAACGAGCAGGGAACGAAAGTCAGGTGAAGATTAATTGGAAGAACCCCGAAAATAAACCCAGTTGGCGTGTCGACAACGTGGCGGGCGTCTCGTATGACAATGTTGCGAAATCACTACTACTGCTGTTGTATTCATAGTCAACCGTCAGGAGTCAGGAATGCTACGCTAATACAGCAGTACAGACAGCAGTACAGACAGCCCTTTCAACTTTCAAATTCAAAATTATCACCTACCAGGTACCAGGTACCAGGTAATTGTTGGAAGGTGGTCCATCCAGCGCTGGCTCTCCTTGAACTTGGTGTACGGTAGTTTGAGGTTTGGGGTGTGCAAACGTGCTGAATGCTGATAGCGGAGTGATGATATCCATACCATACGTACAGCAGCAGCAAGTATGCCGCCACCGCCGTACACCAGGTATATCACTCGTCGTACGTGCTGCTGTAGTACGAGCTACAGTTGCGTATCAGTACTTCATACTGGCATTATACACTGGCCGGCATTGATTCCTCGACAATGATGTCAGGAGACGACAGACAGCAGTTTAGACCTGTGACCTGTGACCTGTGACGGACGACCGTCTAAACTTATTACTACGTTTTGTTGTTGGGGTTCCTTAACGTGTGAGTCGGACTGGCGACGCTCGAAACGGGGGGTGATATATAGCCACGATTACGTAGGCAAGATTCAAATCACGACTACGGGGGCGTTTAGGAGCTATCCCCGGGTATAAGGCCTTGTGTTTCGCTTATTCCCGCTGAATCCGTCCTCTCCAGCACACTACTCATAGTCAGCTCCCACAGGTCAGCGTGCAACGACAGCGAAGCCCTGCAGCAGCGTCTCTGGTGGAATATAAACCCTAACCCTAGGTGTATATCACGCCACAGACCACAGACCCGTCAAATCCTGTCGCTGCTCTCACAGCCCTCGAGACCGGCACCTAGCCCATACCTCAACCCTATCCCCACCATCAACCCGAAACGCGAGGCCGTCAAATCCCGTCGCTGCAGCTCTTACATCCTCGAGGCTGGCACCTAGCCCTAAAACCCCAACAACCCTATCCCTAACCCTAAAACCCCAACCCGAAACGCAAGGCCTGAAACCCGGGGATGGCTGCTAAATGTCCCCGTGTTTTATTATGTAGTCGTGATTTAAACATCGCCTGCGTAATCGTGATTATCAGTTTCCCGCCCCCCGAAACTGCTGCCGTCGGCTGACATCTATCTTTGTTCGTAACTCGTAGAATCCAGCCTCTGGAACCTGCATTTTTGTTTAGTGTGAGAGTTCCTAAAGGTGCGATTGGCGACGCCCGAAACTGCTGTCTCCTGACGTGTTTGCTCGTTGCTCGTAGACTCTGGCCCCTGGAAAAAGGCAAAACATTTTCGGGTGTCGCCAAGTCACACCTTTAGGAACTCCTACACTAATAATAAGTACTGCCTTTCCAGAGGCCAGAGTGTACAAGTAACGGGCAAAGATCTCAGGATGTCAGCAGACGATGGCAGTTTCCGGCTGCGCCAGTAGTATCTTCCGTATAAGCCGGTACCTGCGAGTATTTGTACGTACGAACGAACAATGCGTACGATAAGACTACGATGACATGAAAAAGTGTGGGTGGAAGGGAATCATTGGCCGTGACTGAGAGGACTCATTTCCAGTAGCCTTTGTCAGTCTCCCACGACTAACACATACATACCTGGTACCTGGTAGGGTAAGATTCAGAGTAGAATATTTTTGCATGGTTTTTAATAGACTCATCTGTTAGGCCCACCCTACGTTCGGAGCCGGCAGAGGTAGCGGAGATGTCGTCGCGGAGAGTCTTGGTGCTGGGTCCC
>JAYJMJ010000289.1:10480524-10494189 GCA_036873875.1 Laminaria ephemera
TATGTTCAAATATGCTTGCTTTCTTTGTTGTACATCACGTTTTTCTCCTGTCAAATTATGAACCGCGGGGTTTGATGATGCACATGAGACTATATGAAACTCTTGGCATTACTTTCAATTTCACAATTTTGTTTGATACCAGGCATGTCGAATCGAACAACTCCAACTCCTTCCCTGCCCTACCCATGCGGAGCCCTTGTAATAATATAATAATAATACCAGGTATCATATGACAGGTATACTGCTGTAGCTGTTGTTGTTGTTGTTGGTGTTGTTATTGTTGTAGCTGTTGTTGTTGTTGTTGTCGTTGTCGTTGTTGTTGTTGTTGTGGTAGCTGTTGTTGTTGTTGTTGTTGTCGTTGTCGTTGTTGTTGTTGTTGTTATTGGGAGGATGTTTCTGGCTGACAGACCGACAAGTTTGCGAGGCTGAGCACCGAGCCACCGAGCCACCTATCCCTATGGGGCTGTCAGAATCAACTTGAAACGGAACTACAACTGATCCTGAAATTGTTGCCTTGTTCTGACTTGCTTTTGATGAACCAAACGGTGAACGTTGAGCTTTGCCTATCATACCCCCTTTTGGGACCCATGTATAGTCTACAGTAGTACCAACCAAAACATCGACGAGCTGAGTGCGATCTAACCAAGCGTCTACTATAGGAAGAGCGTACCGCAGCAGTACATACAATACCCGCTATAACCACCCTGCACGCGTGCCATGTCATTCAGCTCCTTGCAATGAATGCAGTTCGGACACATCCCCTACACCAGAAGCCCGGTTTGCTTCGTGCGGCCGATGCTGTAATTAATCATCATGGATTTTCGACACATGTTCCCTCTGATCCCCAAGAGGCAGGGTTAAAAGTTACCTTGATCACATGCGACCTGGTACAGTAGTAGTACTATTAATAGATGACACACTCCCTCCAACGATTTTCGAAGCTGATTTTCTCGACAACAGAGAGAGTGTAAACGCCGAGCGATGCTTCTATGGGAAAGATCTCGAAGAGATCTTTTCAAAGCCACCATTTTCGCGTGTGCCCCCCCCTGTTTAGCAGGAAGTCAGTTCTCAACTTCGTCCCATGGGATGTGTTTTCAATCGTGCTACCCGGAAGGGTTTGGGATTCGTTCTGTCAATATGATACGTAGAGCTGACATTTATGGTTGCCATGAAGCCCAGACCAATCCCCCCAACGCCTCCCCAAGCCAGGCTAAGGGCTACAGCGCGATCTACTTGTTGCCTATACTACTCGCGTATACAGCAGCAGTGAGTGACGACGTCAGCGCCCTTCTATGCTTGCTTGATGGTGATCTGGCATACAGTCAGTATTTGCCTGCTGTAGCTGTGCTCGCGGGAAGCATACTCTGTACTTTAGTTACTGCTATTTGAGGCTCGTTCTGCCGTCTAATAATCGTATCAGATATCAGGGCCATCCCAATCCCAATAGAGCTGACAAGAACCCCCTTGTCAATACACCTCGAGTGTACGCACGAGTGAGACACAGCGGCGACCTATCTCGTGGTGGCGAGGGGCTGTCAGAACTCGACATGTGTGTGGGGTCTGGATGTGTTCTACTGGTATGTTGTTGTGTGTAGTGTGGTTCATCCTGTGAGTAGACCATGATGCAACATGACACGAAACACGAACGATGCGATGCCAGAGCCGCCTTCTCCACAATCTTATGGAAATTATAGGGTTTTAGTATGGGATTCGCAATGCCACAGCGGAACTCGCGAACATCCACAGCGAACTCACCCCTCCTGGTTTGCTTCTTGTGGCCGATGCTGTAATGAATCATCATGGATTTTCGACACACTTTCCCTCTGAAGCCCCAAGAGACAGGTTAAACGTTACTGCTGCTGTATTAACATGCAACAAGATGGCACATCCCCCCCTCCAGACGATTTTCGAAGCTGATTTTCTCGACTACGTGGACAATGCAAACGCCGAGCGATGCATGCGTCAGAGTCTATGGAAAGATCTCGACGACGTCATATCTCCTTAAAGCCACCTTTTTCGTAGAGTGTGCCCTACTTGATGTGGAGAAAGTCGGCTCAGAAATTCATCCCAGGCAGGGGGTGTGCTACTTGCTTGTTACTTACCCGGTACATGGTATGATACGAGTAGCTGCTTGCCGAAAGCGACTTTCGAGTTTCGTTCTGCATCCCAATAGAGCTGGCAATATCCCCGCTTTTCTAACTGCACCCCGAGCGTACGCACGAGTGAGACACGGCGGCGACCGATCTCGTGGTGGCGAGGAGCTGCCAGCACTCGGCGTGTCTGTGATGTCTGTATAGGTGTGTCGCAGCTGTTGTGTGACCCTCTGCGAGTAGACTCATGATTCTCATGATGCCAAGTGACCATGATGCGATGCAACAGCCGAGCCGAGGCATGTACTGAAACATATAGGATACAGTATGAAAAACATGAAATGCGGCGCAACGACACCAACTCAGGAACAAACTCCAAATCAACGCATGGTGTTATCGACACAAAGGTCCCGCTTACGATGGCTTAGCCACCGTCTCACCTTGAGCATACGTGCGCAAGAACGCAGGGCTAGACACAAAGTCGCCATCTTGGGTCGGGGAATGTGCTCCGTGAATGCTCCTGGGTTGTCTAGGCGTGCTGTGTTGTGGGTTGTGTTTTGGCATCTCTAGGTTCGATGTTTGAGGTTGCGCCGCCACTCGCCGTTTGAATTCATTCTGGGAGTTCGTAGAGAAAATGTGGCGGTTTCAGAACGGGAGACATCTGCTTGCGACCCCGAGATGAAAACCAAACCAAACCATCTGCTCTCGTCATCATCACGGCATGTCTTTGCACGTTTGTGGCCCTTCTCGGAGCTTGCTTGGAGCTGAACACCCGAAGTCGCGGCTGAATCAGCCGCGATCAGGACAGGAGGCGAAGGATCCTCCGCTGCGGGCATTCTGAGGGATCTCTTTTGCGAAAAATGAAATATCCCAAGCAAGGGCTGACAGGCACCTGGTATGGTATGATGCGCAGCTGGCGGAGTTGGTAGGATAGGTTCGTAGCATGGTAAGCTTCCACACGCCGGACAGCTCGTGAGCTACAGCAGTAGCTCATCTATCGTGCATAGCTCACGCCTTCAAAACATGTGCAGAGGAGTCACCTCCTATAGCTCGCTTTGGGGAAAATAATGATATTTGCAGATGAGCTATCCTCTTTACATAAGCTCAAGCTTTGAAGACATGTGCAGTTGAACTATGTTATATCAAACCCTCCCAGCCTAGACTTCTCAAGCCCAGAAAACAGGTGCAGCTCATGTAGCTCATGTATCTCATGCCGGGGAAGCACATGCAGCTCGTGTATCTCGTATCACACCAGGCACAGCTCACCCTGGGAAAACATCATGGTAGCTCATGTAGTACGTAGCCCATTATAGTTTTTTCCCGACAAAACATGAATGCATGTGTGAGGGTGTGTAGCTGAAAAAGTCCACCCCTCGGGTCTGGTTTTGATCTACTCTGTACCTCCACATCGATCGCCTCGTTTGTGGGGTCCACATCCATAGAAGAATCCGCTTGCTGCTCGCTGCCGGCATGATCTACAGCCGAAGCACCGCTAGAGCTGCTGCACCCTGGTTGCCATGCTAGGCATATTGTTGTGTGGCGTTGTGATGTGTGCGGGCTCTTGTGGTGGGTGCGGGAGAGCCGTGTTGTCGAAGAAAAAAGGAAGATATAAGATTAAAGATTCTACAGTACGTATAGTTTAGTGTAATCTGTGGTAGGCCTTTACCTGGTACCTGGCACTTCATAACTCGGGCTAGGTACTGGTATACATAGCTCCAGCCAGGGCAAAGATTCCTGGCGACCAGAAGCCAGGAACATGGATCCCAACGGCCCGACTCCGGCTAGTGAGGGGGCCCCGATGGAGTCGCCCTGCCGGAGGCCCGTTGATACATGATTTGGCTTCGCTACGAGTAGATTTTAAAAAATCGTCGATTTCGGGCCATGTTTGGAAGACAATTTTTGGGTCAGGGGTGGCAGATTAGATTAAATCTGGAAAATAAATCGAAAATGCGGACAACGTTTGCTTACGGTGATACCGGAGTGCACGCAATGGTACTGTACACCAGGGTTATACTTGGGCCGGCGACACGTGGTGCGGGTTTTGGGCGAGCATAGAGCTCCTGAAGTGACGAGCCCCCAAATCATTATTAGGTGCACTCCTATCATCATTACGTAGCACGAGTCTTCCTTACTAGAAGTCTCTTCCTCGGTTATTTGTGTCTTTCTGCCCCACCATTAACACGAACGAGAAGCCCGCCATTGGGACCGGAAACCCGTACAGGAAACAGCCCTTTTACCACTGCAAAAATTACCCCACAGTAATTCTAAGTAGTTTCCCCCCAAAAAACATGCCTGGTAGGGTGCGGTTGTACACGGGTCAAGACCGGAAAACAGCCATTGAATGCGGGAAACCCCACCATTCTATAACCCTCTTGGGACTTCAGAGGGAAGTTTTTGATGGAACAAATTGGCCGCTACTAGGGCTGTGAGTGAGCTGACTGTAAGTCGCCGACTAGTTATTGGTTGCATTATAGTACAGTTATTAATAGTTGCGTGCGGTAATGTACGAAGTTCTGCGTTTTTTTTATCTGACTACTGCAGTGCGTTTGTGAGTCGCAATGTGCTTTGTATCGAGAAAGACTGAAGGCAGTTGGTTGGGTTACTTTGCCACCGAACTTATATTCCCCCGTCAAGCCCAGCCAAATCCCAGCCCTAGCGATTACAGCGTCGCCCACACGAAGCAAAGCGAGCTGCTGGCCTAGGGGTTGGTTAGTATACGTTCCGATTTACAATCCAAGAAGTCATTAGATCATACAACACTGCATATGATAGCATGGTACTACTCTTCCTGCATGTCTCTCGTCGCACTATTAATAGACGGTTGATAAGGCCGCACACCTCGATTTTGTTTATCGCGTTTTTTTGGCTCCCGAGAGGGTTAACATTGGAACCCCGCCATTAGGACGGGAAACCCCCCGCTAACCCCCGTGGGACTTCAGAGGGGAAAACGCATGTCGAAAACAAATAGATGACGGTTACTGTACTGTTGCGCGCTCAAACTGCTCGTAGACGCTTGACAAGGCCAAATTTATCTCATTTTCGATCGCTGCCTCATTGCCCGGAAGGGTTAACACGGGAGACCCGTGCACCACATCATCAGGGAAACAGAAAAAAAACTCATTGGATGCATCGTTTTTCGTTTATCGTTGATAACCTTCAATATCTCGCCGCCACCCCCAACCCCTCCCTCTCCCTTTGGGGGCAGACCACCTAACGACAGCACATGACAGCACAACAAGAACGATATCAAAACATACAGGTCGTATCATATGGATATCTAAACTCTACGTATAAACACCTAACGACAGCACATGACAGCACAACAAGAACGACATCAAAACATACAAGTCGTATCATGCGGATATCTAAACTAGAGGTATACATATGTACCTGTTTAATAACGTGTTTGGAAACGAAAAGACAGCGCAACAAGAACAACGCCGAAGTATAAAAGTCGCATCATATACATATCTAAACTATACGTATAAATATGTACCTGGTTTATAACGTTTTTGGAAAGAGCTGAAGAGGTCAGAAATCCTCATTTCTAACAGCAGCAGCACATACAGTAGATCCCCTCTCTGCATCCCCACCCACCCACTGAACCACACCGACCCTTTCACCCAGCCACCCACCCACCAACCCACCAACCCACCAACCCACCCACCCGCTCACCCCCGCACTAAAACAAGTATAGAAAAGCCAACAAAGGATAGGAGACTACGTTTTGACCTGCTTGGTTAACCGCCCCCTAAGTAAACCAGTGCATTAAGGCCACAAACGGCATGGACCCTTTTACCGCCGCTAAAAGAGAAGCGGCTGGCGATACTACTGTAGTTGTTGTTCACACATCTGTACAGCAGTACTACATCCTAGATTCACCCCCCACTCTCACTCTCCCCCCCTTCCCTGGTATATCTCTCTCTATCTCTTTTGTTCCCCCCCCCCCCTCTCCCCGACTGTTTCTTTCGGCACACACCAGCCCCCTTAACAACTACGAAGGGGTTGTGCTATATCAAACAAATAAACATAAATCGTGTTGTTGTTGGTCGCGGCTACCTTTCTATAGTTGGGCTGTTTTTGCTGCTACTCCTGCTACCGAACTTCCTTGTGGCAGGCATCATTTTCCGAACTTCGCGCCTTTCAGTGCCAAACGAAACGCGGAGACAGAACACGACGACACGCATGCATGTCGTCTCGGAACCCAAAAATCGCACAGAAACAAACAAACAGAGCGCCGACCAACCCTCGCCTCCCCCCACTCCACATCAACACCCAACACAACGCCGTTCTCGCAATCACGCGCCAAGACCCGACTACACCAAGCCTAAACACGAGTAAGCGTCCCTCCGACAACTCTTTGTTGTGCTGTTGTTGCTGCTGATGCTGCCCGGACCGTAGGCCCGGAACGATCCAATACACCCATAACCCGGTACAACAGGGTTGACGCTGCCGCCGCCACCGCTGCCCCCCCGCCGCCGTCCCCACTCCCTCCACCCCCCCCGTCGCCCCCACTGCTCCCCCCTTCTCCCCCGCCCGCCCCACCGCCGCCGCTACCTCCGCGTCGCCTCATTAAACGTAAAGTCATGGGCTAATTCCCTCATCTACTTCCGTGACAGCGTGAAGGGGGGAGTAGCCCCATGCGGGGAAGCCTCTAGCATGGCCCTACAGGCCTGCGAGGACGCTGGTCAGTGGGATTGGGCAGTGGCTCTCCGCGAGGCCACGTACCCTTTAGGAGGGGTTAACCCCTATGCGGAGATAGTCGCCCGCCCCTCCGCCGCCGCTACCTCCGCGTAGAGGTGGGCGACTATCTCCGCGTATGGGTTTATCCCTCCTAAACGGCACGTGGCCTCGCGGAGTGCCATTGCCAAATCCCACTGGCCAGCGTCCTCGCAGGCCTGTAGGGCCATGTTAGAGGCTTCCCGGCATGGGGCTACTGCCCCCTTCCCGTTGTCATGGAAGTAGATGAGGACATTAGCCCATGACTTTACGTTTAATGAGGCGACGTTTGTTAACGATGTTCAGGAAAAGGGAGGGGAGGGGAGGGGAGGGGAGGAGATGCGAGGGGAGGGGGGGTAGGGGAGGGGAAAGGAGGGGAGGGGATCAATGTAAATTTTTACCAAGTATTGGTTAATACGCATAAAATACCAATGTAAATACCCCTGCCCGTGAAAACATTTTAGTAATAGCACCAATACACAGCTACCATGGTATACACCAGGTATGCGTATATAACGTTTCCATTCAAATACAATCGTGCACGCAGAAGTACTCCAAATGCTTTTTGCACCACCCATACACAGCTGCCGTATGGTATATATTGTACGTAACTTCTACACCATTTACATGTATCTAATATATTCCTGCACGAAAAAATAGTGCGCACGTTTTTTTTTTTTGCAGCAGTATTAATAGTATAAATAACAATTCTTGCTCTCACCTTGAAACCATGGTTCTCCACCTCCGCTGCTGATCGGAAGGTTTCTATTTTCCGCGAGGAGGGCACCCCCCCAGCCCCTTTCTGAGCGCCTCTTTCCGTGACAGCACCCTTCTTTAGGGTGTCGAAGCTTCTCCCATTAACCTTCGATTCAAGTTCGATTAAAATGCGAGTGGAACGGGAACAAGAGACCCCATTCTTTTAACACTGATTGCCCGTTTGTGGGGAAAAAACATTTGGACTTAGGCTAGGAAAATGTTAGGAGTTGAAACGGGCTATTACGAGCGAATGCAACTTTCTAATTGAAACCTGGCCGAAAAATAAGGAATTGTTTCGAGTTGCCTGAAGGGTCCGCCGACCACCAACGCACGCAAGTTGACGGCAGTTACAAATGCTCTGCCGCGAGTTGCTATTAAATAGCGAAAGCTATCTTATCTATACCAGCGAATACGAGTTTTTAATTTACACAGAGCCAAAAGAAAGGGACCCCATTCCAGCTGACTGAATGAAGCCGGGTTCTTCGTGCGACCGCCGACCGACCGAGATTCGTCTTGGCCCTTTTCGGAACCGATCATAGCCATGGAAAAAATATACAAGTGCGGTCTTATGGAAGTCGGAGCGTGTAGCCCACGACAGTGCATGTGAAGACAACAACCACACAAAACACACCGCGCCAAAAAGTAGGGAGCCCGTTTGCAAAAGGGTTCATGATTCGAGCATAAAAACAAAAAACAAAAAAGCTCTGTACTCTCTCCCCCTGCCAAATTGAAACAAAAAAGGGGCTGTTTACTGCTGTTCACGGGTCACGGTTCCTCGCTAAGTTTGGATTGGATTGGTTTGGTTTGGTTTGGTTTGGTTTGGTTTGGGTTGGTTTGGTTTGGCTTGGTGTTGTTTTAGTTTGGTTTGGTTTGGTTCGGTTTGACGTGATTTGGTTTGGTTTGATTCGGTTCGGTTCGGTTCGGTTCGGTTCGGTTCGATTCGATTGATGCGAAGGAAAGCTGTTACGACTGGTAACATACGTACTAAATAGCTTTTGAAAGAGACAAGGATGTACACTATCGCAGATAAGAGTGAGAACGTGCCGGTGCTACCGCAAAACGGCCAATCGCGAGACCCACTCACAAGAACCGCAACCTCAACACTGCAAGATATATTTCAGATGGGGAAGGTTCTCCACCCCTCCCTCCCCTTGTAGGACGATGGGCATGTTCGCGCCCTTTAGGTTTAGACATATGACGGACGGCGGTCTAGACTCAGTATACTAGCTTTAGGGTGGGAGCTCTTACGGGGGACCATAGTAATCTAGTAATGAGGACCAAATTTGGTTAGTAAAAACAGTGGAATATATAGGTTATTGTGTGTGTGTCGTAGGTCCTCATTACTATGGTCCTCCGTATTAGGTCATGTAGGTGTGACTGACGACGCCAAAAGAAAGTGCCGTCACCTAACATTGTTGTTTGTGACTGCAATTTCGAGTAACGCATCAATGTATGGGTCTGTTTAGCTTAAAGGCGAGACGAGGATACTAAATTGACGAGAGATATGGTATCATGCAAGTGATATTCGTACGCCGTGCCTACGCACCTATTTCAATATCTGCCGATACCAGTACAGCTGTAGTATTTGGAGGTCAATACTGGAGGTACTGGTCTATACCTAGTGCTGGTATATTTCGGGGTTCCATACTGCGAGAACTGGGCTATCCGCAGTATTTTTCGGGGTGTGATACTGGGCTATTCGCAATATTTTCGAGGTTAAACATCGCGAGTACTGGGCTATACGCAGTATTTTTCGGGGTGCGATACTGCGAGTACTACTGTAGGCTCTACGCAGTGTTTTGAGGTTTGCTACTGCGAGTACTGCTGGGCTGCCGAAAACATCCGCAGCATTTTCGAGTTTTGATACTGCGAGTACTGGGGTTTACTATAAATAAGTATGTCCAGGCTTTTGCCATTGCGAGTACTGGGGCATACACTCAGTATTTTGGATGCCGTTGTACTATGAGTACTGCTGTGGACCTGAGCGCATACCGTATCGGTACTGCCCAAGTATACTGGCAGTACACCCAGTACTACAGTAGGTAACTGGTACCACAGTTTCGACCTAGGTATGATATGATACCTGGTACTGTAGCGGGTCGCTCCGGTGGTCTAGTGGTTAACCTCGAATACTAATAGATTGGAGTCAGGGGTTCAGACTCGGTATGGTATGGAGATTTTTATTTCTAGAGACACCAACTGTCGAGAGCGCTTTATAGCGTGGGTGAGCACAATTCGACGCCAGTCGACGAGGAAAGACAGTGCTGAATTCTTATTAAAAAATATATATATACTACAGCTGTGAGATCGAGGATTTCGCCGAACTCACCTTTGCAAGCTGTGTGTTGATACTCCGATCGCGCGTGTTACGGGATGTGTGTGTCCTCATGAAGGATTAAAGTCGGCGACTCCCTTTGGTACTAGTTAGCACCAGGGTCAACAGGGTGATACGAAGAAGCCGGTCTTTTTAATCAAGCTGTGCACGGAAACTATAAACTTCTTTAGAGAGGGACAAAATCTGACGGCTATGAAACGCAAAACCTGACGGCTGTGGAACGCACCAGCTTTTTTATATATATGCAGTCTTATTACCAATGAGGGGACGGGGGGGGATTGTAGGTGGTGTTTAGATCGCATATTGAGTAGGGCTGCTGCACGTATGGTGTTGGACCTGAGACGATGACGGGGATCAGGTGGGTTTGGGCAGTTTTTTAAGCCGCATAATGAATACCAGGTAGAGTCTACTGCCCGTATGGTATGGGACCTAAACAAATGATGGGGATCAAGCATGTGGTGGTGTTTTACATGAATATTAGTGGTTGTAATATTTTCGTTTTGAGTATCAGACAATGGTATTCATTTGTGACTGTTTTTGTTTCTGACCGGATCACCAGGGTTTATATATACCAGGATGATTTTATGTACGGTAACTATTCTCGCGATAAAAACGAAGGCGCGTACCGTAGTGGGGAGGGGCGAGAAGAGCCTTCTAAGTGACCCCGGATCTGAGTTACGACTATTAATAGGGAGGGAGAAGGAGAAAGATAAAGTGCGAAGATAACGGACAGGATGAGCAAAAAAAAGAAAAAAAAACTGAATCAGGTACCAGGTATGTGATATACAACACAACAACACAGCACCACCGCCAGCAGCAGTCCAGTAGTACGACTTGTACTGCCTACCCTGGTACGTACCTGGTACGTACATATGGTACCCAGCGCAGGGCATGATGCAAGCACTCGTATACGAGTACGACTATGATAGGTAAAAATGTACCTGTGGTACATACAGTACAACAGCAATATGAACCCCTTTTTAAGCGTACCCATGTTTTTCGGGACAAAGTACTTGGTATTAGTATTGCAGTAGTAGTGTGCAATCATGTTTGCAATTCAAAAAGTACAGCTGCCTGTTGAGCATCGTTACCTATACCTGGTCTTAGGTCTTGGTTTTAGTGTGAGCTGAGTTTGTACTTTGTGGTATGCTATGATAGGCACATGATGCATTTTCGTACGTTTTTTTTTCGCGCGGTGTATTTTCTCTCTACAACAGCAGTATAGTACCAGGGTACCTGGTCTGGTGTCTTTGTTGTAGTGTCGTAGGCCAAGTTTGCGTCCCACCATGAATAGCATACGCACCATAGGTAGCACTTGTCATTGCTGGTGTTGTTGTTATCGTTGATGTCATTGAGGTTGTATCTGGCTGACAAGTTTGCGAGGCTGGCCACCGCGCCACCGAACCACAGATCCCTATGGGCCTGCCAGAATCATCTTGAAACGACACTACAACTGATCCTGAAATTGTTGTCCTGTCCTGACTTGCGCTTGACGATGTGACTTGGTTTTGATGAACTAAAAATATGCTGTAGGTAAACGTTGAGCTTTGTCTGTCATACCCCCTTTGAGGACCCATGTATACAGTACCAACCAAAACATCGACGAGTTGAGTGCGATCTAACCAAGCGTCTATTATATATAGCAAGAGCGTACCGCAGCAGTACCCACTATCACCACGCTGCACGCGTGTCATGTCATTCAGCTCCTTACAATGACTGCAGTTCGGACTCATCCCCTTTTGGCCCAGAAGCCTGGTTTGCTTCTTGTGGCCGACGCCGTAATGAATCATCATGGATTTTCGACACATTTTCCCTCTGAAGCCCCAAGAGACAAGTTAAATGTTACTGCTGTATAACATGCAACAAGATGGCACACCCCCTCCAGACGATTTTCGAAGCTGATTTTCTCGACAACGTGGACAGTGCAAACGCACAGTGCAAACACCGAGCGATGCATGCGTCAGAGTCTATGGAAAGATCTCGACGACATCGTATTTTCCTAAAGCCACCTTTTTCACTGAGTGTGCCCTACTTGATGTGGAGAAAGTCGGCTCAGAGATTCATCCCAGACAGGGGGTGTGCTATCTTGCTTGTTACATGGTGTGATAGCTGCTTGCCGAAAGCAACTTTTGAGGTTCGTTCTGCATCCCAATAGAGCTGACAAGATCCCCGCTTTTCTAACTGCACCCCGAGCGTACGTACGAGTGAGACACGGCGGCGACCGATCTCGTGGTGGCGAGGGGCTGCCAGCACTTGGCATGTCTGTGATATTCTACGTGTGTCGCATGCTGTTGTGTGACCCTCTGCGAGTAGACTCATGATTATCATGATGCCAGGTGACACGATGCGATGCAGCATGCAACAGCCGAGGCATGTACTGAAACATATAGGATACGGTATCAACAACGTGAAATGCGGCGCAACGATACAAACTCAGGAATAAACTCCAAATCAACGCATGGTACTGTCAACACAGGTCCCGGTTACGATGGCGTAGCCACCGGCTCACCTTGAGCATACGTGCGCAAGAACGCAGGGCGAGACAGAAAGTCGCCATCTTGGGTCGGGGAATGTGCTCCGTGAATGCTCCTGAGTTGTCTAGGCGTGTTATGTTGTGGGTTGTGTTTTGGCATCTAGGTTCGATGTTTGAGGTTGCGCCGCCGCCGTTTGAATTATCTGAGGGGAAGAGACCTTGGCAGTCTTCCTTGCTCTTGAGACTGGAGGGGATGCCTCCAGATGTTTAGTTGGTTCGAGAAGACGTAGGAAGTGGTGCGGTTCAAGGAGATGAAAGATGTGGAAAAGGTGTTTATTATGCTCAGTCGGGTGGAAAACAAGGCGGAAACCGAGCACTGATTCCGTGGGGGCTCGAATAGCTACCCACTTTCTACGTACGTACGCTCTCGATCTTGCAGATTACAAGTGTCTCTCTCTCATGCGCTATATCTACCTTCAGTTACGCTCCTTCTACCTACGTCTGCTGTCGATCGTAGATCGTCAGGTTCCGTGTTAGCCTCTCTCTAGGTTGGTTACATGTTTCGGAGTACTCGACTAGATTCCTGCACGATGATTGCCTACTCTCTGTCCAATCGTAGTACTCTATACTGCACTAGCCCTCTCTACCTCAGTGTCTATCGTCCGACAGCTATCGTGCAGCAGTTTCACGTTCATTCCCCTTACCGCATTGGCCTAGCGTCAGTCTCCTTGTGGCCACGGCGGCCCTGGTCTGCCTATCGGAGACTGACTCATCCCCTAGTCCCGAACTCCGAACTGCCTCGCAATTGTACTGAAACCCAATCTCACCACAATAGCCCACCCTGGTCCGCCGTCGCCATATAAAGGGCGTGCGGTGGAACAACTCTCGTAAGTGAGATTGCGTATCCCAGGGCTACATGACTACCCTACAACAGCATGCCAAATTAAAACAACCCCCCGCGAAAACAAAATCCTTGCTAATTGTATTAAAATTCTGGTAGAACAAAATGCGACATTCTGTGTACCCCGATTGCTTTTATTCCGAAAAATGTACTTATTGCAACCCCCCATCCCATTTAACCTGTACGGTAACCTCCCCCCCCCCCGATCCGAACCTGCAAAGGTCCTGTCCCTCTGTACGGTAACCTCCAACCCCCCGATCCGAACCTGCAAAGGTCCTGTCCCTCTGTACGGTAACCTCCAACCCCCCTCGAGCTTTCTCTACTCCAACGATGGTGTGTAGTTCTTCGGGCTCCTCGTTCGCTGATGTACGTGCCAGCACCAAGATCCTCG
>JAYJMJ010000289.1:10567508-10578338 GCA_036873875.1 Laminaria ephemera
GCCTGATACGTACGTACGGTGACTTCCGATTTCACTTCTATTTATTTTTTTGGCGGATGTACGACTTGCTTCAGCTATGATACGCGTACCACTTTTTGTTTTTTTGTTTTTTTTTCCTGGGGTATTCTTCCACTCCAGAGCGACTGGAGCCTATCCTTTGACCACGGACTTGATTAGAGTTAATGTGAAAACAACAACAACAACAACAACAACAACATAGAGGGACCACTACTGTAACGCATTTCATATGGGGACTTTCATGGCTCATCCGTCATCACACATACCATTGGCACAGAAAACACCCAAACAAACCACTACTAACTATCGCTGATTCACTCCTTTTCGCGAAAGACAGTTTCATCGGAACTTCGGCAAGCTCCACACGGCACAAAACAAGATGGACGAGGCCCTGGACGACCTTTGCAAAGACATATATTGCTCGTCGCTAGAAGTTGGACCGGAACACATCGAAACCTCAGCCGGGTATTTCCTCATCGCCAACATATTTTACGCGCAGAGGAAGGTGAACCAGAGACTAGCGGGGGCATGTCGCACGCGAAGTGTATCCTACGACGTGGGGTGTGTGCAGTGTGTAGCTCACAATGAGGTCACGTACATGGCAGCGCCTTCAATGAAGCTTAAAAACTACCCTTGGCATAACGTTTAGTGTCGATGTTGTTATACACTGCACAACCTCCACTAAGCATGCAGGCATATAACGGGAAGTCAATCCCAAGTCAGGGGAGCATCGGAAATACCAGGCGCAATTTCACTGGTCCGCTAGTGACGCCCAGCTGTTGCAGAACCAAAACCCGTTTCTTGTTCCCGGCCCCCGAAATTTGCCCCCCACCAGCTTAAGTTTTTCAACCGACACGATTTATTTACCGCCGCCGCTGTGTTTTTCCCATGTACCACAGGTAGAAAGTTCGCTAGCGTTTTACGACAAGGTAGTGGACATTTGGTACAAATTCTTGGCTAGCGTGCGGAACGACGCAAGTCTGGCAGAGAACGTTGGGAAGGCACAGCTGTCCGAGGGGATGGACATGCTCGCGCGAGTCCTCAGCACAAGGGTTAACTTGCTGGGGGACACACACATAGCTACGGTGAGTGAGGGTATGTTGGTTATGTAGCGCTACCCACTAAGCCTATTTAGTCAAATGACTTAGCAGGGTAGTGGGTACGTGTTACAGTGGCTATGTAGGTTTGTGAATAGTGCTACAGTATGTAACCAACAAGAGACTTAGTAGGCGAGTGGGTAGTGGCTATATAACCATCAAAGGATGTGCCGTGAGTTCGAATCTCGTAGGCTTTATGTACGTCCTTTAAGATGCTCGAGGGGATTTATGAAGGTGAAATACCGCTTTTCCATTGGACACGTTTCCATCCTCCTTAGACTTATCATTGTCGCAGTGTCTGGCCCAGTACCGCAAGGTGTTGTTGGGGTGGTCCTCGGTTGGATGGGTTTTGTCCAAAGGCCAATGCAAATGATCTCCTACAAGTATTTGGTGCCAACGAAAATGGACCACAGAAATTGTCAGGCTCGCCGGGTGTCACAAAGATCAAACGGCCGTCCGCTTTTCAGAGCGCCTACCGCAAATGATGAATGAAAAAACCCTGTTGCAGGTCGTGCAGAAAACGTAGACAGGGCGCAAGCCGAGTCCTCATGTTATCTTGATGACCTTTGGGTCAACCCGGAATATAACTCTGCCACGTACATGGGGATTCTCCTTTTCCGATACAGTCAGCAGGAGCGAGTAGCCTCGACAAATGGCTCGAAGATTTTTTCATTGCAGCTTGCTTCCGGAGGACTAATTTCGAGGTTGTCGACAATACGTGCATGTTCTAACTTTTTCGCGCATGCATGCCGGTCAACGGTTCGACGCAGGGGGAGGCGAGGTGCACATTAGGGTTGCTTCACCTCTTTATGGGGGATAGGGCAGCGGCACTGGAGCATTTAACGCCAGCTACCGAAATCTACACCCACCACCTGGTATGAAGCTCTCGCGTCAAAATTTGTCTACCTATCGAACATCTGGTCTGAATCTCTCGCCTCAAAACAGATAATACGTGAAACTATCCAGCATCTGGCATGAAGCTCTCGCCTCAAAACATGTGTAACTATCGAGCATCGCCTTGGCCTTCGAAACAGAAAAACGGATTGCCGTGAGAGCCGTTCGCAGTGACCGGGGATGACCACCAAAGTATGTTTAGCCCGAACGACACCAGCAGGTGCCTGTCGACGTAGAACTTTAACGCCTGTCACACCCCATAGCCGATGAACACTTCAGACAGTCTTTGGTGGGGAGTTAGAAATTCCATCGGTAAACACCGACGAAGTACTCCCTCCAGCCGGTATCCTTTTGCTAAGTGTTATTCATTCTAATGCCCTCCAACCTGTGTTCTTTGTTAATTGTCGTACTTTCTAATGACCAGCATCCGGCGTCTTTTGTTTCATTGCCACTCCTTCTAACGCCCAGGGGAGTGATCACACGTCCACTCGGGATATGGTGGACGTCGTCGCGCAGCTCGGGGGGGGGCAACCCCGATCCCGATCTATCACGCCGGCGATAGACAGTTGCGACGGAGACGGAAACGGCGGCGGCGGCATAAACTCACCGACATCACCAAATCCACCTTTCGAGGAAGGTGCTCTAGGGGACAACGGGGACGAAGAGGTCGACGGCAACCCACCGCATTCGTCGACGCAAGCTACGGAGGCGTCGTTGCTGAGCCAGTTCCCACCAACGCAGGAGATGCCCCGCGCTGCCATGCAGTCTCCGATACCGCTCCCTCCCAAGGAAGGTGCTTCTGCGGGGGTAAAATCTGAGGAGGATGATGCTATGAGAATGTCGCCACCCGCCTCGGCAGGATAAAGCCCTGTTTGCGATTGCAGGATGAAGCCCTGTTTTCGATTGCAGGATGATGCCTTGTTTGCGATTGATCGAGAAATCAGCGCTGCACCTGATGCGGACTCGTTTCTACGTCGGTGTCGAAACCGCCAGCATACATAACATGCAGTGGTTGGCTTCCAGCCTCCTTTTTGTGAAAGAAGCATAACGACAGCTGCCGACATAAAGTCAACTAACTCAGGGATGTACGACAAAAAGAGAAAACAGAGCGACACCCCTGAAAAGTCAATATGTGTGAATTGGAGATTGGAGCCTATAGGCTACCGTAATGGCAGTGAAGGTTACTGTTCTATCAGTTCACAGCAGGGCAAGAACCGGACCGCAATTGTCGATCGCTTGCGTACGGTACCCATATCGTAAATTGTTTTGCAATGAGTATGTACGTGGTAGAAAACGTTTGCGTAGAAGCTCTGTTGGCTGGGGGGGTTGTCCCTTATTTAATATTAATAGTGTGCTTGCGAAAAACATTTTTCAGAAATTTACTTGTTCAAAAATCCTCCCGAAGGTAGGATTTGAGGTATAATTTCCAAATTTCCAAATTTGTAAATTTTCTTCATCGCAGACTTTCTTTTTTTTTTCCGCGAGCCCGCGGGAGTAAATTTGGAAAAAAAATTAAAGTTTGGAAACTTGGAAATTTGGAAGGAAAAAAAAAACAGTGAACAGGGCTTAGGGTTAGGGTCAGACGGACGGAAGGACAAATTTGGATTTTCCGGCACAAAGAACCCCAGTGAACTCGGGAATAGTAGCGTCAAAGCCCGCAAGAGCTGCTGAAGGCCATGGCTTGGGATGGGTAGCTCACGTTATGTCGACAACAGCAGTGGGAGCTCCAAACACAAACTCCCTCAGAAAACGGTAGCGAACGTCAACATGCTTCGAGTTCGACGTGCATATTGGATTCTGCGCTAACTGTACCGCTCCCTCGTCATCCTCGAAAACCCTGATACACTGATCCAAAACCAGGAAAAACAAGGCTCCACACATACCGCAAAAACATCGCCTCCTTGATAGAGTCACCAAGCGCTACGTGACAGGTCCTCTCCATCTCCTGGCGGAAGTCACCCGGATCCATCGTAGGCATTGCTTGGTACGACGCCCACAAAGCTTCCTCTCCGCGCTCGATCTCTCGCCAAAGCTGCTGTGCCGCAATCTCTATTTTGAGCAACTTGATCTCTTCGATCATGATTTCTACGTGCTCCTCACTAATGCCAGAATCTCCCGAACCGACCTGACCCGTAATACCAAACCCCCCGGGCTTGTCCGACACCGATGACCTAGCGTACGAGGAAGCGGCACCTCACGATATCGTGTTGGTAAACCCCCTCATAGCGTTGACAGGTCTTACACGGTTGGATACGGGACGAGATAGACTCCCACATGATCACACAAATTGATGTATACAATATCGAACTATCGAGTGAGGCAAGGGTCACAGCAGGTTGCCCGCCACCCATTCTTCCCCAGGAGCACGTTCATATCCCCACTACAATAATCCCTCATCAAGTACGGAACTACCTAATCTCTGGTAGAATATCTCCGTCGTAATCCAGAAGACAACCAACAAGCTTTGGTCAAGGTACACAAGTGCTACAACAGGTACAACAGGGTCTTCAGACAGGGTAGGATGCATTCAATAAATCGAAATGTGTGGAAGCGGCTGGTTATCGATGATATCTCTGGGGTCGAGACAAGTGGCAGAGGTGCCGTACGAAAGTGATCAACTTCTTCCGGCCACATTGTTCCATTCAGATTTGCGCTGGGTGTGCGAGCAACGGGTATGGTTCGGATGCCGAAATATATCCAAGATAGACTGCTTATTTTGTTTATTTCGTCCCTCTCAACCCACAAAGCACTTCCAACGGTTCTGATCCGTGTTTCGACGTCAGCCGTCGCGCCACACGTTGCAGCAACACATCGAACATGCGATGAGAGCCTTAATCCTCTTTTTACGGCCCGAGGTACAACAGTTTAAACGCAGCGATCCCGCTTTTAACATGCACGACAACAAAACAAACTCCGTCGGCCGTACTCGTTCGAAATCACTAAACCCATGCTCGCAATACAACGCGTCCCCTAGTCTACCGTAATCAAATGCCGCGACGCAGTAATACTATTCGGGCTCTACGGGACACGAGAGTCCTATACGGTAGAGACTACAAACTAAAATCTTGCCCATATCAACACCAAATGGTGAAAACAACAAACAAACGTTGACTAACCAACGAAACAAAACCACGGCAACCGGACCCACGACACAAAACTATGGCAGCCGGACCAACGAAAAAAATTACGGCAGCGGATAGACTACGCTAACATCGCGCCTTGCCGAAAGCATGGCGCACCTGTTTTCAAGACTATGTACGTGCTGACAGTCATCTAGACGTATATCATAGGGACAGCCGCTGACTACCCAGCGAAACGAAACTACGGCAGCCGGTAGACTACGCTAACATCGCGCCTAGCCGAAGGCATGACGCATCTGTGTTTTAAGACTATCTACGTGCCGGCCATAATCTGGACGTATATCATAGGGACAGCCGTTTGTCGGCAACAAACACGGGGGTTAAAACAAAATGCATTTACACTACGTACGTATCAGGATAATTTCGTCGCTTTTGCCCTGTTTTCCGGACAAGGTTGGTCGTCAAGGCCGTCGTTGGGCCTATTCCTAAACAACGGGAGAGCAAACCTACAGCAGTAGGGACTCGACAAATCTGGTACGCTCATATTAAAGACGATTCGGGGCCCATGGAGTATATTTCAAGACTAGCAGCTAGATTTCGTTCTGCATACTGTCGCAGCCAGTGGCATGGCGTACTGTTGTTGCCGGCCAAGATCTGAATACGAGCTACCCAAGAACAGAATTGCCCTCGCCCGAGACACAAGACACGGATTCCACAGTAGTATTACATCACGTAATAACGTATCACCTTACATCCCAGTATCACGTAACGTAACAACGAATCGCGTAACGCAAAAACGAAACAAAAGACACCCCCGCGCGAAAAACGAAATGAACAAGAAACGCACCCTACATTATACCTTACTAAAACCTAAATGCCCCAGCGCAAGCTAACACGAAATATCTGCAAAGATCACATTTAAACCATGCAGCCACTACCTGACTGCCGTGAGCTCCTACTCTGTGTATCTATCTTGAGTACAAGCGATCGTTGTCGCGAAAGCAGGGGATAAAACCTGCATGAAAACGAACCAAACTCAAAGGAAAACAAACCCTGAAGAATCCCTCCGACGAGTTAAAACCACGTCACCGCAAAAAAACGCACCTACCCACCACCCCCCCTGCACGAGCTCCCCTTCTACCCAATGCTTGCAGCCCGCCGGAATATAAACATTGAGTCCCACTAAAATATCAACAGTATTCTCGGATTCTCTCCTCTCCAGGTCTCCTCGGAACAAGATGCCGTCGCACGCAGCGGAAAAAAAATCCCTCCCTGGTCTCCTCTCACATGATCGCGCAACCCCAGCCATTCCCGCCTTCCTCCCCCTCAGAAACCCCGATTTTTACAGCGCCGCCCTTTCCACCCGAACGAGAACCCTCCTCGTTCCCGCCCGGGGCATTTTTCGGTGTAACCGCAGCGGTAGGCGACCCAAGCGTGCGCCCTACGCGAGGCTTCTTAGCACTGCCCGATTGGAGGCGGGTTTCCATGTTCAGCCCATCGGAGGCGTTCATCTTAACGGGGCCCCGCTTGCGAGACACCGACGACCGCGCCACTGGACTCTTGGAGGCTGAGCGCGGGCTCTTAGCGCGAGGCCGCAAAGGCGCGTTTCGCTTCCTTGGGGCGCCTTTAGCTTTTGCCTTGGATGGGGTCGGCTTGGCCTGCTTGGGTTTTATTGCCTCCATGGGTTTAGCGGGTGCCATTTTTTTAAGAACTGGCGGGGGCGGTGAAGACTTGGCCGGCGATGCATGCGGCAGCCTGGATGCCTCTGTTTTCGTCGCGTCCGTCTTGTTGAGTCTGCGGCGGGGGGTGGCGGTCGAAAGGTCAGACTAGTACCAGGTATCTGGTACCCGCTACGTACACTATTCATACTTGTAATAAGGTGTAATACTAACCCAGTCGGGGCTTCAGAGGAAGAACATGTACTTTGAAAATAACTGACACATGCCGCGGTAGAGATGCATCGTTTTTTTTCTGAGGCTCCTCACGTGAGCTCTATCTATCCTCCTGCCCACAACTGATACCGAGGAAAAACAAAAGTACTACCCGATGAACAATCCGATGACCTAAGTAGCTAGGTATACAACGAAAATTATTGCAAAAGAAAAAAATGAAATTCCGGCGCGACTTTGAGCGAAGGAGCCCCCATCATTCAGAAAACGTTTTTTTTACCAGAAAAAGTGCTATCTCTATCGTGGCACGAGTCTACAGCATAATAAGCCACACGAACCATCCCGGGCTACTGGGATAGGGTATGTGTCAGAACCGCAATGCACGGAGCTGTGCGACATGCGCGTAGCATGGTGATGCTCCTACTGCTACACGCTCACACTAGACGCTTGAGAAAATCGCACAACAAGCAAGCATTCTCGTCGTTTATACATGATGGGTCCTAAAAAGGGTTAATACTAAAAATACGTGGGAGAAAGTGGGAGTGAGTGACCCTGTAGCGGTCTTGGCGGAGCCTAAACTACACAACCTACCAGGTATAAAACAGACGGTAAGAAAGAGGGCGGAACTCTCCCGGGAGCAAGTATCGGCTGTATATATTTATACCCGGAAAAAATTGCAAAAACAAAATCTAACGAGGTCGTGAAAAAAAGCAGGAGTTGACGGAGTTCGCAGAATAGAGAAAATTCGAAATTCGGAAATCCGAAACTTCAATTCAAATACCAAAATTCGAAGAAAAAAAAAAAAAAACTACGTACAGCGGACGTCAAACGTCACCATTTAGCATTCAGAGCCCTGCACTTGTTAAACCACCTCGACATCTCGAAAAAGCACCGACCCAGGAGAATCGGAATGAGGTTGGTGGGCTGAACTTGTCAACGTTGGTGTCTGCGGGGTTCTGCGAACGCAGTGAGGTTAACGTGCACCCCATGCGAGAAAAGCGAGTAGACTTCACGACCAACAAATACAAACGACCGAAAGATGGAAAGATGTGGAGATCACAATGAAGGAGTCATACATATGATTAACCTAAACTTAGATGGAAATTCGAAACTCGCTATATACATGCAAGGACGGGTTGCATATTGTAATTCTCGCGCGTGAGACGGCAACTCTTTGCTGCTGTAGCAACCCCTGTCTTTAGTCAAGAACTCGCCCCACACAGAGGCCGTACACAAGCACACACTCGTATAATGTGCGGTAAAACAACCAATATCACCAGTAACGCACCCGTGTACCGGTAGTGCCTACCCTGGTTGGTCCCTGGTACGTACGGCGTATGCATTATGCATGGCCCATTGCTGGATTGCAAACGCGGCACGAAGACAATCGACTTCATTTTTCCTCGCCGTGTTCTACCTGAGTACCTCTTCTCTCCTTCCTGCGTTCCCTTCTTCCCTTTTTCTTTCCATTTTTCCTTTTTCCTTTTTCTTCTATCTTCTTATTTTTTTCCTCGCAGATATATTCTGGTGTGCTAGCTTGCATATGTTCCGCCCTCGTATTCATTGCGGTTGGCGTTTCATGGCCAAGTCACCTTGCTGTATTTGCAATGTGTATTGTCTTGTAGTTTGTGACCACAGAGCTAGTCTCTATTAATAGGAGGCATCGGCACGGACACTGGTTGCGCTGGATGTAGATGGGTGGAAATATCAGTTTTAATGTGAAGAACACACACACACACCGACAGCCACCAGTGCGTACGAACTATGAACCGTGGCTGGAAGCGGGAGCCTTAGGCCAGCGCGAACAACCCGCAGTACACCCATCGAATATGGCACGCCTCATCGATTCGCAAACAAAGCCAAACCTATACCAGGTACCTATTAATAGTACGTACATACACAGAGTAGTCACTACAGGACACCTAACAAGAAACGAGGCAGTAAGAAAAGCAGGTGAATATTTACGGGGTAACTAAGAAACCCAGGAATCGTTTATACTGAAGTTAGTGTAGAACACACCCTCTCCCAAATAAGAAACCCAGCCTGGGTCGGTATTTTTGTTTCTTATTATTAGGTGTCCTGACATGTACTACATACAGCAGCAGTACCTGTACTGCCATTCTCCGTCGACTTTGTCGGAGTCGATGCCGAGCGACTCCTTGTACTTCTTCCCCCTGATGACCTCCGCCAGTTCCTCCAGGTTGAAGGCCATCCCATGCTTCCCGCCCGACGCCTTCACTATCTCCTCCTTGGTGCACCACTTGCCCCTCGGAATCTTGCTTTGGAAGGTACTGAAGACGTGATCCCAGATGTCGGCCCTGCGCTGCTTCGGTACGGCGGCTCGAGCGTGGTGTCCGCCCGACTGCTGCACATCCAGAATAACGCGCAACGGAGAATAATGCGCAACGGCACGGAGCCACGATTATGCAAAAACAAGGAAAGAAGCGGCGGGATATCATCTCATGTGAAAAGCTGCCGATGTTTCACGTTTGTTTGGGGAACCATATAATATTTGGCTGAAATTCTGAAGCTCCGGTAAGGTACACTTTCTCGTGATGCCAACGCTCGTTGCTCGGTGCAAATGATCACCTAGGCGAGAACCATTGCACAAGCTTGGCGCACGGGGTAGGTTGGAGCACCACGGGCACGCAAGCGGTCTCAGGAAGCTTCTTGGCAAACCTACGAGGAAGGAAGCACTCCACACTCGCCCACAGGACACAGCACAACCAAATCAATTCGAATGTTCAACCAACCCCAGCAAAGAATCCGCGCTATAGACAACTGCCAACCTGGTTTCCATTCGGCAGCGACATGGCTCCCCGACGTGACTTCCCTTTGACCGCAATTGCCACCTTTGTATATGCGAGCAACGCACAGATGCACAAAGCACGAGCAACACCTGAACAGCTCAACGCTCCCGCTCAACTGCTCCCGTTCATGGAGTTCATAATATTTTCTGCCTTTTTCAGCAGGGGACGATAGCCGGATGGAGACTCAAAGACGGACCACACCACGTACGTGCAGCTCTAGAGCCTGAAGCGGGCGCGTTTTCCGGGACCGCGTGCGGTATGGGTGGGGTCGGAGAATCCATCGCCGCTGTCCTGTGCTGCCTGGTAGGCGGGTTCATGAACAGCACGTGGTGAGTTTCCAGTGAGAAACATGATTGAAATCTCCCAAGTTGATATTCCTGGTGCGTATACGTGTGATATTCCTGGTACGTTCGAGGGTGTACGATAGACAGGTGACGGTTGACGAGAACACATTGATTGGTTGACGAGAACAAATTGGCTGGGACCCACGGATAGCTTGATCCAAGCGCTGTACCCGCGAGCCTCGTGGCCGAGAGGACTCGAGCCCTGGGGGGTGACCAGCTCGGTCTTGGCTTGTGTGCTCGTAGGGAGTAGGGAGTAGGAGGTAGAAGCACTCGGATAGTCGGCCAATTTTGTGTCGTTTCACCAACTTTTAAACCCTACGACTTCAGTAAGAAGTATTAATAGTACGAGTACGCAGCTTGTAAAAGTTGAGCATCGACCATTCAATTGGTAGTACGAGTACGCAGCTTGTAAAAGTTGAGCATCGACCATTCAATTGGTAGAACTCACAGCTGACGTATTTGAAATATGTGTACGTACAAGGGCTCCGCATGGGTGATGCCGCCGGCACCCATGCTTCGGATAGGCTAATGTATCATGTTTTTGTCTCCTGTTTTGATATCTATTTGCACACTTGCAGGATCAAGTATATGTCAAACGTGTGTAATTGTTTTGCATGCCACGTGTTGCAGTAGGATTACTGAAGACAACGCCATTTATTACAGAATAAAGGCAATGTCAACTGTTTAAAGTACTCACT
>JAYJMJ010000289.1:10588227-10599218 GCA_036873875.1 Laminaria ephemera
AACGGCTTTCACCAAAAGTTAGCTGAGGTTTTCGCGGATCGTTTGAAACACTAATAATTCGTACCCGAAAAAAGTGCGGACAGGAATATTCGTCGCCGTTTGAGGTAGTCAAGGATTGGGCTAAAAAAAGGGCAAAAAAGGGCAAAAAAACTCTGAATTCTTCAAAATTTGAACCTGTTTTTTCGATCCGAGAAAAGTGGATCTTGCTTGTAAAAATATTAACTCTATTTCTAAGTCAATTGTACTTTTTGGCGAAACGCCTACGCGCGCCTACTTGACAAAAAAAATCTTAGGGATCCCCCGCGGCCTTAACCATTATTGTAACCCCTTTGGGGTTTCAGAGGGAACAATGTGCACCATTCGACGCGAGTCGACGAGGGAAGAAAGTGCTGAATTCTTCTCGCGATAAATGTTGATGCTTGTACCGTAGTGGGGAAGGGGGTAGAAGAGCGTGCTTAGTGGCCCCGGATCTTGAGTTACGACTAGGGAGGGAGAAGGAGAAAGAAAAAGTGCGAAGACAATAGATGGGATGAGCAAAATTAAATTAAAAAAGATGTCGACAAAACTTATTTCGGGCGATCGGTGGTATGATACAACTTTCAGTTAGTTGGCTATACGTCGGCAGCTATGGTTAACTTTTTTCATAATAACGATTACAGCATCGACCAAGGCTGCTCGCTGGGTTGGGGTGTGTGTCGTGCGTCTGACGTGCAGCGGAAGGAGGAGCGCGCCAGGCGCGCAGCACGGTGATACGTGTACTGCTGCACGCCCTTCTTAGAAAGTTGATAAGATCACACTTGTCGCTTTTTAGGTCGCTACAGCGGTATACCTGGCTCCCAAAAGGGATACGTGACGCAGCTATCAAAATATCTCGTACTGTCAGTGGGTATGGACAACGAATGAATACCTATCCAAAACTTAAACTTGTCCAACGTTGCACACGTTGGACAGATCAGACCCCCGTTTTCATTATCTAGACCTTTTAGGGCAGATATATCCCTGATTTATATGATCTGCATGATCTAGATAATGTTGCCGGGTGGAAGCTGTATTATATTATCTGCATGATCTATTAATAGCATATGTTTCCTGGGTTGGATCTGTCTATATACTTCGTATACAGATCCTGCGCAACACCTAATAACGGCAGATGTAGGATCTAGAAGATCTAGATCGCGATCTGTCAGATGTACACCATTGATATTTAGCTGCGCCGCTAATGCTCAAAATTCCAGTGTGAGAATTTTTTGCTGGGATTTCGAACTAAACAACTCCGCCACACCAGCCTCTACTGACTGACAATGCGTGCCAAGTTTCAGATGGACGAGTTGGTGTGTTGTAGCCCTCGCACGAGTGGCGAGTGGCCTTCTTTATTTTGTTCAAGGTTAAGGTTCGACATGTTTTGTTGCCAAAATACACATTTTTAGGGCTTCTCCCTGTGCTTTCGCGCTTTCCTTGTTTTGGACCGGGTGCGTGTGTACCCTATTCGGTCGGTTTGCAACGCGCCGACCGCAGGCAGAACTCCACCAAGCACCTCCGCGACAAACCCGTAGTGAGTTGCTAAGGAGCGCTGGGGGTTCAAAGTGGTGTGCGCGGTCCCTGGTCTGTGCCTCGAAGCTTGCTCTGTATGGTCTGTGTCAGGCCACGCTCGCCGCAAACAATCCGCCGTAAAGCCGTACGCTTGGTCAGAAACAACATTTTGTATACCTGCTAGACTACTCGGTCGGCGCTTACGAAGCAGTGGCTGACTGCAACAGGTCTAAGTATAATATGTACTTCGAAGTATGTAGCTACGCAAGTAGTTGTCCAACAAAAAAAAACACTTTTGGGGTCAAACTCGGCAATCTCCGGGGCCAATCCTTCGACATGGCGTACTATGCCAGTGGAGGGGTCTTGGAACATTTTACGAGTTCCGTGTTTTTCTTGACCTCCAGAGCAAAGCGATGATGCCGGTAGAAATGCAACCCTCGCGTACTATCACCATCACTAGCCTGTTAGGGAAGGGACTACCTACGTAATGATTCGCCTCGGAGACTGCTGAAAGGTTTACTGTGTTTTGTTGGTTCGAAGGAACCACATGCCATCAAGCAGGTAGTCCTAAGTTTGGACCCAAGTTATTGGAACCACCTCTGTACCATTGCTGGCTCCATTTGCTTGGCTCTCGGTATAACCTGCTGTCAAGCAAGTAGCCCCTTTTGTGTAACATACAGAATGCAATCAAATCGCCGCACAGAGCAAGTGGTTACATGATCGACTCTCGAGCCGCGCTGTCACCCCGATAAAATCAAGAACTCTAGCAGGTGGTCCTCTCTATTTGACACACAGGCCGCAAAACCCCGCCAAACAAAGAATTTGATCCCATGATCGGCTCTCGGGCTAGCAGCCGCGCAGCGCCGTAGGCTCTTCATCCCGGACAAGCGCAAGGTCTCTAATAATCAGGCATTGCTGTCTGCAGCCTCTTGATGTTTTCCGTAATGCCTTCTTGCAAACTGTGAAAAAGCTTTGTGCTAAAAGACGGTGGGATCAGCACCGGGTGCTTGGATGGGTAGGGTATAGGGTGCCAATCGGATCTTACCCACACAATCGGACGCGAAGGCATCATTGTGGCCATTTAAAAATGTTGGCAGGGATTTGTGAGGAGATTTTTCTCCCTTACCGCTGTACATGGAACATTTTTTGGCAAATCTAGCCTGAGATAGAGTTATATAAGATTTTGCTTCCATATTCCGTACCCTTTTTGGCCTAACTGAAGGGTTTTCAGCCGTTTTCCCGCAAGAAATGCACAGCCAAACAGGGAGTTTATTACAGGCAACTCCCTGAGACATAGTCCAGGATGAACAGGAAAACGTAGGCAAGATTATCCACAGTGTGTCTTGTTGTGTCCGCTTCTGCTTCTGCCCACCCTCGTTTATGTCTGTTCGAGGGGCGTGATAGCATGTCCTCGAGGTCGAAAGTCTAAAAGATGTGCTGGGATTGACGCTTTGGTTGAAAAACGTGAAAAACCTACTCTTGCTCCTATAACAGTCAGCCTGCTCTTCGTACTCAATACGAGCGGTCGAAGGTTGTTGTGACAGCGTGCTTCTTGATTCGGTTATCAGCTCGCTTCTGTTCACAACACACAAACACTTGTACATTGTTGGCAGTGTAACTCGAGTGCTCTTCCTACTGACTGCTGTCTTGTCGGCAGAACCCTTAACCTCCTCCAAGTTATTATCGAAACCTCACAGACCTAAACGCAATTTCAGTAGTACTTCGTATGAGTTGATTCACCACTTTCTGTCGACCTGAGAATGCGAAACCTTGTGGTTCGTTTTGTCGGCGACCTCGACACCCGCTCGTATTTTTCTTGCGGATGGACGTACGAAACCCTCAAGGTGGCCGAGTCAAGCTATATAGCGTTGGTGCATGAAATATGTCACATCGTCCCCCCCGATCATGAGATGATGGAGACGCCGCCTGCGGCATACCAGGTATCTCGTTATTGATTGACCTTTTGGTCACCGAGTGTCGTCGAGCCTATGAAAGATATTTGGCAGTTTTCATTTGTGCGTATTGGTTTGTTTTTGTTTGCCCTGAGAGATACTCGTCGACTCCAGAGTTCTTGGAGCCTGTCCTGTGACCGCGGACTAGGTTATGGTTATGAGTTAATGTGAGAACAAGAACAACTTGGCGCCTGCGCTTGTTGTGAACTTTCAGCGAGCAGTCGTGCATGCCCGGATGGGGACGAGTTTGCCCAACTGGTTGCGATGCACGTAGCGCTTCGTTTAGAATGTGGAGAGGCAGGCGCGCGACGCGAATCCCGCTCGGTTTGCAAGCGGGCCGATTGTGACACGCAGCCTTCGTCGTGTGAGCTCAAAGGACAAGCTTTCATGCAGTCTCTTGCACGATATGGGATAGGCATTCAGGGTGGAGAAGCCCTTAGCGACGTTTTTATCAGTTAGTCTCGGCTGCGGCAAGTTGCACGACGACTCTGCTCATCGTCAAGAGAAGGGAGCATCGTCTGGAGCGCTTGGTTGTATCACCCACACTGCGCGGCGCAGAGGGACACGTAGGCGTCCTACAGTAACCTTGCGTCAGGACCCTCGTTTTTTGTCATCGACGGACGATTGCGGGCGGTTTGCACTGCAATTACTGTATGCTTTAGCGACGAAAATTCAAGTAGTTTATTCGCGCCGCCGTTGGCCCAAGAGGTAAATCAGCCGGCTTTTATGCCCTCTTTAGTATTTTCGTACCAGGTAGGTATTTCTCGGAACACCGCAATCTGTGTCTCGGAACGCCCCCGGTCTCCGTCTCGGTTGAAAAAATGATGCGGGTTATCATATCTCTTTCTACGTTGTTTGTCGAGCCCCCGCCTCACCTCCGCCTCGCGGTCATCCTAGCCTCTGTTTATTTGTTGCCGCTCGGTTCCGTTGGTAGTGTTCGCAGCGGCCGTGCTCACACCAACCACATGCAAACAGACGCGGGATGCGTTTCAGTGCTTTTTCCGCCTTAAACCGCGTCGTCTCTTGGCTCCGCGGCCCTTTTTTGCGGTTGGCGTTCCGATTAGATCGAAAGTTTTGTTTCCCCGCGGAATTACATTAATTAGTCAATGCGCCGGTTGGGGTGGTGTCAGCCTCTCGCGTGACGGGGCCTCTTGCGATGTATCCGTTTGTATCCCGCGGAGGTACTACTTTTCAGTCCTGAATATTGCGTCATACTTCGAAGTATCCTCTACTTTGTGCTGAACCTTGCACAGAAAGCGAAGGTTCGGCTTTGCCCTGCCTGTACAGATTGTTGTGGCGTTATGGCTATGCCTTCGGTGTGCGTCACCCCGCGTGCATGCGCTCCCGATGTGACCTTGGTTGACTGTGAGGGTTTGTTTTTTACTAAAGCGCCACCTGCTGCAAGAGCAGTTTATCGACAGCAAGGGTAGAGCTCGCACCTCTTATTTGGCCTAGACTTTCGCCACCAAGCCCTACACTTACACTTACATGTATCTCCTTTTCTACACCAGCGTCGTTTAACCAGCGAGCGGCTTGCCGTCTGCTGCAAGCCCGTAACTTTACAACCAAGTATTATCGTCTACGTGCCTGCCCCACGTCGCGTGTCTTGTTTTTATCCTAGCCCGAAAGCCTTGCCAGGACAGACGTGAATTAGCCCTGCAGTTGCTTCATTTCAGCACGAGTGCCGTTGCCATCGAGTCGCAAACAACCCTCCCTTTCTTAGTAGGATGCAGCTCGCCCTACGTGCGACTCGCCGAACACCTCACGGCGCTTCGCGCTTGGTGCAAGCAATGTCTGCCTGGTCGGTGAAAAACCGACGTGGTCCGTCCCGGCATTGTAGGGATGCGAGGGTCTATGGTCTTAAGACTACGGGGATAATGAGTAAACCGTCCCTCCCTCCCCTCCAACTCTCATCGCTCCGTCACCCTGAAATTCCCTAAATGCCCTCCAGGGAAAATGTGTGGCTTCCCTTTATCGTGTGGAGCTCCATCCTGAACATGATTTTGTGTGCATCGGCCGTGGGGCCGTCCGCGCTGTCAGCCGTGTACAGCCAGGCCTCGAAGCTCGACCTCAGTCTCGTGTGCGTCTTCAGCTTCCTGTGGGGCTCCGGGACTATGTGCTTCAGTCTAGGGATACAGCTGGCAAGTGTTCCCTTTGCCCGAGGAGTTGTCCGCGATAGCATGTCGTCCGTAGCGCCAGACTAGATCACTGCAGCTCGATGGTGCACGACAAGGATTTCACTGCCTTTTTCCTACTGCAGCAACAACGAACTAACGCAGCTGGCAAGTGGTCCCTTTGCTTGGGGAGTGGCATGCCCTCAGTGCCGGACTATATAGGTCACTGCTGCTCGATGATGCACGACAGCGATTTCACTGCCTCTTTCCTACTCCAGCAACAACTAAGTTTGGCGCGAAATAATTGTTCATCCCTTGCTACCTTTTGCAGCTGGGAGCCGGGCCAGGCACTGCTTTGGTAATGAGCCTGTTAGTCGTGATTGGGACCGTTCTTCCGCTCACAGCGGATCACAGGGACGACGCGGGCTCACCAGCGGCCCTGGTGACGATAGCTGGGCTATTGTTCGCCATCAGCGGGTTCGTGACATCAGGTGTGGCATACCCTACGGTAGGGTCGGCACGGGTAGCACCCATTAAATAATGTTCATGAGGCTCCTGACTTAAGGAGCTCTGATAACGCACCCAGCAACCGACTTTGAGACAACTCATAAGCTAAGCCCTCTGCGCAATCCCATGGGCTAGGTGTTTAACGAATAATATCGTAATGTACACATCGGATCCGAAGATATTGAGTAGCTCCTCAATTGAGGAGCTCCGTCAGTGAGATATGTTTGAGCTCAAAAGCGAAACCTCTATCGTGCCTCTAACATGAGCCAGCGATCGTCGATCCTCTCAGAAGGATCGGTGGCGGGAAACAAGCCGGATTGCGGTGTTTTCCTGCAAGATTGTCTGTGCGCTTCGCTAACCGAACAGTTCGAACTATGGTATTTATCTCTCGCACTGATGGTCGACCCGCTGTTCCGCCGCCACCCTTCTCTGCATGGTGCGGCGTTGCAGCGCTATCGTCCCGCATCAAGGCTCGCGCGATCATGGCTGCCAAGAATAATCAAGTTAGCGGCGGGAAGCGGATCGAAGACGGCGCATCTTCTATCCGTACGGTGGCAGCCGATATCTCTCCCAGCGCCGGCGGAGAAAAGGCCGATCGGAATAACGGCACGGGAAGCCCCCTCCACGAGAGTCCGTCGTCGTCCGGCGTCGAGAAAGGGCTGGCATCTCGACCGCCCTTGGTACTCGGTGATAAACAGGAGGAACCAAAAGCGAAAAGCAGCCATATTACCGCGATAGCGGTGTGTGTGGCGGGAGCTGTGATGTCCTCCATGCTGCAGTTCTCGTTCGTTTACGGTGCGCAGCGAAGTTCGCGGTCGAGTCGATTTTGGATTTATTTGCGTTGGGTTTTGGGCCTGGTTCGGCCCTGGCGTTTATATGGACGGGCGAGCGTTGTTACGTGCATGCGCACTATCCGATGCTTTCCCTGTAAGGCTAATCCTTTGACTACTGCGAAAATGATCCCGCACTAGTTTCAAGTAGTTTTTCCCCAATAACGTGGGTGAAGTTCTAAAGGGGTTAAGGCAAATAGTCTTCGCAACGGCTGGCAGCGTCGGACAGAAAAAGAAGGGTCTGACGAAAAAACATTGTCACACGGTGCCGACACGAAACGTTTTTCGTGCAGTCGGCGTTGCATCGTTATAGTGGAGTGTCTGGCATCAAAGATTTCTGCAGTGCGTACTGCAACCGAATGCGTCGCCAGGTTAAATTCGGACTCCGAATCTACAACGGCTCCGTTATGTTCCAGCCGAATTTTCACTATTGAGCCCCTGAGAGCTGCACCCACGCTTTTGGGGAAAAACTACTTTAAATTGGCGTGGGATTATTTTTTCCAGTAATGCAAGGGTTAATAGCAGCAGTCCGAAAATAATGTGAAGGGGGCACCTGAAAATTCATTGCCGTGAATATGCCTTTTGATGGTGAGTTGGACGCATCTGCTTAGAGCAGGCCCGACTCGCCTCCCGGCTCACGGTACAAGAAAGTGCCAGAGACGTGGGTGACAGTGATACCCCGGTTTCTGACTCACGTTCCCGCAAATGTATGCCGCCTTTTCCAGGAGAACCGCTGATCGAGCGAGCTGAGGACATTGAGGGCGTGCCCGGCGTAGCCGCTCCACTGGTCATCTGGCTCCTAGCGTTTTCGTTAGCGGCGGTGTGGAACGTTTTGTACGCCGTCTACCTTCTGTGCGCGAACAAGACTTGGGGGCGGTACAAGTGGGTGGGCGTGGGGGATTTTTTCCGGAAGTTTTTCAATGTGAGAGAGGTGACGTAGAGTACGTCTGGGCGTAAACGCGCGCGTAAAGTCAACGCACGCAGGGCACATTCTTTGTGACGCCGTAAGCTGTTGCAGTTGCTGCACGTGACGAAATACATTTCCCCCTCGGCATGCTGCTGGCGTTGGCAGCTCAGCCTTGCTCTACGTGAATGTCATACCTGGTACTCTCTATCTGCCGGCGTGATCGTAGGCACCTTAGGTTTCCGTTGTCCGTTCCCACTGCGTATTCCTGCCTGTCAGCCCTCACGCTTTGTGACTTTTGTGGCTTTCAGCCACAGATCATCCACAGAACTCTCGCCTGTACTGTACCAGGTATGCAGGTACTGGCGTGTCATGCTTATCTCGTGATGCAGTGATACAGCTGACAGGATGACCATCGACTTATCTGTGAACGACGGAGGACCATGTCTTGATGCTACAACTCACGGGAATTTCCTGCCATCCCTTGTCGTGCCCAACCCTGCCTCTCCGTGCATGCCAGGTGACGGTGATGAGCGTATTCTTCGTGGGCCACATTCACCTATACGGCCTCGCCCAGTACCTCTTTGGCGACCTTGGGCCCGTGGTCGCTTGGCCTTTGATCATGAGCTCTACGGTGAGACTGAGAAGCACGCCAACGCATTGTAGCTCGGTTTGAAGCATCAACGATGCGCGGGATTGCTTAAACTATCGGTGATGCGCGGGAACGCTTTTCAAGTATCGGCGATGCACGGAATTGCCTACCTTATTGGTTGTAACTCTAGTTCTCGCCACACGCGGTAGCTGGTATTCTGTCCGAGAGATTCGGTGGAAATGAGGGCGGTCGCCTGCTTGTCTTGCAGGCAACACGCCGGGTAATCCGCGTCTCCGTCCCTTACTGCCCCCACCGCACGCTCTACCTTGTACTGTTTGTATGGTGGTATACGGCGAACTCCCTCCGTCGGTAAGGTTATGTTGTCAGAATGACATTTCTCGCCCCCCCCTCTGCGTGAGGCAGACACAGGAATAGCTACACTTAGAGCACGGATCGGTAAAATGGTTAGTAGTTTGAAGAGGAATAGGGAAGTACTAGTAGAGCATTACCGCAAGCATATAATGAGCGACGGCCGTACGTGGGCCGTTGCGGCGTTATTTCATCTGTGTTTGTTAGTGATGTTTCGGTGAGAGGCATCTGCGCCCACGCAATCGTTACCCCCCAGTGTGGGCGTGCCTCGAAGGGCCTGTCTGATACGTTCTTCGCCACCCCCGCACACTCTATCTCGTACTGTTGGAATGGTGGTATTCATCCCCTGGCAATTATCGAGCAACGACCGTACGCGGGCCGTAACGGCGTGGTTTTGTCTGTGTTTGTCAGCGATGCTTCAGTGAGAGGCGTCTGCGCCCACGCAATCGTCACCTCCTACGTAGTGAGCGTGCCTTGAAATGCCTGTTTGACACTTTCCGCACCAACTACGCCATGTTTAGGTGCTGAACGGGCAACTGTGGAGCGTTTTCATGAAGGAGTGGGTCGGGGTGCCCAAGACGGCGATGAAGATCAACATCCTCTCGATATCGTTGCTGGTCACGGCCGTCACTATTATTGCTATCGCCGGCGCGGTTTTGTGACGCCGCGTTTTCTATGACGGTGAAGCGTTTCGCGTGGGACTTCTTGGGGGCTCTGGCTACAGGGGTGTGACGGAAGCGCTTGCGCATAAAGGCGGAATTGCGATTTTTTTGTTAAGGGTGGACCCTGCGATGATGTAAGGTACATCATGAGTACTGGCTTAGCCGTGCGCGCTTCCTCTCGCGTTTTTTTTCGGTTAGGGCTGTTCTATTTGCTGCTTGTGCGTGTTTCGAATCAAGTCGTTGGAAGCGAAGAAGTGCTTTGGTTTGGCATAAGACAAGGAAGTGCAGTAAGTGGATGGTACCATGTATGGATTGTTGCGGTCAAAATTATGCAGCTATAGGGGGGGCAGTTGGAGTAAGAAGTTAGACGAACAAGCAGCGGAAACAACCACGCTCGCTGCATTTTTGCGAAACGTTTATCATATCAGATGTTTTTTATGGTTGTGACGAAGACGCCATTATTTTTTGTATGTAAACGTCGACGTTCGTTGTGTTTTGTAGGAGCCATCGTGACGTGTAAAAGTCGCCAGTCATTATGATGTTTTTATGTAAGAGAGATTGCAGTGAACACTTGCGGCCTCTCGCGGGTCGGTGCAGGACGGGAAGGAGCCCAAGCACGTTCGGGTTCCTTGTGCTCGCCAATTTTGCGTGCGTTGAGACTTTTTTGGAATTGTGTAAGGACATGACAGTACAGTAATATCATAGAGTAACACGTTAACCCGGTGGGATGGGGAGTTTTTTAGGTGATTGGCCTGGCCCCGGCTTGTGTGTCGGGGGCGGTTTTGGAATTAACACCTAGGGAACAGCGCGGCAACGCATATCGTTAGCGCCGAGTTACAGTTTACTATGGTAGTGCAAACACCGGCAAGCTCATCAACTCGAGGCAGCGTCATCCACGTATGTCTTGGATGGGTTAAACAAGCGATCGTCTGGTCGGTTTCGGAGAAAAAGCTTAACGGAAATGAAGACCATGGAGTTGTACGTGACATTGGCAGGCGTGTATAACCCGGTGGGACATGGAGTTTTTTAGGTGATTGGCCTGACCCCGGCTTGTGTGTCGGGAGCGATTTTGGAATTAACACCTAGGGAACAGCGCGGCAACGCATATCGTTAGCGCGGAGTTACAGTTTACTACAGTAGTGCAAACACCGGCAAGCTCCTCAACTTGAGGCAGCGTCACCCACGGATGTCTTGGATGGGTTAAACAAGCGATCGTCTGGTCGGTTTCGGAGAAAAACCTTTACGGAAATGAAGACCATGGAGTTATACGTGACATGGGCAGGCGTGTATAACCCGGTGGGACGGGGAGTTTTTTAGGTGATTGGCCTGGCCCCGGCTTGTGTGTCGGGAGCGGTTTTGGAATTAATACCTAGGGAACAGCGCGGCAACACATATCGTTAGCGCGGCATTACAGTTTACTACGGTAGTGCAAACACCGGCAAGCTCATCAACTCGAGGCAGCGTCACCCACGGATGTCTTGGATGGGTTAAACAAGCGATCGTCTGGTCGGTTTCGGAGAAAAACCTTTAC
>JAYJMJ010000289.1:10621057-10637839 GCA_036873875.1 Laminaria ephemera
GGGCAAGCACGAGCACGTTTCGTGGGCGTGTTTTCCCTATACCCCCAAATGGCCGAAAAACCCGGGGGTATACCCCCTTTTGACTATTTCCCAAAAATAAACCGCTACCGGCTTTTTTGCAGCGAGACTTCGTCACCCCATGAGCAAGAAGGTCCCTACGCATTTTTTTTTTGTTTCCCCCGAAACTCTCTAATACCGGTACCCGACACTTCCGTACGTTCGGTACGAATTGAATACCGGTATCGAACACTTCGGTAAGGGTATATCGGGGGTATTTACCCTACCGCATTGGTTCGGTACAACCTCAATACCGGTTCCCGACACTTTCGTAAGTTCGGTACGACCTCAGTACCGTGTCGAGTAAGCCCTAGCGCTTAAGTCATGTCGTAAATAATGTCTTTGAGCCCTTTCTCAGGAGAGGCCTGTCTTAGACGCTGTTTGGTGCCTTACGTGCCTTACTCTCGTAAGGCAACGTGCCTGCGCTCGAAAACGGGCAATGAGGCACGTTTTGTGCACAAAAATAACGCCGTTAGATACGAACTCCCTAAAAACGAGGTTTGGGGCCACATAGGCCGCTCTCAGGCACGCCATCTGCACAGAGACTGAGCTCTGTTGGGGACACACCACGACCAAGATACCGCTCGGCACCATGTCTGCGCAAGAGGATGGCCCAGCTAGCGCGGCACCACAACTACCAGAAGTGATCGATGCCACACAAGACGGCTATGCTGGCCCAGCTGCAGCTGGAATGGATGGATCCTCTTCCTCTGGTAGCTCTCGTCGCGTAAGTGGCTCCTCCGGTACCTCCGGTGGAAGCGGTTCATCTCGCGGACTGGTGGAGCCTGCGTCTGCGCCACCTGCTGTTAGAAGAGGCACGCTAAGCAGCTGGACAGTCGGGAAGAGCAGCCCCCAAGCTACCGACGTTTTCTGCGAGGCCAACCTGCCGAAACCCAGCCAGCAGGCCAGGCCACGAGTCTGCCAGAACAGCATCCCGGACGCACCCGAGAGCCAAGCTCATCCCAGTAAACATGTCGATTTGTTTGTCTCTTTTGCTTCCTCTTTTTGTGTGTGCGCGGGTTTGGCGTTCGACCGTGACCGTGACGCCAGGGGAAATCGAATAATTCTACTGTAAGGTCAATATTATACGCGAACGATCGAACTTGGTTTTGCTGGATTTGAGTGGAGAGAACGGTATACAATACGAAGAATACAATCACCACGAATATCTTCCCTCAACCACAACACAGCCGTAGGCTGAACATGTACAGTCCGCTGTTGTTGTGCTGTTGTTGTACGTTTTACCTCCCGCCGGTGCATGTACGCATCTGCACTGCGGTTGATGTCTGTTTAGCTGTGCCGAGGTATCTATGAAAATGCAAGCTGTGACATTGGATTGTGATGTACAATGACACCAATATTACACAATTAATACTGCTACTCTGAAAAATACATGTTTTCCTATGCACTGCTGTAACTGCAGCAAAATCGTGCCGTCTCTTGTCATACGTGATGCATACACCGTACCTAACGTATTTTTCCACTTCTCTGTGTACCAAACGCATGCTAGGGCGAGAAAAGGCTGTAAGGCATGTCTTAAGACATTTTTTAAGACATTTGCCTCATCCAAATAAGACATTTAAGGCATAAGAAGGCACTTAAGACAAATGCCTTAAAGCATGTCTTAGTCGATATTTTTTTGCCTGCGGCGCCCCTTACGGCGCATGTCTTTACCCGATTTCGGCGTTTAAGCGCTAGGGCTTAGTGTTGAGGCCAAGGCAGAGTCTTGGCCTACCTCTGGTACCGGTCCTACAAACACTATTCACTTTATAAAATTACAATATTAATAATAGGCACCCGTCGTATCCGACAATGCTGTCCTAATTTCTCTGTATCTTCACCAGGCACCAAGTACCAGGTGTACTACTAGGCCCGTACTGGGTGGTACCTGGTACTGTTCTTCACTGAGAAAGTCTCAAGCTGCGCGCGAACAGCAGCAGTAAACGACGGTAACACGTACCTACGGTACCAGGTATCATATCATACACCTACAGGTAGGTATCCGTTCTCGTATCATTCGTAGCACTACAAAGCCTCAACATGCAAAATGTAAAATGGAGGTCAACACTATTAATCCTGCTACTACTATGCCATCCCGCCAACCCCATGGTACTGCAACTGCTCTCACCAAGCTTGTTCACCGTCAGCTCGGGCCGAAGCCACCCGCCTGTCACCCCGCCAGCAGGGGCGAGTCTGGCGGCGCACACCATCGCGACAGCACCCAACAGAAAAAAACGTTTGTTCAGAAACGCAGAAAAGCGCTCGTAAAATCCCTGCGTTTTGACGGTGTTGGGCGTCGCCGCACCTCCTCTGACCATGAGAGCTGGACTGCTGCGGGTTGCGTGGAAAGGGTTCAGCTTGAGCCATGGAGAAGTCGGTGTGGGCTGGGTCTGCTGTTGGTGTTGGGGCAATGCTAACGCCAGGGTACTGCTGCGGCGGGGCCTGTGGGGATTTTGCGCCGCTGACGAATCTATTATTAGGTGGGCCTTCAGTGATGCTGGTACGTCATGCGCTGTTCTTGTTGAGGTGAAGGTCGATGAAGCCGTAGCAGGACATATCAACCGGTGCGATAGCAGTGCTATTCGGGCCGGGAACGCCGTGACCACCGCAAGGCCTGAGACTACTAGCACCACGCGCATAGGGAAGGCACGGTTGTGCAGTGCAAGCCGCCTCAAGACGTCGTTGCTCAATGATGGCACAAGGTCCTGCTGTAAGCTGTAGGTAATTGCGCCGCATAAAAAATGCCTTCCAAGGTGTCAATCAGGGTTTAGGGGATGTTCGAATTTGTCAACCACCCTGAGAATGGCCACCCTGCACCGCACATGCGATCTTTGCAAGTTAGGATCTAAAGCTCTTTTTAGCTACCTTTGAAAGCCTTAGAACCATGGACCAGTCGCTCATCTGCCGTCTCCTCGCCATTTGTTCCTTGTCAACTTTGTCAAACGCCAAACAAATACGTATCACCCCATGCAGTAGATCGTATAGATCCTTGTTGTAGACGAAACGGCTTTAAATGCGCCGCAGCCTTCTTCTCCTGCCTCCACTCTCCACTCTCCAATCTCCACCCTCCACCCTTCTTCCAACACCATGCCTGCGCCCCGTCGTCTGGCCACGGTACTAGCCTGTCTAGCTGCGCTGTCTAGTGAAGTGTGCCAAGGGGATGAGACTCTCGTCGGGAAAGAGTTTTGTGCTGAGGGTGATAGCCATATATCGAGCACATTTTCGGATACCTCCGCGAAATCGACGAATGATCCCGAGTTATTATTGCAGGCGGGGCCTGTTGACCAAGATGCACAAGATAAACGAACGAGACGAGTGGGCTTCTCCCATGTAGATGTCTTCGGCGACGAGTCCCTTAGACCCTTTTTGTCGACGTTTAGTGAATCTCTGGCAAACGGAGCCGAGGATGCGGTGGACTCTGAGTACCTGCATTCTGGACGGTCGCCTGTTGCGGATGCCATGATACAAGCTGACGATGAGCTTGAGGTGACGAAAAACATGACCAATCTCGTTGCTAGAATACTGCGTAGAGTACCGTATACCATAATTAAGACAATACCTCCCATGGGACGAATTTCAGAGACGATTTTATCCAAAACAAGGGGGGCACACACAACGAAAATGATGACGGCTTTTGAAGGATCCCGACGAGATTTTCCCGTAGAAGCATCGCTCGGCGTTTGCAATCTCCCCGTTGTCGAGAAAATCGGCTTCGAAAATCGTCCGAGGAGATGTATTATCTTGATTATAGTATACGGGTATATCACTGCAGCTTTTACTGTAGTAACACCCTGCGGCGTAAGCCTCAGTAGGGGAAATACCACTATTAATAAGAATAATGCGGCAACATGTGGAAGGTTACAACAAACATACACTGCTACTATGCGGTACCATAGTTTTAGAGGTCTACGAGTCCTGTAAGGGCTTTATGTAGCGATCTACAAAAAAACATGGTTGTAACAATTTGTGAAGAGTGGTCGTAGCCAATTCCGATCTGTGTGTATATCGTATTGTCGCTGTCTCCAATTCAGGTCATCGCTCACGACTCCAGGCGCTCTCTCTCCGCACGCGTCTCGCAACCAGCCGACAATCCGCTCGTCTACCCCAACGGCGGCACATACCTCCATCCCATCGCCGTGTCCTTGGTGTCCACGGACGGTTCCGTAATCTACTACACCACCGATGGGACATCGCCTAACGAGAGCTCGAGCTTCGTGAGATCGGGCAGGCTCATCGTTGTCGAAGATTCTGCCACGCTTCGGACGATAGCGGCGTACGAAGCTGTGTCCTTTAACTCCTACTCGTCGGCAGAAGTACAGACTGACTTCGTGGTGTACTCCACAGGTGTGCCACGTTTCTATGATACGGTAGTTGAAGTCTTGATATAAGTAGACGCCGGCTAGCTGAATTGGGCGCCGCATTTAGATGCTGTCATCTTGTTCAATGGAACCATCGGGTCGGGTTATTTTAGACGTGCATCTTGGAAACTGTTTACTCGTAGACGTGTTGGATTTCAGCACGAGGTACGTTTTTTTTTTTTGCCTTCGGGCAAGGATAGAAACCACCCATCTACCCAACGCTATTCCCGCCCTGATAATATCTCCACCCCGTCGACGGTTCTAACTACCGATTACCCATACGACAGGTAAGTGTGGCCACGCCTATTTTGTACCGCACTTCACAAGCTCCGGCTACTCCGGGAACGTTGTGGAGGTTGACCTCCACACCGATGCGCTAGGGAGCGTTCGTCTTCATGGGGTGGTAACGGACTTCGCCGATTTCTACGCTTCCGGAGGCGTGGGGCCTTACGATGGACAGGTACCATGTGTTCGTTGCGTGCTTGCATTAGAGATACGCCATAACCACCGAGCAAGCAGTCAGCGGTACCGGCTGTTCATCTTGTGGTTTTGTTAGAGATACACCATCACCAGACTCGTGACACGATAGAGGTAGCAGTTTTTTGGCTGAAACGGCTTCTGAATGAAAGGGTTCCTTAACCCTCTTAGCACTAGAACGCGATAGGGGACACATTCCACGATAGAGGTGCACCAGTTTTTTTTCTGAGACTTCTCACTTGACGAGCTCCGAACGTCAACCACAAACTGGTTTTGCGTAAACTAAAAGGTTGCAGCCCGATGAAAATAAAAACATGGCCTAGGTACACAAACATTCAGATTTACAAAACAAGAATCACACCCGACGGTTTTGGGTTAAGGAGCCCCGTTATTCGGAATAAAAAACGCCAAAAAAGTACTACCTCTATCGTAGCACGCTATAGGTCCCATAAAATGGGCCTAAATTTATGTGGTACTACTTGGTTTTAGAGGCCTGCTCTTTGAGTGGACCTTGAATGCCCCGTTTACCACGCCAAAGCCTTGAAAGTGGTGTACTGCTGTCTGCTGTGGTGGGCCCAAAGAGTCCGGGCTCTTTTGACATGGTCGTAGTTGATTTATTTTGTTTTGCGGTTTCCGAGTGGGCGCTAAGAGGGTTATAACCCAAAAAATCGTCGGAACCTCATTGTTTTTGTTGCAACAAAAAATTACGTTGCATACCTAGGCTATGGGATTGGTTCATAAGGTAGTGTTTTTTTTTTTCCCCCCCCGAATCAATTTTTTGGGAGAGGTACAGAGCTCCCCAAGTGAGGAGCCTCAGAACAAAAAATGGTGCATACCTCTACCGTACTATTAGTAGTATTATTACGGAGGACCATAGTAATGAGGACCTACGATACACACAAAAACCTACATATTCCCCTATTTTTACTTACCATATTTGGTCCTAATTACTATGTACCCCCGTAATAGTAGATACGCGCTACGATAGAATACGATAGAGGTGCACCAGTTTTTTTCTGAGGCGCCTCGCTTGAGGAGCTCTACATCTCACCAAAAAATAATTTTTTGAAGTGAACTGAAAGTGCAACTCGATGAACAAACCCGTGGCCTAGGTATACGCAAAATTCAGATTGCAACAAAAGAACGACATTCCGACGATTTTGGGTTAAGGAGCCCCGTCATTCAGAAACAAAAAAAAAAGAAGCCCAAAAGTGCTACCTCTATCGTATTGTTAGCAGCACGCGTCCACCCACTGAGGTAGCAGTCAGCGGTACTCGTAGGTGTTCGTTTTGTGCTTTTGTTAGGAATTCACCATAAACACTGAGCTACTGCAGCAGTCAGCGGTACCAGTTGCTCATTTCGTGATTTTGCTAGACATGCACCGTGTCCACTGAAGCAGCAGTCGGCGACGGGCGGGTACCACGGTGTTAAGGCTGTGCTAAAGATACACCACAACCGCGGGACTAGCCGTCAGCGGTACCAGCTGCTAATTTGGTGCTTTCGTTAGAGATACCCCATATCCACTGAGCTAGCAGTCGGCGCTGACTGCTAGATCAGTGGTCATGGTGTACATCTAATACAGGTGGGTTTCTTCGGGTGCTCATTTGGATAACGTCTGCAGTAAAGATGCGGAGTTGCGAACTCGTCATCACCGATATTTTCTCCTCAAGCTGTTCTTGGGCGATGTATACATGCCTCGGGTTGACGGCATACGCCGAAATCTCTAATAGCGAGGCTCTCTACAGGACAGGGCATTTCACTCATCATATACTGCTAGGTACATTTCTATTTTCGAGCGTGCTCGGGGCAGTCAGCGTGCTGTCTACCAGAGGATTCGCTTCCTCTGCTGCTGTGCCTCTATTTATGTCTTCCGCGGGTTGCTGCTGCCCTTCACCTCTGTAACCATCCAGACAAACACATTATGGATGGCAACGTTAGGCTGCGTTTTCCTACCCTGTAGCTTGAATGGTAATATGTACGTTCTTCTCCACCGCACTCGTCTATGTACGTGTATTATGTTTTTGCCTAAAGGTGGCGACAAACGATCTGACAGCTGATGGGGACGACGACCTGGCCGGCTATTGGGGGGGATTCAGCGGAGACGTGGACGGAACCGCCTTGGGTTTTCTCAGTCCCTTCTTCAACGGAAATAATTTCCATGGCAAGGCCGTGCAGGTTGGATATGACTCTGGGAAGCGTGCCAAAACATGCCGCACTTTATTTTTTTCCCTCTTTTACTTTCCATCTTCTGGTTACTGGGGGTGAAACAAGTGGAGACGTGGACGGAACCGCCTTGCGTTTTCTCGGTCTATTCTTCAACGGGAACAATTTCCGTGGCAAGGCCGTGCAGGTCGAGTGTGACTCTGAAAGCGTGCCATGAACATCCCGCATATTTGACGGGAACGTCGGCAACGCGCAAATTATATGTTTGCGTCGCGCATGCTCGCATGAATAGTGTTATAACACAGGGGAAAGTGTGATATAATACACATATACCCTCGGGGTTCTTCCATCAAGAATGCCTTGGTGTATACCCGTCCCGGCCGGTCTCTCCACCACTCACTGAACATCCTACACTTGGGTCGCCTAAAACGCGCGGTTGTAGGCGAGGGTACGGAAAATACTGTCAACAATGATGCTCATGAGAATGGCAGGCTTTACGGGTATTGCCGCGATGCAGACGAAGTAACAAACGGCGACTACGGCTTGGCGTCGCCGTCTGGAACCTTCCAGTTTTCCCACGAAGAAACATGCAACATCTGTAACAACACCCACTTCCGCTGTTTTTACTCGTCGAACGGTCCTCCTCCCAACACCGTGCGTCAGGTTAACGTCAGCAACTTCGGCAGCGACAACGTCACGCGCTTTTGCGGGTCGGAGGTTGCTCAAGAGACCGACACCACGTGCCTGTTTACCGTGCTCGACTTGGAAGAGGTGTGTCCGTGCTGTTGCGTCCCGACCCTTCCCCCTGACCTTCTTCATGCAATGCCACCTCAATCCCGTTCGAACTGCACATGCAAACTACTCGGAATTACTGTAGTGCGGGGTGTTGTTTGCAGTGGTAGGAGAGGGTTAATGTTTCTCGCTGTTCTCCTCTATTGCGGGGCATTAAAGGGTTGGTGCTCAGCCATGATTTTTACCTGGTATGTCTTTTATGTTTCGGCGCCGACACCGCGTGCTGTTGCGTTGCGATCGGGTCCGTAGGTTCTTGCAGCCATTATTCTTGGGGGGATTTTTCGCGCCAACAGCTTCCTATCTTAACCCTTACACTACTGCGAAATGTATCCTACACTTTTTCCAAGCAGTATATCCCCCCCAAAAATGGGTGCAGGTCTAGAGGGGTCAATCCACTTAGAAAATTGGGGCACGCTCCAGGGCGGGAGTTAATCGAGTAGCTCGTTTTCGCATGGCACGCCAGAGCCAACATAATACCTGGTACCAAGTATATATTACGGGGGACCACAGTAATCAGGACCTACGATAAACTCAAAAACCTATATATTCCCCAATTTTTGCCCACCATATTTGGTCCCGATTACTACGTTCCCCCGTAATAGTAGCAAAAGGGTGAAAACGGTTGCTAGTTTTTTAATGAAACGTAATTTTGCCGGGGTGTCAAACCGACCGTAGCGTGCGCTGCCGTTCCGCTGTTCGGCCAGGTGGATCCGGATCTGAATGGATTCAGTGGGGGGTTCCTAGATGATTCGAAGGCGTACTTTGTCCCGTCTCACAACAGCCGGGGACAGAGGTCGAAGCTTGTCCGAGTCGCTGCCAGTAATTTCACCAGCGACAACGTCGAGGTGTGACGGACAGAGGAACATCCCATCCGCATGCTGCTTTCATCGGCGAAGACTTCCATTGCATGCTATATTTAGCGGAGGGTGGTGCACCTTTTTGGTGAAAACGTTCTTTCCAACTGAGTTGTTCTCTGTCGTTGCTGGGCTATCGGCCATGCACAAACCGGCGTCCATGCGAGACGGTCGTTGTATAGACGTGTCTATCTCACGTAATTCGTTGCAATGCGCTAGTGGAAGGAAATAGCGTTGCCGGACTCGTCCACTCGACAACGGGCGTATGATAACAGCGTGCGGCTGACTGCTACCTCGCTTTCAGTCGTCAATCTGGCCTGAGTTTTATTCTTGTTCCGCGCTTTGCTAAATGCGATCAATGTCGGTCCATTGTATACCCGTGCGACTGCTTTGAGGGCCGCATTGTGCCTGCCTCCGCCGAAAAGGTCGTTCCGAGGCGATAACGTTCGACCCAACTTGCTAACTCTACCCTTCGTTCAGAAGACGTCTGGCGAGAGCGAGAATCCCAATACAAGAGATACAGCATCCAGCAACCCGTTGAGCACCCTTGTGTGAATGACCAGCGTAACGCCAGAGGCACCCCTGCATAGCACTAGTCGGGCCCTAGGTCCACAATGCCTTAGACTATATCTCCACACACTCGACGGGTATAAAAAAATACGTTGAAGTGTGGCGAGGTTAAGCTTTGCTTTTACCCATCTGCCGGAGGACAACACAAATACTCCGAGTATGTATATATACAAGGTTCCCCTGCGGGATGTGGTTGGCTTGAAATCCACTGGGGGGTCGCAAGTTGAAAGGAGGGATCGTAGACGTTCCTATGAGCTTCGTGCAACCAGGTAAAACCTAAATAAAAACTCTTGAATCCTAAAGAAAAGACAGTGAGCCACCGCGCAAGTAACCACGGGCAAGTAGCACCGACCAGCCCAAACGAGTTTATAGTTTTGTCTATATCTTCACAGTGAGGTATCTCCGCGCTGCTGGTGTCTGCTAACCTGCTGCCAGGTCCTCGATCTTCAATCAATAGACCCCGAGCTTGGAGGGTTCTTCGGGGGCTTTGCATGGGAAGGACACGGATTCCTCATACCGTCCAGATCGTTTCAGGTATGAACGCGGTCGAGCGAAATCGATTGACTACAGTAGGAGCGAAACGATCGACTACACCCGTAGCGAAACGATCGACTACAAATAGAAGTGAAACCGAAATGCAGCGGCGACTGCTGCCAGCCCGGACGCGGATTTTACTCCGCGTTTCCCGACAAAAGGTTGGTTCGCTAGCGATGTAGTCGGTGATCTGCCAACATTAATGGTTACAAGAGTGCGGGAGAATAGCTATGGAAAAAAAATGTCACTGAACGCCGGTTATACGCTGAAACTCCGGCGCATATTCCGAGAGCGACAGCCAAAAACACGGGTAGCCGTAGCTACTTGTTTTGGGGATGTAACCCGGTTGCTCCTGAGAGATCGTCGCGGTACATACATAACATCTTCTACAAGCCAACGATCGCTACACAGCAAAAGGAAGACTGCAAATAGCACTCGCTCAGGCATCAACGCCACAACAAGCAGGGACGAATCAGGCGCGTGCCGCTGTCTGGCTATATACCACCGGAAAAAAAACTCAACAAAGCTCTCAGTCATCGCGCACAAACCGTACCATAAAATTTTCGCACGCTCAACTTTCTGCCATCCGTTGACTACCGCAATCGTTGCGCACTCTTACCACAATTATTTCCCCACGCCCAACTTTCTGTCACCCACCGACTACACCGTCACCATCCACGCAAGCGATCATCACCTGTTGGTTATATGGTACTATCCACTATTACGGAGGATCATAGTAGTCAGAACCCACGATATACGCAAAAACCTACATATTCCCCTGCTTTTAATAACCATATTTGGTCCTCATTACTAGATTACTATGTTTCCCCGTCATAGACCACTCAGCCACTGCGAATTAGTGGTCTACCAGTGGAGAGTGCTGTACAACCAACAAAGGATGTGACTGAGTGGTCTAGTGGATATTGCTATAATAACCAACACCATCCTCTCCTTCCCCGTCCATCCTCACACCAAATAGGGTCCAGTAGGGGGCGTGAACACAAACTTAAGCGTCGACGGATCGTTTGTCGGGGGTGATTTCAGCAGCTCCCAGCAGCGACAGGCGGGGAGAACACAGGCGGCCTACTCGGGGAAATTAGTTCGAGTGAACCTCTCCAATTTTTCGTCGACAGGAGTGGAGGTGGGTATAGCAGTACCGGCCCTCTGATAAGAAACCGAGATTTTAAGAAACTGATATTTTGGTTTTAGGCTTGATTTCTTATCTGAGAAAGGGAGAAGAGGTGTGTCCTACACTAACTTCAGTATAACAGCTGTCGGATTTCTTATTTCCCCGTAATTCCTAAGCTAAGTTTTCTTGTGGGGCTCTTTCTTGTGAGAGGGCCGGTAGTGTATGCGTGCCCACACTGGTGACGCGGTGTGACAAGAGTACTACCCCGATTCAAGACCACCCAAGACAAGAGCATTCGGGACTTAAGAGCGGTCAAATCGGCATCTCCCGCCATAGCAAAAGCCGTGTATTGGCTACTACAGATAAGAGCAATGCATAGTTAAGAGCAACTGCTTCGGCTTGTCACGGGGGTGCTACTACATTGGGGTACCCACTGTAGCACTCTTTAGCCAAAATGTTTCTGACGGGACCCCTACGGAGGAACTGCTTACTATCGTTGGAACGTTTTTTTACGTTTCATTGGCTATTCGTCGTATATGCCTAGGCATTAATAACGGGTGCGTGTACATTCTTTTGTCTATGTTTTTGTCAGGTACTCAGGTCGGATTGGTGACATCTTCTTTTGTCTTAAGTCAGTGGATTCTGGATTCCCTTTGTTAGGTTGAAAGTATGATTGGAACAAGCGCTACACATTGTCATATGGAAAATGGAATTACTGGTAATGATAATGCCTAGGCCATGGAATTATTCTTCATCGCGTTGCGCTTTCGTATTTTCGCAGAGCCAAATGTTTGGGTGAGGTATAGAGCTCCTCAAGTGCCGGAGCCCCATTGGATGCAGGTGCTATCAAACCCCTTCCGTAGCACCCCTTCCGTACAGAGAGGCAGGAGCACCCGCTCGAGGCCATGCATGTAACGAAATGTGCGATATAGTGTCGTAGAGCGCGGTAGAGTACGGTGCTTGAAGTTGCGAAAACGTGCGGCCGGCTCCATCGAGGGGGGGTGTTAAGTCAAGAAAATTCGGTAAAGCTGACAGTGTATGACAGACTCGTCGACATCGTAGACAACGGTACGCGGTGTGAAAACCCCGACACACGTCAGGTTTCGTCCCGTCCGGCCGTGCCATGTCTCAACTTAGTGCGTTTTAAGGTTTCGAATTTTCGGAGCAACAAAATTAAAACGTACCGATACCGATCACTACGTCGAAGACATGTGCTGGATTTTTTTTCGTAATATTTGAGCAACAAGATAGAAAAGCGTACCGATCACTACCTCCAAAAACAGGTGCTGGATTTAACGATGGTTGATCCCGACCTCCGAGGATTCATGGGGGGCTTTACCGCGGGACACTGGGGCTACCTAGTTCCGTTTAAGAACAGGGAAGCGGACACGGAGTTTTCGGGCAAGATGGTTCGGTTCGACCTCATCGCGTTCGACCACGCAAGCGTTACGGTGGGTGCAGTGGGATAACCGATCGTGTTCAGCTCATCAAGCCGATTCTTTTGGTTTATATTCTGCACGCCCCCATCATCTTCATATTTTAACGATACATTCACCTCCATGGGTATTTAGCTCGCCAACCCGATTCTTACGTTTTCTATTCGGCATACCCACTATCTTCTGAAACTTGTAACGATACACTATCTCATTACGCCGATTACTGTGTTTTCTATTCGGCACACCCACTATCTGAAACTTGTAACGATACAGTTACCGCCATGGGTGTTTAGTTCACCAATCCGATTCGTAGTTTTCTATTCGGCAACGCCCACTATCTGAAGCTTGTAACGATACAGTTTCCGCCATGGGTGTTTAGCTCACTAACCCAATTCTTACGGTTTCTATTCGGCACGCCCACTATCTGGAACTTGTAAGGATAAATGCACCTCCGTGGGCACTATCCGAAGTTTTTTAACGGTACGTTCACCTCCACGGGTGTTTAGCTCACTAACCCGATTCTTGTATTTCTGTTCTGCACACGCTCTATGTGCAACTTATGACGGTACTGTTAATGATACTGTTAACGATACTGTTAACGATACTGTCAACGACATACTGTTAACGATACTGTTGAAAATACTGTTAAAGATACTGTTACCGATACTGTTAACGACGCTGTTAACGATATTGTTAACGATGCTGTTATCGATACTGTTAACGATACTGTTAACGATAATTTTAACGATACGGTTAGCGATATTGTGAACGATACTGTTAACGAGACTGTGAACGAGACTGTGAACGATACTGTTAACGATACTGTTAACGATACTGTTAACGATACTGTTAACGATATTGTTAACGATACTGTTGACGATACTGTTAACGATACTGTTAACGATACGGGAAGGTGCTGGACTTGACGAGGGTGGACGGTTCTCTTCAAGGTTTCGTCGGCGGCTTCGCGCACGGAAGGTAAGCCTTGGATAAAAACAACTAGCCACCGAAACATGAAACAACCAGCCATCGAAAGAAAATAGGAGATTAAATGTAGACAACAACACCTCGGCAAAACACATTGCCACCGAAATATGAAACAACTAGCCATCTAAAGAAGATAGGATATTAAATGTAGACAACAACACCCCAGATTGTGCTTTTGTTTGAGTTGCACTATAACCACTGAGCTAGCAGTCTGCGCTGACTGCTAGCTCACTCAGCGGTTGTGGCGTATCTCTAAAGTAGAATAATAGTACGCGATGGACGCCATGCGAAAGAGCCGCGTTTTCCTGGTGGGGGCGAGCCGTACGATTTGAAATCATGTAGTCTGGATGGAGTTATCCCCTATCTGAAACATAACAACGTCAGCCGCGACTTTCCAAAACGGTTTCGAGCTCCTCACAGTGATTTTAGTTTATTTCACCAACCGATTGGATAGCCGAGTCGCCAACACCTAGCTAGCTGGCCTGCATGGAATAATCAAAACGCCAGCCCGCAGGTGTGGGGCAGTGGCTAATGTTGTCAGGCTTCCCCTGCGCTGGGTATTCGATCGATATTTTACCCCTGGTAGTTAAGTAGCAAGGTAACACCTTCATATTACCTCTACACTAACCTGATTAGTCTAAAATCGACGTTTTGCGCCACAGTAGGGTACTCGATTTAAGAGCGTCCATAATAAGAGAAAACGGACTTAAGAGCGGTTATATCGGCTAGTCACGCCTTGCGACGCCTATACTAAAACCTTCAGGTACCAGGTATATGATATTCAATCTGAGATAATAGCGGTAACACTCGTCTGTTCTGGCGAGCTCTTGAATCGGGTACCCCACTGTATCTGAAACAGAACGCTCGGCATGGTGCCAGCCCGAGGTATGAACTATCCGTCTCCCCCTTCGTGTACCCTTCACAGCGATTCAAGACCCTAACGCCGAATCTCAAACATGCCCACCGTAAACCGCGGGAACCCCCTCTTGTGACTTCGTGCGACCAACCCCAGCATGGAGCGTTCTAATACGGGAGACCACAGAAATCAGAACCCACGATAAACGCAAAAACCTATGTACTCCCCTGCTTTTTCCTAACCATACCAGTATTTGGTTGTGACTACTGTGTTCCCCCGTAATAGTAGAAGAGATTCGGGGTTCAAGGGCTTCGCGACTTAGACGCGGCGCGCTTTTGTGAAGAGATGGCTGGGACACGCATGCATGTATCCCTTTGCAGATATGTCTGCTATGCACGTCCCGCATTATCACTCACTTGTGCTTCATCAGAAGAGCTTCATTGTATTTTTACACATATAAACGAACGCCCCCCGCCCCGCCCCAACCCTACCCCCCCTACCTCCCCCCCACCCCCGCCCCAGCCCGACCCCCCCCCCACCCTCCCCTCCCCTGCCCCACCCTCACCCCCCCCTCCCCCGCCCCACCCCCGTTTCACTTCCCCTTTTCTTCAATCGGGTCTTGCTTTGGAAGGTATGCAATCCTTTCACCTTATGCGAACGGCAAGACGGAGGACAACTACCGCAGCAGGCCGCAGTTCAGCCGTGTGGTGGCTGTGGATCTAACCGACTTTACCGTGGAGGGCGTGAGTGTCGTGGACCTTGCTGCTACCTCCCGGCAGCAGGCGAGAATCAGCAGTGTTGACAAAAGTGCTGTTCTACACCGGTCTTGTTGCCATAAACCGGCATAGAGATAACCAATAACAAATTAAAATAGACATGGGTACTCGTTTTCCCTACCCTATCACCGCTGTTGTTGGTTACAATCGTCGATTCGTAAGATTTGAAATTTGGCGTTACGTCGCATCCCCCCCTCAAAAAATCACTTTTTTTTTGTTACGAGTTGTGACATCGATCATTTTAACGGATTTTTTTTTAAAAAGATGTCAATATCACGATTGGCGATAAACATCACGATTCGCGAAAAAAACGTCTCCGTTTTTTTTTCGTCCGACATTTTTTTGGTTCGTTAATTAGGAGTGACATCACGATTCGCGAAAAGGTAACCTTTTGACTCTTTTTTTTTGTTAGGAGTGAACACTAACAGCCGGCCAACGACAACCTGCTCCGCTGCGTTGGCGTGCGCGCACTGTACCGTGCCGTGCCTCAGATTCCTTACCAGCCTGACCCTAACCTGAGGGGCTATGTTGGAGGCTTTTCTCTTGGACCGCACGTGTACTTTACACCGAACTTCAACGGGGTGTTCTTTGGGAAGGTAAGCGAGACAGGCACCAGCAGCAGCAGCAGCAGCAGCAGCAGCAGCAGCAGCCGCAGCCGCAGCCGTGGCATCCTGACGCGTTGCATGTTAGCGCGATGGCTGATATCAATGCTGACGAGATCGTTAACGTGTTCAATTGGTGCAGATATTTGATCGATGGACAACCTCCCAACAGCCACACTAGGCTGTTGGGAGCTTGTTCATCCACCGCATATCAGCGCTATTTGAACAATTGCAAGTACTAGGTACTTTCCGCGGTGTGTTTCGGCAGGGAAGGCGTAGGCTCTCTTCCCGGACGTGTGCGCCAGGGAGGCGTATCATGCATACTTTTCTGTAGTTGAATTTTTGAAGTCTGACGTTTGTTTGTATTATACTTTAAACGCAATGCCCTCCAGCAGTTACCCACCAGCAGTTGAAATAAAAAACACCCGAAAGGCCCACCAGCAGTTCGAAAGGCCCACCAGCAGTTGATTTTTTGGAAGCCTGCCAGCCCACAAAGCGAAAGGTTCAACGACCACCGAAACGATATCAACATAGATCGTTGGTTTTGTACACCCTGTGACTTGCTCGTTAAGATTGCAGCAAGTAGCTGCTCTGCTTACCGGTATACTCTCGTCGACGATACACTACAACAGTCGAGAACGCACACCACAGCGACAAGTGCAAGGTACGACCAAGATCAACATCTACACCACAACGGGAACTACGTCTCAACCAGCGCCTGGTTCTACGTCACACACATTGCCAGCGAATTCTAACAGCGAATTCTACCCTAGATTTCTAAACTGGCGCGATAAGCGCGCTTCGGTTGCCAGCACGTAAACCCCGTTAGAACTGCGCCCACGTTTTTTGGGGTAAAAATACTTGGAAATAGTGTGGACGCGTGCTACAATAGAGGTGGCACTTTTTGGACAATACTGTATTTTGTGAATGACGAAATGACGGGGCGCTCCTTAACCCAAAATCGTCGGAATTTCATTAAAAAATTATTTTTGCAACATGAACATGTTTTATACCTAGGCCGTGGGTTTGGCCGTCGGGTTGCAGTTTCAGTTTACTCACCGCAAAATATTTCTTCGAAATGTCAGTTTTGTTCAAAACCGGCGAATTAACTACCTATACGATACTGGGGGGCCCTACCGACGGATGGACATTTAGGATCGGAGGAAAGAGGGAGAGTGCTGATCACTTCGG
>JAYJMJ010000289.1:10638931-10661130 GCA_036873875.1 Laminaria ephemera
CCCCCCCCCCCCCCCCCCCCCCCCCCCCCCCCCCCCCCCCCCCCCCCCCCCCCCCCCCCCCCCCCCCCCCGCTACGGCAACGATGGAAACCTTGCCGTTCGCGACAGGTGACCGACAGCCTCAAAACCGTACATCTCACTAGTATTATTGCCAGAAACTACAGGTTCGGTATGTCCATAATGAGTGCCGCAAAACCCCGCACACACCCGGTAGCACGCGCGATCGAAGTATCGAGCTTCGACGACATTCTTTTTAATTTTAGTCAAACCTCCACAAACATGATGTGGGGTTCGTTCGTTCGTTCGATCGATCACTTATCGATGACCAGGTTGTACGGCTTGACATGCGGGAGATGCTGACTATGGCAGCTGGCGAGCGAGCGGCTAGCTACGACGGTTTACAGGTCAGCCCCCTTCCGTACGTAGCCAACTCCAGCGTTGAGCATTTACACGTATGTACGGCTACAGTAGGTGTCCCTTTTTAAGGGACCATAAGTCGTCCGGGCGGCAGGGTTTCTTGTATACCGATGTCCCTTAACAAATGTGCGCCCTCTAGCACATCACTCGTTTTTCTCGCAATTTATGTGGCGTGTTTCAAGCGGGAGGCTGTGTGGTGGTCCCTTTTAAGGGACCTGGGGTCCTTTATTGAGTGTTGCGTCCACTACAAGGGACGAGGTTCCGTAAAGTAGGAAAAAACGGTGCGAAGAAAATTGAGGCCCCTTATATACCGCTTTCCGTATCGCGGGGTCCCATAAAAGGCGCCACCTACTGTAGTGTATCTCCCAACCATCGAGATTGGAGCGTCTTCGTCTCTGTTTAAGTTTCTGCTCAAAGCAATATTCCTCGACATGGGAGCACGAGCGAATCCACGCAAGTACCCACAGATGACAGTCATCTAAACCGTTCAAACTACACGGTCCGTAGATCCCTGCTACGTACAACCGAAGACTTCCGATCGCACCATATCAGGTGCGATTTGCAAACCCTTGTGGTGCCATTTTCAAGCAGAGGGAGTCTCAGTAGTAAACTTCTAACATCAAACAAGCGAGACACACCTCCGACAAACGGCGGCGACGACGACGACAACGATATCCACATTCAGTTTTATTTATGCAGATACTTGTAGTACATTTCCACTTCATGAGTTATCTCGTTGATAAAGACCGACGTCATTCTACCGTTCTCGTCGTGCCGGAAGGTGCTGGACCTGGAGCTAGAGTCAAGCACAGCAGTAGGATTTTCGGGGGTCTTCCACTCGTGGGATACATCCTGCTCCTAGGAACTTGGAGCTGTGTGTCCTAAGAACTTAGGAGCTGTGTGTCCTAGGAGCTTAGGAGCTGTGAGTCCTTTTAACAAGAGCTTAGGAGCTGGGTGTCCTAGGAGCTTCGGAGCTGTGTGTCCAAGGAGCTTAAGAGCTGTGTATCCTGGGAGCTTGGAGTGGTGTCCTATTAATAGCAGCTTTGGAGCTGTGTGTCCTAGAAGCTTAGGAGCCGTGTGTCCTAGGAGCATAGGAGCTGTGTGTCCTATTACCGTGATCAGGACCAAATATGGTTAGTAAAAACGGTGGAATATATAGGTTTTTGTGTGCATCGTGGGTCCTCATTACTATGGTCCTCCGTAATAGTAGCGTGGGAGTTGTGCATCCTTGCAGCTTCGGAGCTGTGTGTCTAGGAGCTTAGGGTCTGTGTGTCCTAGGAGCTTATGAGCCGTGTGTTCTAGGAGCTTAGGAGCTGTGTGCCCTAGGAGCTTAGGAGCTGCGTGTCCTTGGAGCTTATGTAGGAGCTGTGTGTCCTAAGAGCTTATGTAGGAGCTGTGTGTATTAGCTAAACCTTTCCCTCGTTATACATAGAAAGAGACAGGGCATCAGCCTCCTTCTGTCGCGCGCGCTCGTTCAATGCGGCGCACGGGATGCTCGCAATGAACAACACTACGAAATAAAACCATTCGCTTTTTACCACACTTGGGGTTGATGATACTTAGGGACGCATGCTACGAAGAGGTGCACCATTGTTTTTCCGAGGCTCCTTACTTGAGGAACCTTATACCTCTCCCAAAAACTGATCTTGGGGAACAATAAAAGTGCTTCCCGATGAGCAATCCCATGGCCGAGGTATACAACGAAATGCTTTTCAAGAATCGTCTGAAATTCCGAGAATTTTGGGTTGAGGAGCTCCATCATTCGGAAAACGTTTCAGCGTAGAAGTGCTACCTCTGACGTGGCACGCGTCGCGCGGGGGGGGTGAGTGCCTCAAGAGGGTACCGCCGCCGGTAATGTCCGGTGGCGGCGGAAATTTCCCCACCCCCGGACAGGCACCACGGTATCGACAGCTTGTGGCTAGCTCTTGAGCTGCACCAACGTGGTCGCAGGTTGCATGGGTGCATGCCGCTTTGCCCCTTCACCGCCACTAAGAAAGCGGAAGCGGGCGAAAAATGATGACAGAAGGCACCAAAGAGCACTAGCACCGTCCTCACCCAATTCGACAACAACTAAATCTACGCAACAAGCGCGAACTCTGCAGTCCTCGCGCACTGCTAAACCAACACTATCAAAAATACAGAAGCTCCCGCGACAGTCAACCAGAGGAATCTGGTGGCCCATGACGCAAACAAGTTTGGTACACCTTAATTACGTCGGGTCGGGACCATTCACACGTCCTTTCGAAGGGGCCAACCATGTCGCCGGCTTCACATATACACACAAAAACACGGAGGGTTCCACGGCAGAGATAACCGGGGTATCTAAAATCCAAACCTCCAGATCTTACGGAATAGTAAAAATACAAGGTTATCGCCAGCAAAAAACAAACCACAGGACCACAATATGAAAGAACACACAACCATATCCGAAAATCCAACGATGTTCCAGGAGCCAGGTCATCGCCAGCAACAAAAAAAGAAGCAAAAACAAGACCACAACCATGATTTGAAAGGACACAAAATCACAGCCAAAACTTTAACGACGGCCCGGGAGCGTGAGCCTTGAATCCCAACTTCGGATGGAATATACTACACGTCAGACATGTCAGATCCCTATGCATGATCTGTGTCTTTCAGGGAAGACAGATCCGTGGTTTATATGATTTGCATGGCCTACAGACCATGTTGCCGGGTGAGAGCCGGATGGTTTGATCGATCTAGCACATGTTTCCCGGGTTGGATCTGTACTAGACAGATCCAGCACAACGTATCATAACGACAGATACTGAACCTATTAATAGATCATCTAAATCGTGATCTGTCAGATGTGTGAAATATTACTCGTGCATTTCCATCCACGGCAGCACACCTCCCGCTCCCCCCCTCCTCACCCACGCCTCGGGGAAGTTTTCTGCTAGGTCCAACCCAAGCAATATTGACGAAAGATCAGAGGGCGGGGTTGTCGTTACAGCGTCCCCTTGTTTGGTTCGCCTCCGAAGAAATACCTCGAGAGCGCAGAGTGTCAACCGCGACACCTGCGGTCGGAGAGACGCAGGGGAAAAAAAAACGGGGAATAAAATGCGATGCGACTTGGTTGCGTATGCAAAGGGCGTAAAGGACGCAATATAAATGACGATGCGAGTCGGTGGTGTATGAAAAAAAACCGTACTGACAAAGGACGATTTGACTTGGTGGCGTATGAACAAAAAACGTACCATGTATAAATAATACCGAGTACTTGGTAGTCAGTGCTATTTTCCTATATACGCCGAAGCAGGAACTGCGTCAAAAGTTAAGCTTGACACGTTTCCCAGTTATTTCTTATCGCCACAGGAACACAACGCCTCTCGCGTGATAACACACCAAAGCCCCCGGCAGTAGTGCGAACGTCTTGAGAGTCACCACACACATTATGAAAAAAAACTAAGCACCATCGACTCTCTAGCACTTTCATCTTGATTCTAGGAACATAACACGCTGGACGGAGAAATGTAAGGACCGTTTCGAGTCCTTCATAACCCTCTTAGCACCCACTCGGAAACCGAAAAAAAAAAATCAACTACGACCATGCCAAAAGAGCTCGGACTCCTTGGGCCCACCACAGCAGACAGTACCTCACTTTTCAACGCTTTGGCGTGGTAAACGGGGCATTTAAAGTCCACTCAAAGAGCATGCCTCTAAAACCAAGTAACACCACATAAATTTGGGCCCATTTCACGGGCCCTTTAGCGTTCTATTAATAGTGCTAAGAGGGTTAACGTTAACCTTCTTGGGGGCCCATCTACACAGAGAAAAAGAATCACCGAGGGCAATCTTATCAAGAGTCTAGGATGAGCGCGCAGCAGTCCGATTATGAGCCATGCTAATCGCGTCTCGCATAGCTCCATATTTGGCAAGTCAATTTTAACTTTTTTTTTTTTGCGGAAAGCGCGAGAGCGTGAGTTAGCAAAATTCGATGAAAATCGACGAGCGTTGGGAATGCTGAACCCTCTGCGCGATAAAAAATCAAGGCACGTACCGGGGGGGAGAAGGGACGACACCTGTGACCACGGCTTGTCCAGAAGCTGGAAAGTACAAAATGTGAGAAAAAAATAAAATAAATAAAAATATTTGGCAATCCCGGGCACATTTCCTATACTCCAGCAGCACGGGCTACTTCGTGCACATGGACACACGCTAGGGTAGAGCTGCACCACCTGAGGCTCCTCCCATGAGGAGCTCTATGCCCCACCCAAAAACCAATCTTGAGAAAAACGAAAGTGCCACCCGATGAAAAATCACATGGCCTAGGTATACAAAAAAAAAAACATATTGCAGAACAAGAATATAACAGTCTGACGATTTTGGGTTAAGGAGGGCGGCCCCGTCATTCACCAAAAACAAAAAAAAATATCCCAAAAAGGGCTACTTCTATCGTGGCACGCGCCTGTTTTTTTTTGGACAATTTTTCCCTTCAAAGTCCCAGAGGGGTTATGTTAGTTAACACCTCAAATATCCTTAAACCGCTTAGCACTGCACTCCCTACATGGGTATAAAACACTTGAAATTAGACTAGGAACAGTTTTGGAGCAGGAAAAAAGGTTAAATTTGGGTCCAGAGTGGGAGTCAACATGGAAAGTATTCCCCGACTGCGCTCAAACCTGGTCCAAAAACGTTGTGCCGTCCATCTTGCCGGCGATCTTGAGACTCCGCATGACGTCCGGCGCAAACAGAGCGGCGTCCGAGAAGTTGTTGTGCTCTGCAAAAAATCCCCGTTAGATTGCAACATATCATAAACACATTAATATAGTGGGTGTTTTCGGGAGGAAGCGCAAGGGGTATTGATACATAAGTCGATGAGAACAAGTCACTTGTGCTTTTCTGCGTGATTTGCCCAGTGCTTACTCCTTCGATTAAAGTATTGGCAGTGTTTATTCCAGTAAGTAATCAGCCGGACAAGTGTTGGTCGTACGGGCGGACACATTTGGAGTTTCTGTTACAGAGAACCCCAGTAAACCAAGAAATATTATGGTTTGGAAGCGTTGCAAGCCCGCCGACATTCCAAGACGAGAAAAAAAAAAATCGCCTTAGCACACCCCATCTGGACGACAAAACGACGCAAAGCAACGCAACAAACATGAAACAGGTTGTTCTGTTAACTAACGCAACAAGTACGACACAGGTTGGTCTGATAAACAACGGAAGAAGTGCTATGACACAGGTTGGTCTGTTGGTCATCTCTACGTTCACGCTGGAACGGACGTTTTACCTGCGTCTTTGACTCGGAGCTGGATGGCAAGATCGTTGGCACCGTCACGCACCATGCCGACAGCGTTCTCCACCAGACGATCTTCGATCGCCTGCCCCTCCTTCCCAAGAAAGTTGTCCGTCGTGAGAAAAACCACCTGCAATGGTACCGGAATGGTATGATATGTGTAAGTAACACATGCATTTTTTTTTTTTGGCATGCTGTTCTCTTCGAGCGCTCTGGCGACCGAGGGTTTTTTCTCGCACCTTCGGCTGCGGGGCAAGCAAGGGGTCAGTCGGTACGTTACGACGCATGTCTAGATCCTGGCAGAGCTCCGTGGCGGTGCTCTGAGCGTTCAACGTCGCTGAGCTGGCTCAGTTTTTCAAGGGGTTGCGTTCCGGCTCGCTGAGCCGAGTAGGTGACATGGAAAACCCCACAACTGTTTGTTATTTTTAAATAGCCCGCTCCCCTTTCATATTTTTGTATTCGCTCCGGTCTCCCGCCCGCTGTGCAGCATCATTAGTCCGATTGTTTTTACCCTCTCTGCTGTCTGCTACGACGCAGCAGCAGCACTCATTTGTGACAGCCGCGGACGGTGCTTCTGTGTGTGTTTGTGTTGTGCGCATCTGTATGTATGTGTAAGTGTAGTGTGTGCTGTCATACACAAAACGATCCAGAAGAGCGGTGGATTCCTTTTTGCAAAAGCAGCTGCTCAGCCTCGCAGCCACAAAATCAGTAGTATGCAGCAGTGCAGCAGCAGCAGTACAGCAGCAGCGGTACAACGGCAGCCGTGTTCCAAGCTCTCGCCTTTGCGCCAGTAGTCACGGTGTATGTGTGTGGTTGGTATACAGCAGCAGGAGATCGAACCACGACAACATTAATACGTCCAATGCAACAATCAAACACACATCGTCAGACCTCATACCAGGTATACGAAGCATACAGCAGCAGCAAAAGCGGTAGTAGCTCACATCTGTACATATCATTGGAACGCCTGTGTTCCCCCTTTTCGACTTGCGACGACCCCGGGATATCAAGTCAACCCCATTCCGAAGGGGAATCTTGTATGTATAAGTGAAAGATGCACTTTTTTTTTTTTTGGCATGCTGTTCTCTTCGAGCGCTCTGGCGGCCGAAGTTTTTTTCTCGCACTTTCGGCTGCGGGGCAAGCCAAGGGTCCGTGGGTACATTACGACGCATATCTGGATCCCGGCCGAGCTCCGTGGCGGTGCTCTGAGCGTTCAACATCGCTGAGCTGGGTCTTTTTTTCAAGGGATAGCGTTCCGCCTCGCTGAGCCGAGTAGATGCCATGGAAACCCCACATAATTTTGTTATTTTTAAATAGCCCACTCCCCTGTCACATTTTTGTATTCGCTTCGCTCTCCTACCCGATGTACAACATCATCAGTCCAATTGTTTTTACCCTCTCTGCTGTCTGCTACGACGCAGCAGCAGCAGCAGCACTCCTTTGTGACAGCCACGGACGGTGCTTCTGTGTGTGTATGTGGGTGCGCTTCTGCATGTGTGTGTGCTGTCATAGGCACACAAAACGATCAAGAAGAGCGGTGGATTCTTTTTTGCAAAAGCAGCTGCTCAGTCTCGCAGCCACAAAATCAGTAGAATACAGCAGTACAACAGCAGTACAGCAGCAGCGGTACAATGGCAGCCGTGCTCCAAGCTTTCGCCTTTGTGCCATCAGTCACGGTGTATGTGTGTGTGGTTGGTGCACAGCAGCAGGAGATCGAACCACGACAACATTAATACGTCCAATGCAACAATCAAACACACATCATCGGACCTCATACCTGGTGCACGAAGCAAACAGCCGCAGCAAAAGCAGTAGCTCATACCTGTACATATCATTGAAACGCCTGTGTTCCCCCTTTTCGACTTGCGACGCCCCCGGGATATCAAGTCAACCCCATCCCGAAGGGGAACCTTGTACCATGTATGATACCAGGTATGATATTATACCATGTTGATTTTTCGTATGAATGACATGATACCATGTATGATAGCATGTTGATTTTCATAATTGAGCGTCGAAAGCGGCGGGGTAAATGGGGACGAAGAGAAATGATGAAATGCAACGCCAAACATCTTACGACTGGGAAAATGATCTTACACTACTTCCAAAAGTGATTTTCCCCAATAAATACTGTATGGGTGGGGTTCTAGAAGGATGAATTCACCCTCTGACTATGATAGACACGTGTTACGACAGAGGTAGAAATTTTCGAGATTTTTTGTTTCTGAATGACGGGGCTCCTCAACCCAAAATCGTCGGAATATCATTGTTGTTTTGGCAACATGAATATTTTGTATACCTAGGCCATGGGTTTGGTCATCGGGTTGCACTCACTTTCAGTTTTTACTCAAAATAAGTTTTTCGGTGAGGTATGCAGCTCGTCAAGTGAGGAGCCTCAGAAAAAAAAATGGTGCACCTTTACCGTACCATGGAAAAGGACCGCGCACTAATTCCAAGTAGTTTGTCCCTAGAAACGTGGGCGTAGCTCTAAAAGACTTGACATGTACCGATCGTGTATCTGAGAGATGATCGGGTGCGAAAGGTGAACGCTCGATTTACGCTTCCTGCCGCCTGATTCACAGACCAGTTTTTTTTCGTGAGATAACATATATTTCTCCTGCCGATTCACAGCTCTTGGTGGCGCCGGGCGGGCAAAGGGAGGAAAGAAAGGTGCAACAGAGAGAATCCAATGCATCTACTTTGGTTGTTTCATCGGCCATCCGACAGTGTGCAGCGTGAGCGTCAATAACAAAAAAATGACGAAGGAACAGAAAATGAACACCACCACGACAAAACCAAAATAAATGCACGATAACCAAAAAAATTGGTGCACAAGTAGCAAAGCCCCCTGAAACCAATCTCAAGATAGACTGATAGGGGTCGCTCCAAGACGAGGCCATATCGATTCGGTTCAACGAACTATGTCGATATCACGACCCACAAGTCGATAAAGGGGCATTCAATTCGTTCTTCGTGGTGTTAAGGCGGCCCTCCTTGGGTCTCAAACTTGGCAAACATGGTTCGTGCCGGGTGCAGCTGCCTTAACAATTGAAGGTAAACATGGCCACCGCTCTGAGACTGGTCCGTAGGGATCTATCAAGCTCGTGGAAGCCTAGAAACGCCCAATTTATATGCCAAGTTCGGGTCTGTGAAAAAAAAGAAGCAAAAACGAAATACGATTGCTCCGTAGAAGGAATTCTACACCGCTGCTATGGTGTGCAAGAAGCAGCACTTTTCCGAAAAAAAAAAACGTACGCAGCCCTTCCCGAACACGAGATTCTGGCACCACTCGCTCCGTTTTGGACAGGCATATGTTTTACGAGCTGTCCCAAAAGCTGGAAATGTTGCGCTGTCTCATGTACAGTACAGGACACCTATTAATAGTAACAACACAATCATGAAGAAAGCCGGGCCGAAATTTTACAGCAAAACAAGAAATTCAGGAGCCGTTCTACGGAAGTTAGTGTAGAACGCACCCGTTCTCAAATAAGAAATCCAACCTGAGCCAACATTTCTGTTTCTTACCGGGTATTAGGTGTCTTGTGTCAGGATATTTGTAGTGTAAGAACAACTCAATAGGATATTTGGGTTCTGTACTGCATGGAAAGGCGGTTTACTTGGATACAATCCCGTCAGTACAGGCAGCTTTCGACGCCTGTGCTGTGCGAGATAAATTTAATTCTGTTTTTGTTCCACCCCAACCTCTACTCAGCGCCAGCTACTGCATGCCCTCCTGCAGCAGCGTCATCATCCTGTACTCTAGAGACCACGCCGTCGCCTCTCACCGGAACCGCGATTTTTTGGTGGCGTGCCTCTTCGGAGAGGGGAAACGGCCAGCCGTCCATGATAAAGGCCATTGAGTAGCCGCTCTCGTCCATATCCCCGCCTGATTTAGCCTCGTCACTGAGGACCTGCAGGACGGTTGCACCTCCGAAAGAGTGACCAACGAACGCAGGCCGCTGGCGCGCAGGAATCGAAGTGGCGTGGAGGGCAAGAAGGAGGGGCCGGGTTAACCGTTTTACTGCTTGAAAAATGGTGCCACACTAATCCAACGTGGTTTTTACTGCAGGAAAAATGATGCCATTCTACGAATTCCAAGTGGTTTTCACTGCCGGAAAAATGATGCCATACTTCGAATTCCAGAGCCGCCTATACAGGCCATGTAAAGAAACATATAGGATACAGTATGGAAATAAATGAAAATTTGGGTGTACGGCGTGGGGTTCCAGTATTACGACAAGGGGTTTTGGATAAAACGGCCTAAAACTTGACCTTAGCCCTAACCCTATAACCCTAACCCTAACCCCAACCCTAATCCTAACCCTAACCCTAACCCCAACCCCAACCCTTGGCCGATCTGTGGAAGTTGTCCCGAAAAAATCAGGCAAAAAAATAAAATCCGGACAAATTGTCGACCAAATTATAATTCATACGTTTTTTTTTTGCCTTTTTCATACGAATTCCAAGTAGTTTTCACTGCTGGAAAAATGATGCCACCATAATTCCAAGCGGCTTGTCCCCAAAAATAATGGGGTACAGTTCGAAACGGGTTAACGATTTGGATGCCGTATAATGTAGCTTCGATGCAAATGAAAATCCATGCCCCTGATGTTGAAACATGTCCATGCGCGAACGTGCCGAACTGTATGGGGTCGGCCTGGACGACGGACCGAGCCACACCATATGGCCGCGGCAGTCTCCATTCGCTCACCGGTGAACTGCACCAACTTTTTTGGAGACCCTCCACTTGGATTTAGCGTGGGGTGTTTTTCGCAGCTCTGAAAGTTGTTAATAGTCATGTAAATCGGCGTGTGGATACTCCGGTTGCCCCTAGAACACGGAGAACGCCGCATCACCCCTTAACCCCTTATCGCTGCAAATATTAGCCAACTCTAGTTCCAAGAAGTTTTTCCCCAAACACGTGGGTGTAGTGACGCCTGCTACGATAGAGGTACCATTTTCCGGCTAAAATGTGTCTGATAGACGGGGCTCCTCAACCCAAAATCGTCGCAGTTTCATTCTTTTTTTGGGAAAACATTCGCTGTATGCCTAGACCATGGGATTGTTCATCGGGTAGTACTTACAGTTTTCCCCAAAATCCGTTTTTGGGAGAGGTGTAGATCTCCTCAAGTGAGGAGCCTCAGAAAAAAAAACAGTGCACCTCTACCGTACTATTGGTACTATTAGTAGCATGCGTCTACTTATGCAGAGATAAAGCTGTTCGGCTATGACTCCGACACTCAAAAGACAGGAGACTATTTAATACGGTTGTTGACGTCGCGGATCTCTGAAAAACAATCACGCCCAACGTTGACAAGAGAACAGTGCGGGAAGCGCCTGGCGCGAGTAAAAATGCTCGTCGACGCAATTCGACGAGCACATCGAGAAATGATGCACACTCAATTTGCGACAAAAACAGATAAACCGCACTTTGGCGTCGACGAGCGTCGAGAGCGTTGCTTGCACCCAATGTGTGACAAACCGGATAAACCCGCACACTTTGCCTAAGAAATCGCAACCAAAGACGCATGCTACGGTATCGGTACACCACTTTTTTTTCTGAGGCTCCTCACTTGAGGAACTCTACACTTCCCCAAAAACGGATTTTGAGGAAAACTACCAAGTACTACCCGATGAACAATCCCATGACCTACAGTAGGAATACAACGAATGTTTTCCCCCAAAAAAGAATGAAACTGCGACGATTTTGGGTTAAGGAGCCCCGTCTATCATGAAACGTTTTAGCCGAAACATGCTACCTCTATCGTAGTAGGCGTCTAGAGGTCAGTCAAGCGACGCTTCCGTGTTAGCCCACAAGAGTGGCTAAAAACTTGCACGAAAGGTCAGACGAGCGACGATGACATCTTCGCCTATAAGAGAATATGGCACCACAGGCAAAAAAAAAAAAGAAGAGATAAACCATGCCCCCACCTTGATGTCGATCATGTCCCCCAAAGCAACGCGACGACACGCTTCAAAATCCGAGGCATCGCCACGCGAGAGCTTTGCCAGGTGTGCTCTCACGAGCCGCACCTCTCTTCCTCTGCGTTTCAGCTGTGTTATTCTATTAGGGAAGGGAAGGGCGGGGGGGGGCACGAACGAGCACGGAAATTTACGCCGATGCGATCGAATTGGGTTTGAATTAACCCCCTCGAGACTTCGCAGGGAAAGACTTTCGAAGACGCCTGCTACGATAGAATGGCGCTTTGTGGCTAAAGTATTTCTGAAGGACGGTGCTCCTTAATCCAATATCGTCGGAATGCCATTCTTGTTTTGCAATATTACGCCATGGGACTGTTGCCATGGGATCGTTCATCGGGTTCCATTATCGTTTTTTCTCAACGTTTATGTTCGGGTGAGGCATAGAGCTCCTCAAGTGAGGAGCCTCCGAACAATTATTAGCTGCTCCCCTATCGCAGCATGCGTCCGAAATAAACTGACGATTACAGCATCGGCCACGAGCAGCCCGGGCTGGTGGGGTGGAGGGTCTGTTCGGATTTCCAGTGTAAGGAGCTGCAAGACACCAGCACAGCATGGTGACCATCGCGTACTGCTGCACGCTCATCCTAGGCGCTTGACAGAATCGCATTCGGCGTTTTTTTGGTTGCTATATGTGTGTCCCAAACGGGTTCAGGAAGCGCAATCCCTAACCCTAAGGAAGCGCAGGAAGAACGTCAATTGTCAATAGTGGACGCTTGGTGTCCAAAGTGGGTCGTGCCGTCAGCGTATCACCCACGCGGGAAACTTGACGGAAGCGATACAGAATGACAACGCAACAAACGCTATGGCTAACGAAGAAAGCATCGCGCCCTCGGCACGCTCAGACACACCCACACACACACCAGGCACAGCGTCTCTTGAGGGGATTTCTAAGGAGGACGGATGTTTGAAGCGCTATTGTGTTTAGTAGGGTATGTACGCTGCTGTAGGGTACCCGGGTATCAAACCCGTTTATTATAGTCATACTCGGGTAGGTACTCGGGCATCCGCAGAGTATGTACTGTACTAAACACACCCTTGCACTATTTCGCCGTGAAGAACTGTAAAACATATCCCACACAACAGTAATTCCAAGTAGAATGCCCTAAAAACCGTCAGTGGTGTGCTAAAGGCGTTAACGGATGTCAGTCGCAAATCCTGTCAAGAACCATATGATGCCGAAACCAAAGTACAACCAAAAGTCTCGGATTGATTGGCTTACCGGAAACCTCTCGCTTACCGGAAACCTCTATTTTCGGCGGCCCCCACGTGCTTGGTATTCGGAGCGGGGACACAAGCCGGCGGCATGCGCCCGTCTGGGAAGATGGTGCTGCAGCTAGAACCGTCATTGTGCTCGAGAGACACAACCACATATCCCTGTTTTAGGCCAATCAAGTTTTAATATACAGACGCACATTAGAGAAAAGGCAATTACATCATACAAGAAGAGGCAATCGTATCATACGTGTTCAAGAGATCGGAGCGGGGAGAAGCGCAAGGAGGTTAGTCACTACCGTAGCGCAGCAAGAGGGGCGACAGGACCACGCTACGACGCACGCCTTTTAATTTCCCAATCGCGGTCGGTTCAGTCAGGCACCACGAGTTCTACACCAGAACCGAACACAGTTCCACTATACAATGGTGTCCGTGTCGTGTCAACTCCGCTCCTTGATAAGCAAAGATGTCGGGAGACGGCAATTTAGACCCGTGGCGGACGGCCGTCTAGACGAAATATACTAGTTTTAGTGTGGGATCTCCTAAACGTTTGACTGACGGTGCCCGATAAGGCAGTCTCCTGACATCTTTGCTGATAAGAGATGTGCGTTATCTCGTGTGGACCATGTACCACAACCCAGCGCGCAGGATCGTCCAGTAAGTTTGTAGCATAACCACAACCGAAAGGTTAGCACACCACCGGGTTTTCGTTCCTATCTCACCACCTGTGGCGTCGGGGGGCCATCCTCTATCCTCAGGATCTAGGATATCCTCGCGGGTTTACTACTGATGTATTGGCGTGCATGCTTTTACTCAAACTGCACCATGAAACCGACGTACCGTATAACACGTAAGATAACACACACCCTTAGACGAATTTTAGAGCGGATTTTCCCCAAACCGAGGGGGGCACACACAAGAAAAACGGTGGGTTTGGGAAGATCTCGTCGAGATCTGTCCATCGACGCATCCCTCGGTTTTTGCACTCTCCCCATTGTCGAGAAAATCAGCTTGGAAAATCGTCGGAGGGGGTGTCTTGTCTTGCGTCTTGTACGGTATACACTTGCTGGGACGTCACCATATAATATAACTCTGAATTTCTGTATATCTGTACATCGATCTGCTAAACCGCAGTACTCACATAGGACGCCATTTCTGCCGCAAGAGCCGAGTATAAGCCTCGGTTCCCTCCGAGTCCATGGGAAAATATAACCAGTGGTCGTTTGCCCTCCCCCGGTGCAAGCGGGGCAGCCGGGAAGCACGGCACGTCTGGCGCAAGGAAGTGCCCTGGTTTTCCAGAGACAGGAATGGAAAGCAATTGCACTTTTTAATATGCAGTCAAGACAGCATCGGTAGAGAGAAAAGGGATGAACACCTGCTTCGTAGGCGCAATCGTTACTTCATACAATGTAACCGCGGATATGAATAAAATATTTCTCGGCGACACCTATCCAATGTTGGCCAAACCCTGTTCTAGCTAGATGCGGTAGCGCCTTGCGTACGCACAACAACGTCGATCGACACTACAGAACACAGTATCGGCAAGGGACTGCAGCCCCACCATCACTCTTCCATCAACCGGACGGTCCCACGTGTGGCTATGAGAGCAAGCATTTAGCTTGTGCGCCAACGTGTTCTGCAGCGTCTCGTATCTTAAGTTGCCTGCGCACCAGCATTGATTTACAGGGAGGTGGCGATGTTGCAACGAATCATACACGACATACTTGAGTAATTTTGCTACCCTTGCATCTTTCAGGTTGTCACCAACTGTTCGCAGCATATGTAGAACACAATCATTGTGAGTGCCAACGGTTGCGCAACTGCTTCAGTCGGGCTGCTCGTGCTCGCATCTCACCAGCCTCATAGCCAGGTCCGTCGAAGCCGCTTATATGCGCGGTGAGCCAGCCAGGCATATGGGCGAACTTGGCAACGCTCCTCGCCTGCTCCCGTCCGAGATACCTGCACCACAAGCCGCCAAAAAGTCGCCATGTTGTGAACGTTTTCCACAACTTTTGCGTTTCAGAAGGCAGCGGACCTCATTCGTCAGCTATGGACAAATTACTAGATATTCAAGAAAGGGTAGAGGTTGGTTCTTGGGGGCTTGCTATTTGTGCTTCAACGTTTTGGTTGTCGTACATTTATGTGTTTCCACAAGTCGCCGACAAGTCGCCATGATGTGAACATTTCCCAAAACGTTTGCTTTTTTAGAAGGCAACGGACCTCATTCGTGAGCTATTGACACATCACTAGATACGCAAGAAAGGGTAGACTCTTGAGGTTCGTTTTAGGGGGCTTGCTTTTTGTGCTTCAACGCTTTGGTTGTAGTACGTTAACGTTTTTATCGCAGTTGTCTTCACATTCATGTTTTACGTCATTTAGCGATTGACACCCACCCTGCACATTGTCGGATGGTAAACATAATACTAGTACGGCGTTTCCACCACTTTTCTAACGTCAATCCACGTGCATTATTTTCCCCGCGGGTACAGCCGCCGAGGTCTACAGCATGCGCAGATTCACGGCGACACGGAAAGATGCGAGAGCTCTTGCAACGAAGAGCGCAACAGCACTGTTTTAATCGCCAGTGCTCCTCGTCTTGCATTTAGCGAGCCGCGATTTTCTAGCGGCGTCATACGCCAAGCTCTTCCACACCAGTAACCAGGAGAGAAAAACAGACGCACGGCTTCCCTCACGCCAAAACGCACACCTTCCTGCAGTAGGTCGCGACAGGCGCACTGAAAACCACAGTTTTTCACATGAGCCAACCAAGGCCATCACTGGTCATGAAACAGTGCGCCTTAAGAGCTAGCATTGAAAGAATTGCTGAGCGGAGACTGCCTCGCCGACCACGCAATGCAACCCTCGAGCTCGACACTCCTTTGATTCTGCCCTTATTACCCCTTCGCAATACGATAATACGCTCAATTTTCCGTGCCAAAATCGCACGCAACCCGTCATGAAGAACTTTTACAAAGTGGCTAAATAACTGGTCGTACTCACAGCTGACGTACACCAGGCACATTTTTACCATTTTTAGGAAGAGTGGCTAAAAACAAAAACTAGAAGTTGTGACCGCGCCCTGGTAACGGCCACGAGACCACAACGTGCGCTTCTTCGGACGTTTTCGACCACACTAACTAGTATACTTCGTCTAGACGGCCGTCCACCACAGGCCTAATACTGCAAGACTCTTCACCGTGTAGAACCGAATCGCGGTGCGGTTTTTATATTTGCAGAATCCTAAGGCGCGGTTCGGTAAAACCGCACCGAACCGCACCGCACCGCAAGAAAAAACCGCACCGTGAGTAGCCCTGCTAAAGTGCCGTCTCCTGACATGTTTGCTCTCGACCCACCTTGCTTTGTACGCCGAGCGAGAGCGCCCCAACCGCACATCGGACGCGAGGCACGCCAAGCATAGGGCCGAGGCCGCTACCACTGCCCACGTGCGTGCACTCGCCACAAGGGACAAAAAAGACAATGAAACTAAGGCTTCCAGCGGAGGAGTAGAGTTGGGCTGCAGAGACGCACTCGACCCCAGAATGATGGCCGCGCCGACGACGCCCGCCTAAACAATTTCACCAAGAGACGACGAGGATCGATGGGACAATGAGTGCGGGTAAATAAATGCGGAACTAGGAGGTGGGCCAAAAACCGTTACATGGAACTAGGAGGTGCGCCAAAAACTGTAATGTGGAAGCAGGGGGTGAGCCAAAAAACAAATCGAAACGCCTGGAGCGGGAACGAGAAAAAAAAATGGCGAACCAACTATCCGACAGTCGAGTGCTCGTAGGCTCAGTGCCTTGCGAAGTTTTGGCTCCTAAAGCTCTGTGAATCCTAAAGCTCTGTGCGCGAAAAGCAGACAAAAGCCTGAGAGGGGGGACTGCACTGCCGGGAGACCAAAAAACGGCATAAAAACCCGATACACGAATGAATATGGCATAAAAACCCATGATACACGAATGAATATGGCATAAAAACCGACGATACACGAATGAATTTGACATCAAAACCCGCGCTATACATGAATGAATGCCATATATACCTGTGTTAACCCAAATGGCAGTCGTTTCGCATCTCCCCGGGCAGGGACGAGCGACCGGCGGAACCGTTTGATGGTGGACGGGAACCAGGGGAGCTTCACCATGCGAGATTTTTCCACAGGGTAGAAGACCTGAACATAGTAAGCCAAGCACGGGTTTCCAGGAATCGAGAAGCAAGAAAAAAAACTACGCGCTCGTCGGCACACTGGTAGACATACGGCCAAGGGGGAATCTGACAACGGAGCTCGCTTGCGGTAACCGGAGTGTAATAATAATACAGGGGGGGGTAGTGTAATTAATATTATTATTTTTTATTTTTTAGGGGGCGGGTGGGGTTGGTTATTAATTAATTTTGCAAAAGAGGGACGCAATAGGGAGAAGCCGTATGGGAAAAGATGGTCGCAGACGTGGCACATGGACGAACGATTGAATTTCCCACAGTCGAGGGTTGTAACGGGCATGAGGTTTTGCGCGGGGGGGGGGGCACGGGTTATCGGCAGATAAATCGAGTCCCGAAAGATGTGTGGCATTGTTTAAGGCCTTTAGAACCGCATCCACCTTTTTTGGGGAAAAATGACTTGGAATTAGTGTGGGATATTTTTTGCAGTTCTAAAAGAGCAGTGGTCAAGCCAGAGCTGCGGCACACAGAGCAAGCTTGAGCGAAGAAGCGCCCTTTGTATGACGAACACCCAAAGCTGTTACTCGAGCGTAAGCACCAAAATGCGTGAGTAAGGCTTCAACAGTACACCCACTTAAAACTGGAGCTGACGGGCGAAGATCGCACTAAAGAACACACTTTTACGGGCGACTCGATTCGGCACCTGCTCTGCTCCCAGTGACTTTAGTTGCTGGGCTCTGTCACGGAGTTAATATTACATCCCCAAATCCCCTCCTTTTCAACTCTATTTTCAATATTAAACCCATATTTTTTTATCCGTCCCCTAAACCGAGCTCGAACTCACTCATAAAACAGTCTTGCTTACCTGCGCCATCACCTCCAGAGGCCACAGCTCGTCCGTTGGAGGTTCAGTACTTGCAACCTTGCCGGTAATAGCGGTACGAATGTGTTCCGTTGCGATGGCCACAGCGTAAGGGCCGCGCGCGCCAATCGGCAACAGCCGAGGCATCTTGTAGCTCCTGCAAAGCACAAGAAAGCATGGTTATTGACATCGTGGTTATCGTCCTCACGGCTATCGTTATCATGGTTATCGTTGTAATGGTTTTCGACGAAAATCTCGCTGCAAGGGTGTTGTCTCACCAGTCAAAGCGCTCCGCAAGGAGCGCGGGTTCTCCGCCGCTTGCCAGAAGGAGGCCTACGCAATCGATGCAAGGACGGTTGAGGATGGTGCTCGTTCCCCTACTTTCCGACCCACCATTGCCACCCCACCTCTCCCCTATTTTGAGTCAATGGTTGGAAACGACCTCTTGGCAGCACACCGCAGCCAGCCTTCGTCGAACTACCCTGTATTGCAATAACTAGGGATGCAAGTTGGCTGGACTTCCCAGCTAGTTATTAGTTTGGTGGCAGAGGAAAAACCAACTACCTGACTTAAGTCAATATTAGCAAACTCCATAAGTCGAGTCACAAATGCGATTTTGTCAGATGCAAACCCGTAGAACTCTACAAGTAAGGTGTTTGCGATTTCAAAACTCTTTTGGGTTGGATAAAATGTAAAACTAGTATTGAAACCGACGAAGTTCATAGCCCATGGCCAACCAACCCAAGTTTGAAACCGACGAATTTCATAGCCCATGGCCAACCAACCCAAGAAAAAATTAGGTTGGAAATTGAAAAAATGGTAGGAAAAAAAAAACTACCTAATTTTTATCTGATTTTTCTTGGGTTGGGTTGGCCTTGGATTGTGATTTTGACGGTTTCAAAACTAATATTATATGTTTCCTACCCAACTCCTACCCAACCAAATTTGGTATCCCGCAAACACGCTATTAATTGGGAAAAAACACATGCTTCGCGGAATTTGCTTAGGCTGTCGTTCACTAAACAACGCTCTTTATGACCCATGCTTCAAAAGCGGTTTCCAAACGTCACCGAAAAGCCCAACACATGTCAATAGCTGTTCACAACGTCACCGAGCAGCTCGATACTGTCAGCAGCCGTCAACGGGCAGGCTGTACGCCAAGCAGCTGTGCCCTTCGCGTGTATGATACGCCTCTACGCATGCGTGTTGTTGCTGATGCCGGTGTTCGTGGTGTTGTTATCTCTGTTGCTATATATACGGGTATCGTGATCTCCCTCTGCTGCTGCTGCTGCTGCATGCTGCTGCCGCTGCTGTTGTGGTGCTACTTAATACTGCCGCTGGTGTTGTCTCAGTTGCTATTGCGGCCACCCCTCCGTGCAACATGTGTGTGCGTGTTGTCCCTGCTGCTGCTGCTGCTACTGCTGTTGTCTACTACTGCCATCCTTTCTCTGCTGCTGTTGTTGGTGCTGCTGCTGTGACGCTGCTTGCTGCTGCTGTGACGCTGCATGCTGCTGCTGCTGCTCGGTCGTTGTCTATGTTGCTACTACCGCCATCCTCTCTGTTGCAGCTGCTACAGGCACCACTCATTTTTTGGCTTTCGCCATTGATGTACCCGCTTCATCTTACGTACGAAGTATGTCCCTAAAACTGGCGGTCTATCCATCGGTCACTGTAGATAGGCATTGCCGTGCATACTGCCAACAGCAGCAGCTTGCAAAGATGACTATCGACCATTCAACTGGTCGAACTCACAGCTAACGTATTTAAAATAGTATTACGAACTCACAGCTAATGTATTTGAAATAATTCTAGAAAAACACGCAATCCTGTCGCATATCATACCGGTATAATGCATTCATTCCTGGCCTTTATTGTTACATTAGTGTAAACCTTGCGTCACCTGCTTTGCTTCGCCCCGACCTATTAATACGAGTATCACCTACACGCCGAACGGATATCTTGTAATCTATAAATATTCGGCATTAGTGGCGTTCGTGGGGGGTGGGAATTGAGATATATCCAGAATCTACCAGGTATTCGGTACTTAGCGGCGTTCGTGGGGGATAAAAGTTGAGGTGCAGTATTTACTTGAAAAAAAGGGGAGACACACCTCCGTCCACTTTTTAAATCTGGAATAGGAAGGTCGTGAATAGCCGACCAATCCCCGTGACGAATAGTCATCTAAAAAAATAAATAAGCAGCATCCGTCGGGGATACAAAATAAAAATTGGGGTATTCAGCTTGAATCAGCAGAGCTTAAGCTTCACTTTTACCCATCCGCGGGAGGACTTTAAAAAAAATATATATATCGTAGTGATTACCTGCCGCGCAAGCACCCTAATCGGCATTGAGCGGCATTCGTGAGGGAGAAAAATGTGGGGCAATCGGTACGGTATCCGGTATTGAGCGGTATTCGCGGGCGAGGAAAATTTGGGGTATTCAGAACCTATTCGGTATTTAGCGACTTTCGGTTTTCCATATTCGGTATTTAGCGGCATTCGTGGGAGAGAAAACATGGGGGAGTCAGCTTGAACCAGCTCGTGCGCAAGCGATAATCGAGTTCGTTACGATGCCGACAAACGCAAAATGCAATCGATATACTTAACTAGCCATTACGGAGGACCATAGTAATCAGGACCTACGATACACACAAAAACTTACATATTCCACTGTTTTTACAAACCATATTTGGTCCTCATTACTATGGTCCCCCGTAATTAGTGCACGATTTCGATACGTCGAACAGCAGACCGGTCTGCGTAACGGTATATTCCACCGTTTTTACAAACCATATTTGGTCCTGATTACTCCCCCGTAATAGTGCACGATTTCGATACGTCGAACAGCAGACCGGTCTGCGTAACGCTATATTCCACTGTTTTTACAAACCACATCTGGTCCTGATTACTATGGTCCCCCGTAAATAGTGCACGATTTCGATACGTCGAACAGCAGACCGGTCTGCGTAACGGATACTAATCAATTTCATAGCCATGATAGCGTTTTTTGTGGGGGAGAACAACAAAAAATGGGGGCATTCAGCTTGAACCAGCTCGCACTGAGTGTCAGTCGCGCAAAAACAATCTCATTGGTACGTAGCGGCATTCGTGGAGGAGAAAAATAGGGGTTCTCACCTCCAACCAAAACTCGTAGAGATTGGAAGTCGAACGTTTTTCATGTTTGTATTTTTTAATCATCACTTTTACTTCTCAGCTCAACTCGCAAGAGGTTTTACCCTCAGCGACCTTCTGGACAAGCCGTGGTCACAGGTGTCCTCCCTTCCCCCCACCCCCCGGTACTTGCCTTCATTTTTATCGCGCATAGGGTTCAGCATTCCCACTTCTCGTCAATTAGTATCGATGTAGTGGTGGATATCGAACGAACGGCATGCAAGATTGAAACTGACCACCATCGACCTGCAGGAAGTTTAGTGCCGACCCGTCCTGCAATTAGGGCGAGTCCACTATTTCTACCTGGTACTACAGTAGTGGGGCTTATATAAGGCGGTTCGAATAAGGCGGCCACTCGATATAGGGCGGTTGAAATCGGTAAGCACGACTGCAACTCTGAATACAACTGCTTACACGAATAGGGCGGCCTTTCGCACTATACCGCCTTATATAGACCCCAGTATTGTAACATATTGTTTGACACCTGTAACTGCCGCAGTTCCAAAGAAACAGCAGCGCCTTGGCCCGCTCCCTCCGTCGTCGGTGCAAGGGCCAATGGATAGTCCAACGGTGCGCTGCAATATGCCGTCTGTTATTTGGTGTAGTCGCGTTTGCACGAAAGAACAGACGAGCAGGTTTTCGACGTGAGAAGGAGGGGGATAAGATAGGGTTTCGACAGGATAAGGAGGGCCTTTCGACGGGAAAATGAGGGGGGTAACAGCCCTGCACCCCCTCCTTCAGTCGTCAGTGCAAGGGTCAATGGATAGTCCAATGGTGCGCTGCAGTACGCCGCCTGAAAGTTGGTGTCGTCGCGTAAACAGGGAGGCACATACGAGGGGGGTTTCGACGGGATGATGAGGGATGTACGACGGGGGGGGTCGAATGGGAGGGCATGGAGGGACTGAGGCACGGAAAAATCCAAATATTAACCTTTTTGGAGGGTTGTGAGTTGACTCCACGACTTACTACTACTTGGCTGGCCAAGACGCAGAACTCACACGCAACTACAGTTAGGGGTGTGCTTTTGTGCGTAACGACCACAAAAAATGACGACAGCGACCAGAGATTAAAACGATATCCCCGCAAAAAAAAGACGCCTCCGGCCACCGTAGAGTTACTTGATTTCAGTGTACATAATTCCGTAA
>JAYJMJ010000289.1:10661230-10676774 GCA_036873875.1 Laminaria ephemera
GTTGGGAATGCTGAACCCTCTGCGCGATAAAAATGAAGGCACGTACCGGGGGGGAGAAGGGACGACACCTGTGACCAATGGTTTGTCCAAAAGCTGGACAGTAAAAGTGAGATTTAAAAAAAAAGCCATCCAGCCAACACATAGACTTACCTACTGTTTTGGGGGACCGTCGTCTACCTTGTAGCAGTGGCACCCTTCGGACTTCTTTCTCACGGTGTTATTGATGTATTCACTGATAGTTTCAGTCCTCGCAGGTAGTTTGTGATGGTGCCGCATGTTCTCCGATAAGAGGTGTCCATGGGGACAACGATTCCGAGCACACACTCGAAAAACACTACCATCCTCGGAGGGTACTTAGTATAATGTTACAACGAAAACGTTGTTGGCAAAAGCGCCTGACGATGATGTCGGTAGCGTGACAAGAAAAAAAAGAAAAGGTGTTGTGCTACACCATGTGCGCGAACAATCAAAACACTCAGTGCAACATAATGATCGTCCGCAACCACCCCAATTAAAAAACTCACAGCAAAAGGGAGCACGATACAAACGGCAGCGTAAGAACGCCCATCGTAAGCATCCAAGCAGTGGAGGCACCGAACACCCCTGTCGCATTGATAGCCAGCAGCAACGCCGGCACATAGAGGGGAAGCACCTGCAACCTGGGAGAATCGTAAAAGCAGTGAAACCACGCGCAAAGGTACAAGAGAAACCAAAACACGACTATTAATAGGAGTGGAGGCAACTGATGGCTCTCTTGTATCCCGCTGGTTAGTGGTTCCTAGTGACTTTAGTTACTGGGCCCTATCAGACAACTAATCCATCCCAGAATAAATCCCAAAAAGCCGAAGCCGGGTCTGGATAATGCAAAAAGCAAGGCTTCGCATTTCTCGCTGGCGCATAACGTGACTGTAAGCTACGCGCGTTCGCTTCGGACTCTTCCGATGGCGTCCACACCTGCTAAGCTTTTCCGACAAAAAAAACGGATACACCCGCAGATAATTCACCAACAGCTTCAAGTTTCAGCGGCTGAACATGTTGTCCCCCGAAGACAACCTGGAGTAATCTGCGGGGGCTTTATACGACGGTCAAGTAGTATACGCGAAAAGGAGTCGCGCTTACCTTGGACCTTCACACAAGCTGTGAAGCAGGACCAGCACACCTGAGCGTACAAAGGGTGCGTCATACAAGGTTTTGCCGCAGGCGTGGGGAGCTCGATCGGTCATTCACGTCCACAAGTCGATTTCGCAAGAGACCGGCTAGCGGAGGCATGGTGTATCCTCTTGGATACTGCCATATCACCAGCCCTATGGCATTGTCTCTGGTTCATAGAAGAGTGGTCTGGTCAGTTCACGAGGAACACAGCGCTCCCCGAGCTTTTGTCGGCGCTGACATCTCACCCTGGGGTTGTCAGAAGATCGCATATCATAGGATACAGCATATTGCAGGTCTACAACAACAACAGCGGCTTGTGGTCGTCGGGGGAGATCCTGCGTACATCCCCGGGTTTCACATCATAGGTGGATGTATATGGATCTTGCGACCGGTAAAACGGATTGCTGGTGCTGCTGTAGAACATCGCACTCAGCGATCACTCTGTTATCTGACTCTCCAACAATTCAACATTGTCAACTACAATTATAGCGCAACAATATTTAACAGGTTATGAGCTTCGCGGCGTACGTGGGGGCTGGCAGCTTGTGCTCCCTGGCACGTAGGAATCAGAGGAGTCAGAGGTGGAACATGGACAGCGATCGAGGCGGAGGCCAATGTCCACGGGTTGAACACGCACACGGAATGAAGCGACCGGTAAAGACCAGTCGCAGCGTCAAGCGGAAGTCGGAAGCGGTACTTGATGCGATGTGCCACGCCAAGACAAAATAGCACGGGCAATATATGCGACGCCCTGCTGTATGCCCCCCGTATAGCAGGTATACGCTCGCGTTCGGCATTGTTCAGTTTGCGTGCTGTCACCGTAGCGCAGTCCACCTCCGTGTCAACATCTCAGTGCCGCACCCGACCACAGTTTCATGTTACGAAGGGTCCGGCACCTACTGGTAACCGATACCAATCTGGACGGAAGTGTAAGGAGCGTTTGATTTCATATTAATACCCCAACGGTAACTATATTTCCGTCCAGAGTGGTATATTATGATAGTAATGCACCGGCCACAACGTATTCATACTTGTACACACTACCGGCGATTAGCGTCTGGAGACTATCTATAGAAGCGTGTGCTTCGCATGATTTTTACCTTGCACAACCGCAGCCATTTTTCCAGGGACCGGCAGATCGAGCCGCGTTGGCAGCGTCATCGCCGTGAACCCGACAGCCAACGTGGTGGCCACCTGCCACAAAAGCAGCGAAGGGGCAAAAAAAACTTTCAATCACGGCATCCGGCTTCCATCAACCTGGATTGATGCTACTTATAGGGGCGCACTGTAACACTATCCTTTTCTGAAGCTCCTTACTTGAGAAGCTCTATACCTCACCCAAAAACTGACTTTGAGGAATACTGAAAGTGGAACGCGATGAACATCCCATGGCCAACAAAAAAAAACATCAAACACAAATGGTACTCCGACGACAATGGGCAGTTCCTCAGTTAAGAAGCCCTACCAGGCAGAAATAGTTCAGCCCAAAAGTGATGCCTCTATCATGGCACATGCCAACGCGGAAAGCTATCCTACCTCACGAATGTAATAACACGCACGGGCCGGCTGCTACATCTACAGTTTACATGTGTACGCGTGCCGGCACGTGTCTGAAGTAACACCAGGTTCAGTAGTGAACACCTGCCCGAGGCCTCGTGCTCGCAAGTAGTACCCAGTGGCGCCGGTAGCAATTAGGGTAGCTCCAAGCACCAATACTAAATGTGGGAATGACTGAGACACTTCGATATGCGGTGGTGGCAGTACCAAATGCTGAAATTATTGGGTTGCCCCCAGTGACAACAGGCCAATGATACGTACGTACGCTGACTTCCGATTTCATTTTTATTTACTTTTTGGCGGACGTACGACTTGATTCAGCTATGACATACACGCGTACCACTTTTGGTTTGTTTTGTTTTTTTTCCTGGGGTATTCTTCCACTCCAGAATGACTGGAGCCTGTCCTGTGACCACGGACTTGATTCTGAGAGTTAATGTGAGAACAACAACAACAGGCCAATGAACGGTACCGATCGCTGTCGTTACAGTACTAAAATATAGAAAATACCAAAATACGAAACAGCTGGGTTGCCACCCAGCAGAACTGTTCGTAGCATGGAGCATGACGGCTACCTACGAGTTTTTTTTCTGTTTACTATTGTTTTTTATTGTACTGTAGATTATCAACATATGAGGTATTCGTACGAACTACGGTGTACAAGGTGTCGTGACATCTTGATTCGATTTGCAGAGAACGTTCAAGGGATTTGTACATTTGTACTCTGCAAGGAAGGACATGTCGTATATTACGATTTCACGTTTTGGACGAAAAACGTGATGATTTGTGATTTGTTGTCTTCACACTATCTGATACCAAGCACAATTACGCGGTTTACTAACCCTGCTGTACGTTAAATACGCAACACCCAGATTCCGAGCTTCTTCCCTCGAGAGCTATAGCCTGCTGTCCCATTAATAGCGAATTGCACGTGAAATTTAGATTCACTGCTCGTACAAGTACGTACGTACAAAACCGAAAAACTACCAGGTTGTAAATGGAGAGACGCGTACAGTAGGCAGCAGTGTCATGTGCTTAAGAGCCCTAACCCTAACCCTAACCTCTCACGATACGTACAACGGTAGAACCTTGAGTCGATCGTGTTTGACCCCACGTACTGCTACTACTGGAGAAGCACCCGACAGTTGTTGTTGTTGTTGTTGTTGTCGCCGTTGTTATTGTTTTTCACCTCATCGCCATAATAACGTATATTAGTCCGTGGTCACCATCGTTCTGGAGGTATTTACCTGCAGCACCCTCAATGGTGCGCTGCCCCATCTTTTCTACAGTGTACAACAATTCCCTTCGGAGGCGTGTTATAATAGTAACGAGGGCGACGCAAGAAATAAGGACCAAATCAACCTGACTGAATACTCGTGTATCTATGATACCAGGTATATATTTTGTATGTTTGGTTCGTGTAAGACACGGTATACATTATAGCGCTGAGGACCTGTGTTAATAATGGGGTGGTTACACCGAAAACAAAAACTGTGAGTAGAAGAGCGGAAGCAATCAAAGCACCAAGATAGCACAGCAAACTTAGTTCCTGTTACAGAAATATATATATATATACCTGGTATGAAGCAAGAGGTATTGGATGTTTCAAAAAGTGCAAGGCATTTCTTACAAATGCTGCCGCTATACTGGTATACACTCAATAGACGCACGCTACGGCAAGGGTGCACGTAATTGCCCCACGAGCATGTTGCTGCCGTCGCACGCGTCGCTGCAGCGCCTTCGTCTCTCGCTTCTGGCGGGCTTCTATTTCTGCGACATCCCTGTTCGAAGCATGGAGTGATGGATGTTTCAGAAAGTGCGAGGTGTGTATTTCTTACAATGCTGTTGCTTTACTTGTATGCACCCAATAGAGGCATGCTGCGGTAGAGGTGCACCTAATCTGCGCCCGTCGCGCGCGTTGCTGTAGCCTCCTCCTCTCCCTAGCGGCCTTCTGGCGAGCTTCTATTTCTGCGACATCCCTGTTTGAAGCATGGAATGATGGATGTTTCAGACAGCGCGAGGTATATACTCGCATATTTTACAATGCTGCTTTACTTGTATCATTATACAGTGCTCTACGTGCACGGATAGGCTATAGATTTGATGTGATGTCCATGCCATAGATAGAGATGAAACCCGGTCACAGTTGTCATGTCAAGTCCATATATGGTACGTATACGTACTCTGTCGGGGAAGTATAAGGGGATGCTGCAAAGGCAAGCACCCCACATCAGGTCACTGTTCTATACCTGTCCTACACTGTTAGCAGCGAGCCAGCAGGGAGATGAATGAGACACCATGAACCATGAGGAGAACGCTTCCCAACACCGAAAACCCTGCGTCCCCACTGGGACACTTCGCTACAGTATACACCCAATAGACGCACCTTTTCTGTTTATGCTGATTCCGCCGAACGCGTTGCTGTAGCCTCCTCTTCTCTCGCATGGCCTTCTGGTGAGCTTCTACTTCTGCGGCTTCTGCGACAGCCCTGTTTGACGCAAAAATGGAGCGACGGATGTTTCAGGAAGTTTGAGATATTTTTCGTACAACAAATGCTGTAGCTTTACTTGTTTACACCCGAAAGACGCATAGGTTATGGCAGGGGTGCTCCTACGTTTTCTTTGGGCCCCTCGCGGAGCTCTACACCCACCCAAAAAACGACTTCGAGAAAATGTGGACGTGCAACCCGATGAGCGATCCTATCGCCTAGGTATACGAGAACAACGAACAATAATATAAATACTTCAAGTACACGAATGGCATTCCGACAATATTTGATTGGGTAGCTCCTCAGTGGAGCAGCTCCGTCAGGCAGAAATACATTGGCCAAAACTGCTATCCCTATCGACGCGTGCTACGATAGAGCTAGCACTTTTGGCTGAAAAAACAAAACTGAACGGCGGGGCTCCTTAACCCAAAAATTCGTCGGAAATTCATTCTCTTTTTTTAGAAATGCGTTTCGTTGTATACCTAGAGACATGGAACTGTTCATCGGGGAGCACTTCTAATTTTCTCCGAAATCGGTTTTTGGGTGAGATATAGAGCTCCTCAAGTGAGGAGCCTCAGAAAAAAAAATGGTGCACCTCTACCGTGGCATTCGTCTATCGCAGCGCGCGTCTAAAATGGCTTCCCAACGATATCGGGTGGTTCCTCAGTTGAGGCGCCCCCGTCAGTGAGAAATGCTTTGGGAAAAAAGCGCTATCCCTCTCGTAGCACGCGTCTAAAAACGCTGCAGCGGTCGTTGAAGCACGGGAGCCTGTACCGAGGGTGCACATTTCCTTGCAGTTGCGCGTTTCGCCGCGGTCCGCACTCGAGCCTTTTCTCTTCTTTCGTCGGCCCGTCGCTGTCTGTCCACGGTTCTGGTGTGAGTGTGAGTTGGGTCCACTTAGACGGTTTGTTTCTTCCCTTGTGTCTGTGGTACACGCGCGCCAACTCGCACATAACACACCAGGGGCATGGACAACCAGCGACGGATCGGAGCAGGAAGAGAGAAGGAGAGACTTCGGAGCGCGGCGAGACGTGAACCGTAATGTGCTGTGAGGGCACTGTGCAGGCTCTGTGTAGGCCCCCGTGTTTCAACAACAACTACAGCCTTTCGGTTTATTACGTAGTCTACAGCAGCAGCACCGCGACTCGAACTTTCACAAACATCCATCACTCCATGCTTCAAAACCGAACGTTTCTTCTCATTTTCTAGTGTATGCTTCACGGGGCTACACGGAGCATTTCCCCCCCTGTCTCTGGTGTTGTTGAAACACGGGAGCCAACAGAGCCCAGAACGGCAATGCAACGATATTGGGTAATTCCTCAGTCGAGGAGCCCCGTCAGTCAGAAATATTCTGGCCAAAAAGAGGTACAGTACCCCTATCGTAGCACGAGCCCAAAAAGCTGCAGTTGTTGTTGAAACACGGGAGCCTTACACAGAGGCTGCCACGGAGGCTGCGCTGCACCTTAAGGCCTCGCGTCTCGCCGCGCTCCGCCGTCGCTCCTCTCTTTGTGCTTCGGTCCATTGCTTACTGTCCATGTCCCTGGTGTGTGTGCTTGAGTTGGGTCGCGTGTACGAACGCGTTCGAGAAAAAAAATCAAATGTTAGGAAGGTGTGTGCCTTCCCTTTTGTCTGCTACCATGGTATACGCGCGCGCCGACTCGCACACACACCAGGGGCATGGAACCAGCGACTGACCGAAGCAGGAAGAGAGAAGGAGCGACCGCGGAGGCATGCTATGGTAGAGGTGCACTATTTTTTTGCTGAGGCTTCTCACTTGAGGAGCTCTACACTTCACACAAAAACTGATCGAAAAAAAATGAAAAGTTCTCCCCACCAATGAACCATCCCACGGCCTAGGTATACAACGAAACGTGTTGCGAAAAAAAAGAGTAAAATTCCGGACGGTTTTGGGCTAAGAAGCCGGGTCATTCAGAAAACGTTTCCAGCCAAAGAATGCTACCTTTACCGTGGCACACTTCCGCGGAGCGCGGCAAGACGCGAACCTTAACGTACTGTGTAGGTACTGTGCAGGTTCTGTGCAAGCTCCCGTGTTTCAACAAACAACTGCCCGGCGTTTAGGTGTATACAAAGTAAAGCAGCAGCATCGTGACTCCAACTTTCTGAAAAATCTATCACTCCACGCTGTAAACAGAACGTTTCCCCCCCTTTTCTGCCCGTTACTTTTCACGGGGCTACTCGGAGCGATTTTGATCCCTGTTTTTGGTGTCTTTCGAATCACGGGAGCCTATAAACAACGTCTAAAATGGCATTCCAACGACATTGGGTAGTTCCTCAGTTGAGGAGCCCCGTCAGCAAGAAATAATCTGGCCAAAAAAAGGTACAGTACCCCTATCATAGCACGCGTCTAAAAAGCTACAATTGTTAAACACGGGAGCCTACACAGAGTTTGCCACAGAGCGCCTTAAGGCCTCGCGGCTCGCCGCGCTCCGCAGTCGCTCCTTCTCTCTTCTTTCGTCGTCCAGTCGCTTGCTGGCCACGATCTTGCCGTGAGCGTGAGTTGAGTCGCGTGTACGAGAGCGTTCGGGGCAAACGCAACATTTAGACGGTTTGTTTCCTCCCTTTTGTCTGCTGTACACGCGCGCCGACTCCCTCACATACACACACCAGGGGCATCGATAACCAGCGATGACCGAAGCAGGAAGAGAGAAGAAGCGACTGCGGAGCGCGGCGAGACGCGACCCTTAAGGTACTGTGCAGGCTCTGTGTAGGCTCCCGTGTTTCAACAACTTCAGCTTTTAGGTGTTCGTATACAAGCAAAGCAGCAGCATCGACACTCGAACTTTCTCAAAGATCCATCACTCCATGCTTCAAACAGAACATTTACCCACGCATTTCGGGTGTTATTTTTCACGAGGGCTACGAACACGGAGCGTTTTTTCCCCCCGTTTCTGATCTTGAAACACGGGAGACTACACAGAGCCTAAAATGGCATTCCAACGATAAATGGGTAGTTCCTCAGTTGAGGAGCGTCCCGTCGGTGAGAAATGTGTTATGTAGCCAAAAAGTGCCACCCCCATCGTAGCATTCTATCGACGCGTGCTACGATAGAGGTAGCACTTTTTGGGAAAAACGTTTTCTGAATGACGGGGCTCCTTAACCCAAAATCGTCGGAATTTCAATATTTGTTTTGCCCTAAATTTTCGTTGAAATACCTAGTCCATGGGATTGTTCATCGAGTTGCGCTTGTTTTTCCCCCAAACCAGTTCTTATGGAGAGGTATAGAGCTCCTCAAGTGAGGAGCCTCAGAAACAAATGGTGCACCTCTATCGTAGCATTCTAACATTCCTATCGTAGAACGCGTCGAAAAAACGGCAGACATTGTTGAAACAGGTGAGCCTACACAGAAGTTGTCACAGAGCGTCTCACGGGAGGAATCCCGAAGTAATGCACAGACTCGTACGTACATGGTTTTTGTTTGGATGCCTTCTAAATATTTTTTTTTGCGAGATGATTTTAAGCCAATACTCCAAGTAGAAATTACCACAAATTCGTCTATCCGTCTCCAATTATCTCAGATTAGCACAAATCTCCAGTGCCTATCAGAGGATGGAGGATGCTCGAGTTGGCGACTGGGAGCTATAGGCCACCACGGGGAGAAATAAATCTACCCAAACCACTGCCATGACGATTCAGGTTGATCCTGATAGTTTGAGGACTACCTGTACGTTGTGGAGCGAAAAATCCGAGTTTCTCGCAAGAACAGAAATCGCGCTCGGAGTTGGCGAACGAGCCCCCAGCCCTGAGCGAGCCGATACAGTATTTCTGAGCCAAGCCCTCGGACGCGGGCTGGCCTTAAACATCCGGCGCCAATCTTCTTGAATGCGCATCAGTAGGCTGCACCCTGAAGGAGACCGCGGAGTCTGTAGTGTGTGTCGAGATCTCTGCGACTTCCTTGTGTTGGGCCTGTTTGAGGCTGAACGAGATTTTTCGTACTACAAATGCCAAACTACGCTCGAAACCATCCAACATGAAGAGCGCACTCACCCCGCCAGGATTTCCCGCCTAGGGTTAGGGGAAATGCCCGAAGCGAAGCCCGCGGCAGGAATCGTGAGCGGTAGCCCAAGATCGGCCTTGCATGGAAGATGATACTGGGTTGGGGAAAGTTGTCATGTTCGTGGGTCCAAAGGATGCATCGCACGAAACTCCGTTTTGATGGGACGCTGTTGAAGGCCGATAACTGCTACCAACCACCCTACTCCCTGCAGTAACAAGTTAGCTGACGAGTAGATGGTGCGTATCCCGAAGGAAGTACGAGCGCACCCCTTGTCAATCAGTCTCGGTGCATTACGCCGCGCCTCCATTTCTGACCGTTTTGGTGTTTTTTTTCAGAGCTGCACAGCGGCAAGCAGCAGCTGCACGTATACAAGTCATCTAATACGAGTACTATGTTTTGAACTTTCGATCTCATTTTTTTTTTTTGGGCATACCGGTATATAGCTTACTCTTAGCAGGGTCTACAACAATACGAGATGAAAACACGCACACGTACATGCGTACCCTGGTATTAAAAAAAATGTAACGTAGTCGTGCATTCGCACAACAGTACCATGGGCAGTTACGTATATTACGTAGAAGGTACGAGAAACCACATAACTGGTTGAAGTCTCCCACCCGTGACTCGTCGTTATCGGGCTTGGCCTACTTGCAAGCCCTTCACTGGTCCACAAAACACAGCGGACACGTGTTACGATAGAGGTGCTCCAGTTTTTTTCTGAGGCTCCTCACTTGAGGAGCTCTAAAGCTCACCCGCAAACTGATTTTGAGTAAACTGAAAGTGCAACCAGATGAACAAACCCATGGGCTTAGGTATACAAAAAATCCAGATTGACAAAAAAAGAACGACATTCCGACGATTTTGGGTTAAGGAGCGCCGTCATTCAGAAACAAAAAATCCAAAAAGTGCTACGTCTATCGTAGCACGCGTCACCGGTACTATGGTCCTCGGTGTGGCGGTGCTGATGTGGCTGCAGTTGACGTGTGTGCTTACCGCATCATATTCAAGCTGTAGGGATCGATCTTTGCTTTCCTCTCAAGACATATTATTGTAATTAAGGGGGCAATCCCGTTACGTTTGAAACCGGGAACGTGTTTTCTTTTCTGTTGTGTTGCCCTTGGTAAAATTCACGTGATAAAAAAAACGCTGAGATTTGTGAAATGGCTTAGTTTGTCTTGTGGAAAGCAAAGATCGGTCCCTATCGCTTGAATATTACCAGGTACCAGGTAGTATGTGGCAAGCACACACATCAACCGCGCCCACAGCAGTACCGCCACACACCCTGAGAACCATAAAGGATCCCTGTGTCATGTCGACCGGTTAAGGGATTGCAAGAAGGCCGAAAGACCGATTACCACGAGTAACGGGAGGGAGACTACATCGAGGGATATGGATTTATCGTACCTTCTACGTACCGGTACATGATACTGTTATGCGAGTACATACAAGTACGACACCAACTTTACACCAGGGCACACGTGTGCGTGTTTTCATCTCGTGGCACTGCTGCTGTAGACCCTGCTAAAAGTAAGATATACAAGGCGCTTGCTCAGGAAGGAAAAATAGAACAAACGTATGTTGTGAAGCGGACAGGGTGTCTGGATGATTGTAGGTGCAAACTGGCGATTTCCAAATGCCAAGAGCCCCGCCGCCATGCCCGTTCTCTCTTCGGAGGCCACCCTCAGCAGTTCTCTGGCGTCTCAGACTGCTTTCAGCTCATTCTTGCCGACGGGGAAACGTACATATGATAATGAAAAAGCGGTTCAACAACAACACACAGCAGCAGCGTGGAACACGTGGTTGAAATGTCAACAAAGAAAGAGACGGCTGTTTTTGGTCACGTCAGTCACACAGATATTGCAGACTAAAACTAGTAGATCACGTCTAGACGGCGGTCCGTCACAGGGCTGAGTGTCAGCGGTACTTGGAAAATATCCAAATCATTTGCTGGTGGCTTTACAGCTCTGTCGTACGAAAAATGTCTACGTAGTGTGTACCGAGGGTGGAACAACAAAACAGGCAAAAAAGCAAAAAAGCAAAAAGGCATAAAAGCAAAAAAAGAAACACTCCACGGATCGATGCTGACAAAATAATTTCCCCGTCGGCAATAAGAACTGAGAGTAGCCTGAGAGGCCAGAGAACTGCCGAGGGTGGCCTCCGGAGGCATCGGCATAACAGTAAGTGAGTCTAAATGCGTATATTTACTTGTAAGCAGCTGCTGCTTGCTGCTGTGCAGCTCTGAAAAAAAACAACTAAAACGTCAAAACTGGAGGCGCGCTGACGGAGAAGGGGTGCACTCGTGCTTCCTTCGGGATAAGCACCATCTACTCGCCAACTAAATTTCTTCTCCAGGGAGTAGGATGATTGATAGCGGTTATTGGTCTTCGACATCGTCCCATCAAAACGGAGTCTCGTACGATGCAACCGTTGGATACACGAACGTGACAACTTTCCCCAACCCAGTATCCTCCGGCCAATCTTGGACTACCGCTCACGATTCGATCCGCGAGCTTCGCTTCGGGCACTAACCCTAATCCAATCACACACCCCTAGTCTGGGAGTCCTGCCGGAGTGAGTGCGCTCTGCATCTTGGACGGTTTCAAGCGTAGCTCGGCACCTTTTGTACCAAAAATCTGGTTCAGCTTCAAATAGGCCCAACACAAGGACGTGGCCGAGATCTCCACACACAACAGACTGCGTGGCGTCTTTCCGGGTGCACCCTACAAATGTGCATAGAAGACGATTGACGCCGAATGGTCAAGGACAGCCCGCGCCCGAGGGCTTGACTCAGACAATACTGTATCGGCTCGCTCAGGGCTACGGGCTCGTTCGCCAACTCTGAGTGCGATTCCTGCTCTTTTGAGAAACTCGGATTTTTCGTTCCACAAGGAACAGGTAGCCCTCAAACTACCCAGGACCAACCTGAATCGTCATGGCAGTGGTTCGGGTTGCTTTATTTCCCTCCGTGGTGGCCGGTAGCTCCCAGTCACCAACTCGAGCATCCTCCATCCTCGGAAAGGCACGGGAGATTTGTGCTACTTTGTGCTAGCTAGTGACGAATAGGAGACTTTGTGTTAATTTCTATTGGCCTAACATCATCCGGCAAAAAAAAAAAACAGAAGGAATGAAGGCACCCAGAACAAAATCGTGTACTCTGTGCACCACTTCGGGACTGCTCCCTTACGAAATTTCATAAATCTCAGCGAAGTTATAACGTGAATTTTATCAAAAGCAACAAAAAAAAGAGGAGCGTATGTGCCCTGTTTCATACGTACCGGGATTGCTCCCTTACGGCCTCGCGTCTCGCCGCGCTTCGCAGTTGCTCCTTCTCTCTTTTCTCATCGGCCCGTCGCTCGCTGTCCACGTCCCTGGTGCGTGGGAGTTGGGTCGTGCGTACGAAAGCGTTCAGGATGAACGTAACTTCTAGACTATTTAGTACCTCCATTTTCTCTGCTGTACACGCATGCCGACTGACAAGCACACACAAGGGGCATGGACGACCAGCGACGGACCGAAGCAGGAAGAGAGAAGGAACGACGGCGGAGCGCGGCGAGACGCGAAGCCTTAACGCAATGTGTAGGTACTGCGCAGGCTCTGTGTAGGCTCCCGTGTTTCAACAACTCTTAAGCTTTCAGGTTTATACAAGAAAAGCAGCAGCATTGTAAGAAATAACTCGAACTTTCCCAAATATCCATGACTCCATGCTTCAAACAAAACGTGTTTTTATATTTTCGATGTTTTCGAAACACAGGGGCTATGTATACAGAGCGTTTCCCCCCTGTTTATGTCGTTGAAACACGGGAGCCTGCACAGAGCCTACACAGTACCTTAGGGCTGCGCGTCTAGCCGCGCTCCGTAGTCTTCTCCTCTCCCTTGTCGCTTCTCGTCTTTCTCTTCTCGCTTCTTCCCGTCGCTCTTTGTCTGTTTCCCTGGTGCGTGTTTGAGTCGGCGCGCGTGTGCGAGAGCCTTCGGGACAAACACAGCATCGACCCTTCGGGACAACAACAACGACATAGAGCCTTCGTGACTACAACAACATCGTACCTTCGGGACAAACACCACATCGAACCTCCGGGACAACCACAAAATAGAGTCTGCCGGACAAAAACAATATCGTAGATCTTCGGACAAACACAACATCTAGTTATTTGTTTTTTGCCCTGTTGTCTGCTGTTGTTGAAACGCACAGATCTTTTGTTTCCCGTTTTTCTGACGTTTTTGAAACTCGGGGGCTATATACAAAGAGCGCCCCCCCCCCCCCTGTTTCTGATGTTGAAACACGGGAGCCTACACAGTACCTACACCTTACCTCATGTTTGAAAAAAATCGATTTACTTCTTACAATGCAGCTGTGCTGCTTTGCTTGTACAAAGTTAAACGCGGTGCGAGTTGTTGTCCAAACAAGGGAGCCTATATAGCGCCTACACAGTACCACACAGCACGTTAAGGCTGCGCGTGCAGCCGCGCTCCGCAATCGCGCATTCTCCCTTTTTGCTCCGCCTTCCGCTGTGTCCCTGGTGTGTGTGTGAGAGTCGGCGTGTGCATGCGATAACCCTCGGGACAAACAGAACATCTACTGCAGACGATTGGTTTTTTTCCCTCATTTTGTCTGCTGTTGTTGAAACACACAGAGCGTTATTTCCACTTTTTCTAATGTTGGAACATGGGGGCTATATACAACCCCCCCCCCCCCTATTTATGATGCGGTTGAAACACGGGAGTCTACACAGAGCGTACACAGTACCTACACAACACCTACCAAGTACCTCCAGGCTTCGCGTTGAGCCGCGCTCCGCAGTCGCGCATTCTCCTTTCTTGCTTCGCCTTCCGGTGTGTCCCTGGTGTGTGTGAGGCAGTCGGCACGTGTGTGCGACAGCCTTCGTGACAAACACAACATCTACACAGTTTGTCGTTTCTCTTTTGTCTTCGGTTATTGAAACACACATACGTTTGTTCCCTTTTTCCGATGTTGTTAAAACACGGGGGCTACACAGAGCAAATGGGGTCCTCCTTTTCTGAGGTCAATGGATCTAGAACATACTATTTGTATCTATAAAACGGAATGTTGTTGAAATTGTTGTTGTACATAGGTTGTTGTCGGTGGTGTCTGTCGGAGGTGACCTCGCGGATGTGTCGCCCTGGGGCTTTTCGGCCCCGGATTTCGGCGTGGGCCTGGGGGGGTGGACCCACACAGGGGGGAACACGCCGTCTCGCGTCGCGCGGGCCCGCGGTCGCCGCGGCGCGGGGCCAGCAAACGCACGTTCGATTGCGGTGCAAATTCGTCTTCACTCGGGATTGGAGTGGTCTAGGGGCGACGGCATCAAGCTGGAGTGCCTGGCTTCGCACCGTGATTGCGAGCGAGCACGTGGCCGACGGCGCGCGCAGGCGTGTAGAGTGGCGGGAGGAAGGAGGAGGGTGGCAGGTTTCGCGTCTCGCCGCCTCGAGCTCGTGGAGGGAGGGCGGTTGCAGGAAGGGGAGGCTGGGGGCGCCCATGATCCACCCAGCAAGGGAACGTAAGGACCGTTTTTTACTCATAGTAACAAAACCAAGGTCCCTATATTTCTGTCCACCTTTCGACACGACAAACCTCCACCGGTCAGTTTGTTCGCGGCCTCTGCCATCCTCCGAACGAACTCAACTCGAGTGCGCATGGCATACGCTCGATAGGCGACGGGCCTACTCGAGACAGAGAGGGCGCTCCGCCCGCCTCCGATCCGATCGGTGGCACGTAGCCGGAGGGAGGGCGGTCGGCGATGAGAGGGCTTGAGAGACGTATACCAATTTTTTCATCTACGCAAAAAACTGGTTTCCAAACAGCGTTTATTTGGACAGGGGAATGGGGTTTTTTTTTTCGCATTTTGGTGCGTTTTGGCCGTTTTGGTGCACCATGCGTTTTGGAGCGCTTTCGCGCGTTAGGGACCGTCTTGGCGAGTTTTAGCCCCGATATGGCTGCCCTTTGGTTCGTTTTGGTGCGGTTGGCTGCGTTTTGGCCCGTTTTGGCGCGTTTTTTCGATCATCATTGTTCAAAATTTCAAAAAATGTTTTTTTTCTTGTTTTTCATTTCTCCAAAAATCCTTGCTATAATGCACACCCGAGACAATAGACACAACAATGGTCTATTGCTTCGATAATAGACGAGGGGGAAAATCTATCGATATGTGTTGTCTGCGACAAATAGACGAGGGGGGAATCTATCGATATATATTGTCGGCGACAATACATTGTTGAAGGCGTCTATCGATAGATGTTGTCGGTGACAATAGACTGTGGAAGGTGTCTATCGATAGACATTGTCAGTGACAATAGACTGTGGAAGGTGTCTATCGATAGAT
>JAYJMJ010000289.1:10748562-10760063 GCA_036873875.1 Laminaria ephemera
TTTTCTTTCCATTTTTTCTCTTTTCTATCTTATTCTTTTTTTCTTCCTTGCTGATATATTCTGGTGTGCTGGCTTGCGCATGTTCCGCCCTCGTATTCATTGCGGCTGGCATTGCATGGCCAAGTCACCTTGCTGTATTTGCAATTTGTATTTTCTGTCTTGTAGTTTGTGACCACAGAGCTCTCGTCTCTCTATTGATAGGAGGCATCGGCACGGACACTGATGGTTGCGCTGGATGTAGATGGGTGGAATTATCAGTTTTAATGTGAAGAACACACACACACATTATACTGCGAGTACTGGCGGGATTGAGAGAATTCAGTACTGCGAGTACTCGCAGTATGAGAGTAAAAACGGCAAAAAACGGCCAGTTTTCCGGTGGTACTGGCAGCATCCGCAGTAGTAGTAGAGAACCCGAAATACTGCTAATACTGGCACATTATATATCCGCCCAAACTATGTGCATCGAGCACCGGCAGTACCCGCAGTAAAAATGTCCAACTACTCAGAACTACTGCCTGTACCGGCAGCATTCGCAGTTGTTGTAGAGAGCCCAAAAACACTGCCAATACTGGCACAGTATATATCCGCTCACGAACAAATGTGCGTCTGGAATACCGGCAGAACACACAGTATCAAACAACGAAAAAATACGTCAAGTACAGGCAGTATCCGCAGTACAGAACCCCGAACTACCGCGAGTCGAGTACTCTGTCGAACCCTGCCCAACATACTGCAAGGAACCCTAACATACATTCAGCTTATACTGGGTAGGGAGTATGGACATTTACGAGTACGAGGATCTGATGCTTTTTGACTACGAAACACCAACGCCCGAATGGGTAGGGTGGACCGTAACTGGACCAAGTCCGGCGGGAGGCTGTTTTCTCATGGCCGGGGGGGTTGTTAGTGGGTGAGCTTATGCAAGTCCCACACTACCCGGATGGATGACCGTCCGGGTGGCTATCTCCACCGTACCTGACCCCCAGGGATCAAGTCGGGTCGATATACTCACACATCCGTATACCACGGCAGCTTGCGCTGCGGTAGTAATAACGGTGAATGTTGGCAGGGACAGTTCGCGCTGCCGTTGCCACGGGAACTGAAGGATATGCCAGCCAATGCTGGATTGCGAATGCATTTGAGATACATTGACACACGACACGTATCAGGTATGAAATACGTGGAAGTGTGGTGAGCTTAAGCTTTTCTTTTCCCCATCCGCCGCAGGATAAAAAGAAGAAAGAAAAAAAGAAACACTTGTATGTACGAGACTTTCGTTCGCGGAAACAATTATAACAACTAAATAAATACTTCGAAGTAGTGTGTGGAGTATAAGCAGTACCCGCAGTATCGAACCGCGGTTTACGCGAAGTACATGCATTATCTGCAGTACAGAACCACCCCGAAACACCGCGAGTCCAGTACTCTGTCTAACCCTGTCACTGCCAGAGTATACTCGGTGCTCGGTGTACCGGGAGTACTGCTGTGTGAGCATCTGTGGAATGGTCAGGTAAGGCCGCGGGGGATCCCTAAGGAATATTTTGTCAACCAAGCGCGAGTAGGCGTTTCGCCAAAAAAAAACGAACGACTTGGAAATAGAGTTAAGAGTTTTACGAGCAAGATCTGTTTTTCTCGGATAAAAAAACTGATGCAATTTTTGAAGAATTCAGAGTTTTTTCGCCCTTTTTTGCCCTTTTTTTAGCCCAACACTTGACTACTGTACTGTGTACCTCAAACGGCGACGATTTTTCCCCGTCCGCACTTTTTTCGGGTACGAATTATTAGTGCTTTAAAAGATCCGCGAAAACCCCAGCTAACTTTTGGTGAAAGCCGTTTCTTCGTACGTGCTGTAGCCATGGTAGTACATACCAACTCCCAAACTAATCTAATCGCGGATTTTGGAGCAAAATCTCGATTTCTAAGTGATGCTAGCTGGCAACTTTGACTTCACGAAATCACCTCGTGAGTCATTTCTGGCTGCCTACGTCTGCTGCCCGCTGCACTCGACGCCCTCACGCACCTCATAGTGAGCGTGGCTCAATTTCGCGGGCTGTGGTTGCTTGTGAGGAGATGTACACTGTAGTACTAAGGGGAGTCGCCGACCTATAATCCTTCATGAGGACATACATACACATCCCGTAACACGCGATCGGAGTAGTATCACACACAGCTTGCAAAGATGAGTTTCGACGAAATCCTCGATCTCACAGCTGTAGTGTATTTTTATTTTTTTTATAAAAATGGAACTCACGACTAGAGAAAAGGACCATATAAAGGATACAGCAGGCGTTGATTAGGGGCTTGATCAACCCCGGAGGATGTTATCGGCTGACTGAGTGGCTCAGGGGTTTATTCTTTATAACGAACAAAAGAAGTCCGGGGTTCAAATCCCACCAAAGTCAGTCGTATTCCCCCTTTTGCTGGGAGAAGAAAAGGGAAAAAAAGTGGAGAGAACCACTACATAAAAAGAACACTCGATCGACCAGAGGATCGGAACTGGAGTGAACCACAATAAAATGGAACTCACGACTAGAGAAGGACCATATAGAGGATGTTGATTAGGGGATTGATCAACCCAGGAGGATGTTATCGGTGGGAGGGCGAATTGAGCCCACAGGTACTTCTTTCGTTCGTTTTAAAGAATAAACCACTGGGCTACTCAGTCAGCTAAAGAATATAAAGAATAAACCACTGAGCTACTCAGTAAGCGCTGACTGAGTAGCCCAGTGGTTTATTCTTTATCACCGCTGACTTAGTAGCTCAGTGGTTTATTCTTTATCACCGAACAATAAACCCAGAGACCACTGAGCGGACAATCAGCGCTGGCTGCTAGCTCACTCAGTGGGTATGGTGTAAATCTAATAAAGCCGAAGGTTGAACGTCATTCACATATTGTCACATACTGAGTGGCTCAGTGATGTTCTTTATAACGAACAAAAGAAGTCCGGGGTTCAAATCCCACCAAAGTCGTATTTCCCCTTTTTCTGGGAGAGGAAAAGGGAAAATAAGTGGAGAGAACCACTATAAAAGAACACTCGACCAGAGGGTCGGAAGCGGAGTGAACCACTTAACAACTATAAAATGGAACTCACGACTAGAGAAGGACCATATAGAGGATAAATCAGGCGTTGATTAGGGGCTTGATCAACCCCGGACGATGTTATCGGTGGGAGGGCGAATTGAGCCCAAAGATACTTCTTTTGTTCGTTATAAAGAATAAACCACTGAGCCACTCAGTCAGTGGTTTATTGTTCGGTTATAAAAAGTAAACCACTGAGCTACTCAGTCCAGCTACTCAGTGACTGAGTAGCTCAGTGGTTTATTCTTTATAACCGAACAATAAACCCAGAGACCACTGAGCGAACAGTCGGCGCTGGCTGCTAGCTCACTCAGTGGTTATGGTGTAAATCTAATAAAGCCGAAGGTTGAACGTCATTCACATATTGTCACATACATATTGATCACTGAACGCTGGCTGGTGTTATTACAGCTCGGTGGTTAATAAAGTCAGATCTACAAATAACAAACTTTAAGCTGAACGACATTCACATGTTGATCACTGAACTTCAAACTACAGCCAGCCTGCGTCAGCGCTCCGGTGATGGCCTCTTCCTGCGCTACTCACACTACTTTACTCCCCACGATTTCCATCACACAAAAACAAACATGTTCAGTCCATCCATGCTGGTCCAACAGCGAACCACAGCCAACAGTAGACACAAACAAGTAGGGAATACTGAATTTATCAAACAATCCTGTGATGTGCCCAGGATTAAACAACGACAAGTGGCCAAAATCGGTTATACCCGGTGCCTTTGTGGCCGAAATCGGGTATACCTTTCTCTTTCAGTGACCGCAACGACACCAGGACGCCATCTCATTGGCCAACGCCGGCCACCACCCGACGCTGGCCACATTTCCGCCGGATACACCCGAATTTGGCTACTCAACCCCCAAAAGGTACCAGATTCTTATACCCCCCTACCCGAAAATGGCCGGGCTGTTCAACCACATAGTCTATGATACGGTCGTGTACGTCCTACTCCGATCACGTAGGTATATACGAGAGCCGGCATATATTTCGGGACAACATAGTTGATACCACCTGGTACGTAAAGTTTTGTGGTACAGTACAGTAGCATCGGGTAGCGGGTAGCGGAGTATGTTTCATGTTTACAGATATTCTTTATTTCTTCTTGTATGGGGTGTCTTCGTGTCTTCATATGGTGGTTGTGCTCGTATTGCTCTAACCTTAGTCTATACCGGCCGGTACAGCAGTACAGAGAAAAATTCTGATTTCTTCTCGAGATAAATCCCACCTTAAAGGGCTTTTGAAAACGTCATGCAAATATCACCAAAAAGTCTACGGGGTCTACGGCATACTTGAACGTTGACAGCTGAGGTGACTAGCCGAAAATCCCGACAGTAGTTCGCGGCTGACAACCGGTATGTCCTTCGCCTCCAGAACGGACAGCGCATGCCAGAATGAGTAACTGAAAATATATACCTTGACCCTTTCCGCCAATGAAATATCATCATGATGAAACGCGGGCCAATCAGAGGGCCGGTCGAGAATCCTCTTCCCTCGGCAAGTTTGCTAGTACGTCTTGCGGCCCAATAACCTAACCTATGGCTATACCAAACTAACAAACGTTTATACTACTGCTGTACAAACAACAAACAGTACCCGGTGGTTTTAGTCTTGATTATTGCCCTAAACCCGTCGCGGTTTCTTAACATTGTCGTCACGGGGAGGCGGTTCAATGAAGCCTCTCACCCCATCACGTCGCCATTCAAAAAAATCACAACGCGCATTTCGATCGGTTGGCCAATTGCCGGCCGAACGAGCGCAAGTATAAAACCTCTTGTTGTGGTTCGGACCATCCTTAAGCACGGTCCGCTGGATGGACGGCTCGCCGTGCTCGCAAGGCGGTGCGCTCTTCTTCTGGCCAAAAATCGCTTTCCAAGCTTCTGCACTCTTACTATTCGAGCTGCTGCCCGGTCTTGGTTCACCCCCACCCGCCGTCCGAGCGCAAACCGGAAAAGACCCGCCCCCTTCTCTGCTTCCAACGAAGGAAGAATGACTTCCTTGTGTCTCGTCCCGACTGCGTGACGACTCCGCGGCACTCTCGCTTGAAACATTCGCGTGGGGGGACGTAGACGAAACAACCGCGCGGCTTTGCTCGCCATTCGTGGTCAAACCCCGCACCAGCACGGTACCCGCAGCTTCTTTCCCCTCTGCTTCAGCTGCAGGCGTCACGGTCCTTAACTTAGCGGCAGACATGGTGGCAGACCTTGCTCCCGCCGAGCCGAATGTCAGCTTCCCCTGAAGACGCGAAGCCGATCCGATCCCGCGCCCCCTTGCGCCCGCACAGCTCGACGAACGCCCGGCGGGTCCCAACGAAACACCCCGCACCCCACGTAGCTCAGAGCCCTTCAAGCCAGCAGCCGTCTGCGATACACCAGCCTTACGTCGTACCGCGCCCGCCCTATTATTAACAAAACAAGGCGCCAGGTTTTTCCCGCCACCACCCGCGCCGGTTTCCTCCACTGCCCCGTTCTCCTGCCCCTTGGCATTCTCCACCGGCGTGTGGTTCGAGCCGCTGGCCTCAAAGTACCGGGCAAGCTTCGATTGCTTTCTGGCCAACTCGGGGTAGAAACAAGAGCATTCTGGGGGGTGCTCAGACCATTCACGATCATCCCCGCCGACCCCGCCCACAATACTTTTGCCGTCTACAACCCCTTCGCTGTCCACTGACTTGCTCTTAGGGGAAAGTGGTACCACAAATTTCGCGCGCACAGGGCAATGATCCGAGCCCAAGAATTCCGGCATGATGTCGCAGGTTCGGAGGGTTCGGTCTGCGAAATCTGGGCTTGCCGTGATAAAATCGATGCGCGTTCCGTAGTTGTTCTCCCTTGCCCCTGTCTGGGTGTTCCAACACGTGAAGGCGTTCTTGCGATTGGGGTGTAACCGTCGGAAGCAGTCCACAAGCCTGGCATGAACAGAGTGCACGGGTCGACGAACAGCCAGGGATAACACTTAACACGTGTAGTGGTAGTGAAATGGTACGTGCAGTGGTAGTGAAACCACGCATGCTACGATAGAGGTAGCACTTTGTTTTGGCTGAAACGTTTTCTGAATGACGGGGTTCCTTAACCCAAAATCGTCGGAATTTCACTATTTTTTTTCAATCATTTTCGTTGCATACCTAGGCCATGGGATTCGGTCGTTCGGTAGCATTTTTGTTTTTCCCCAAATCAGTTTTTGGGAGAGGTATAGAGCTCTTCAAGTGAGGAGTCTCAGAAAATAAATGGTGCACCTCTACCGAAGCATGCGTCAAACGATAACCCTTTTAGTACTGCAAACATGGCCCCACGCTACTTCTAAATATGTTGTCCCCCAAAAACCGGGTGCAGCTCTAGAGGGGTTTATCTCTATCGACTACACCAATGCCAGATTTGGTCTCGAAGCAGCGCTTGACGAGTAGCGCACCAGCAGCGTAAGACTTTTAATGACTCCAACTTTAGAAAAGACCACCGATAAGGCTAACAAAAGCAAAAATCAGCCGAGGGGCATCACACGAGAACGAGGTCACCTCCTCTAGTCCCGCGGCAAGAGTGCAGTCAGCTACAACGGTCCCACAACAACACCACGTGAAGCCAAATAAAAAACTCTGACCATCCATAGACCAGTACACAGTACGCAGCAAAAAACCCGCCCCTTCCGAAAAAAAGTTAAATTTTTCGTTATTTCAGTAGGCTAATAACGTAACAATCCCGAAGATTTTTTTTTTTCGTTATTTCAGTAATAATGTAATACTAGTGGCTGTGCTACCACAACTGCGGTTGGAGGCTGCACAAGTACCAACCTCGCCACCAACTCGCCCAATCCAAGCATCCCGCGTATCCACTTGCTCCAATCAGAGGCCAGGAAATCGGCGTCGGTGATGGTAAAACCATGGTCCAGCTGGCTCACGCACGCGTTCAAGTCGCCCACCTTGGCGAGGCGTGTAACATGAGCGGACGTGGCAAAGACAAGCAACAGGGCGGGGCCTACAAGATCAATTGGGCGCACCGCAGCAGATAAAACAGTTGGAGGTACAGATTACTCTGGTAAGGCTTGCCAAGCAACAGGTGGGGGTATATAAGATCAATTGGCCGTACAGCAGCAGAAGAAAAACAGATGGAGGTACAGCCTATATACTCTGGTATGGCTCTTTTTCGTATAACAACAAGATCGTTGCAACGAGACCGTTGCTCCGGCACATTTTTTTCCGGTTTTGATGACACGCCAACGGCGGGTCGCAATTGTGCAACGACTGTCGTTACTATAGTAGCAGTAGTTAGTAGCCATCTAGTTGTTGCTCCGTGACACAGTCGTCTGGTACAACTGTTGCAGCTAGTGCGCACAACAGCAGCAGCATAGCTCTACGCGCGACACAATAGATCTGCGCGTAGGATGCGTCACGTAGTCATCGGAGATACTAGCGATCATCTATTTTCCAAGCATCTCACCAGAACAACACCTCGTCCACCATCTTGAAGTTGAGACACCCTCGCCTCTAGCAAGCTCAAGAAATCACGCTTGAACGCGCGGCGCTCATCTCTCTTCTCGTCCTCATCGCCAGAGCTGCATGGCGACAGGGTCGGGACGGTGGCAGTAGATAACACGGGGTTAGACGCATACTGTATGGTAGAGGCACACCATTTTGTTTCTGGGGCTTCTCGCTTGAGGAGCTTTAGACTTCTTCCAAAAACTGATTTGGGCAACAAATACAACTACTACCCGATGAACAATCCCATGGCCTAGGTATACAATGAAAATCATGCAAAAAAAAAAGAACGAAATTCCGACGATTTTGGGTTAAGGAGCCCCGTCATCCAGAAACTGTTTCAGACGAAAAGTGCTAGCTCTATCGTAGGACGCATCGTCAAGCTTTTTCATAGTCAGGAGGGCAGGAGATAACACGGGTTACGCCATATTTTACCGTCGATGGTACCACGCGGAACTGTAATATACCAGGTAACACACCAGTTAAGAGTGCTAAGGGTAACACTTCCGAGAGCAGAAGGTGAACATTAGAATTTCAGTCGTATTCTAGATTTGTTCACCACAGAGGATACACATTTCGGGTATTTCACACTCCAGATGGTACCAGATACACATTTCGACACACCGCTTCTCGTGCTGGTATGATACCAAAATCGTGAGAGATATCTCGGCATTAGGTACAACATCCGTATTTTTGCCTCTCACTCCGGATGCCAACGGCGACAAAAAATGTTGCCGTAAGTCCGCCTCCGCCGTGCTTTGGCATTTTGCCAATGTGTAAATCGAGCTTCGTCCTGTAGCTCATCTACAGTAGCTATAAATAGCGACAGTAGAACCGTTCGGTTGTAGAAAAACAATTTTAACAAATAAATACCATGACATTATTATTTGTGCTTCTTGCTTTCTCACAAGTTGTGGGAAATGTAGCATCTTTATCCCGCGTAAAGACAGCCCCCCAGGGACTTCAAGTGTGCCCACCAAGCCTTTAGGAGGTTTCGACGCGAGCTTGGTACGTACACGTGGCCCTAGGAAAAAATGTCCGAGCACACTCCACGGATGCGCAACAATCACACGTATGATACGTTGTTATAGAACGGTCTCCGGCTGGCAGACTTGCAGCGTCGCAACACCTCCACCCAGCATGAGCCACGGTGAACCTTTCCTACACCCCAACCATAGTTGTTTTCGCGGTTAAATGTTAAATCTCGTTGCAGCACTCACACAGGGGCCCCAACAAAGACGGCGTAACCAACGAGCAAGATTTTGATAGCCATGGTTATGGACGGATTCTGGGGCCCAGTACTCCCCAACGAGCGCGATGTCGGAAGGATTTTAGAAGAAGCGAAGACTGTTTATGTACTCTGTAGCCCAGTATACAATCTCAAGTCGAGAAATGCTGGCTATCGAGAAAAGCAGTCAAGACTACTTCGGTCCAAAAAGAGAGAATACACCGGAACACGCTACCTGGTACGGCTATCGTTCTGTTCTGTATAAAACTTAAAACTACGCGTGAGCGATTGCGTGTGGAAACGCGCAACCAGACGACATTAATGATTAACGCAAACATTACGCAGGGCAATACTGCTGTTCGTATGGACAACGCAGACAACAACGACTGAAATGAATGAGGCCGCGCACCTGGTACATGGAGCGTACACGTTGAAGAGCACGAAATGTCCATGATCCGTCACCAGCACCCGCCCCTCAGCATCCAGAGCCCCAAGCCTATCGGAGCTAAGCCCTGCGGAGAAACTCCCAGCATGATCGTAGGAGCCGAAAAAATCCTTGTCTGCGAGAGACTTGGTCGATGCCAGGGTCTTCAAACCCGAGTCCGATCGGATGAAGGTTGCCACGCCAGAGTAGGAGGCCTTGCGGGGTACTGTGCAGTGGCTGAATAGGCAGTGGTACCCTTTTGCTTGGGCTAAGTCTCGCTCCACTGCATGCGGTACGACAAATCACGACAGGCATTAGCCGTACGCAAGCAGTCGTGAGTGCTGGTGGAAGTGGAGGAAGTTAGCATGAAAGAAGCGTAACATCAGCTGCCGACGTACAGTCAACTGACTGAGGGTTTTAGTTTACGGATATATAGCCCGCAATAAAGTTGTTATGTTCAGTGCCCCCGAGTCGTACAGTCAGCTTGTTCACACAGGATTTCCGAAATCGTTGCGTTGCCAGGTCGAACGAAGTGTCCCATCCCAGGGCGCAATGGAACAAACAGCGTGTGAGCGCACAAGCGTGGTAGGGCGGGAGGTGGGCTGGGCTATCAACAACACCCGCGCTGATTTCTGTCGGCGTTGACTCACCGAGGTCTCTCCTCGTGATCTTGATCTCTTGAAAACACACTGCCCCAATTGTTGTTGGTGTGATACATGGAGGTTCGATACACGGGACGCGTGACACGGGGCAAGATGCGGGAGATTACAAGGCAGGATAGGATAACGTTGTTGAGCTTTTTCTGTTGGTACATGAAGGTTTGACGCACGGAACGCGGCAGGCAGCAGATGGGAGAGAACAAGAGACGATACCGTCGTTGATGAGCTTTTTCTTTTACAACGCATCGTCCGCCGTAACCCGAATGCTGTACAGCTCAGTTTCGACTAAACGTGACCTTTCGTCAACGCTCAGGTAGACATACAACTGTACTTGGTATACACGAGGTCAGTGGCGAGGTCACTACGTACAGCCTTCTCACCGGCAGCTTGGTTAGACTGATCGTGTCGGCATGTCGGGCACTCACATATGTCGGCGTTGAATTGATCCAAAAGTTGCTTCAGCCCTCCATGGTTCACGGCTACCTTCCTTAGTCCGTTGATGTTCCACGTGAGAACACGTGCTGTACACCCGGCAGTTCCTGCTTCGTCCTCACCACAAGCAGCAGCTGCATAGACAGGCTGCTTATCGCCCACGCTCGTGCTCATACGTAGCCCAGCTGGAAAGTACCGAAATACTCAACGTGCTTTGTACGGCAACTTTTTGGGCGGCATCAACAGCGAAAATGCATCCAGACCAAAATCGTGGTGTGTTAAGCTCACGTGTGAATGGATGAGTCTCTCGCAGAGCGACGAGCGTAAGGCCCGTTGCCGTGTGCTTGTTGGCGAGATGAGGACACACAGCCAGCTGGGACACACACAATACCGGCAGCGAGGAGCGACGAGGACACACACGCATGGTCAAGGCGGCGGAATCCCCGATTATCAGTAGCCCCCCCTAGAAACGCCTGCAAACCTATAGCAAACCTTGCGAGGGTTCTACCTTCGACTTCGACCCTCTCGTGTCCCTGCGTACCTTGCAACTCTGGATCCTGCTGGTTAGAGGGCAGCATGAACACATCAGCGGCGATGTACGCCCTCTTTCTTTCCTCACTGCAACTAGTGGGTGCAGAGCGCCCACCGCTCATGGCCTGGGCAGCAACACCTCTTGCTATTCCTGCCATTACTACTTGCACCGCCCGCTGTTCAACCAACATAATCGATCGAACAACATCATCAGCAGCACCTTCATCCCTGTCAGGCCGCTTCGCGCCTCGCACACGCAAGCTCCCCACAGCAGCAGCTGCACGCCGAAGACGCCCTGCCACCGCCCTCTCCTTATCCGACGAGAAGGAGCCTGAGGTCGAAGGAAAATCACTGTTTATCTTCGGTGTGGGGTATGTCGCTACGGCGGTTGCGTTGACGTTTCTACGAAAGGGATGGACTGTACATGGGACTTGCACTGACCCCCGGAAAGTCAAGTCGCTTCGAGAGCAAGGGATAGAGGTGGGTTGGGTTGGGGCCGGTAACGGGGGGTGAGTATGGCTGGGTTTGCCCTGGGTCTATGTGGTTGGCGGTGCGATCGAGGCGTACCTCCTGTCAGTCTGCGGTACGATAAGTCTGTGAGATCTAGGATTTCGTCGAAACTCATCTTCGCAAGCTGTGTGTGATACTCCGATCGCGCGTGTTACGGGTTG
>JAYJMJ010000289.1:10784876-10795105 GCA_036873875.1 Laminaria ephemera
AAAACAAAAACATTTATTTTGCAAATCCTTTGCATGCCAAAAAAGCCACACAACACCTTCGCCCTGCCTTGTGTGTTCGGGAAAAGGTAGCATGCAGATACCCCCCCCCCCCCCCCTCCTCTCCCACCTAAAAAAAAACATTACATTGGGAACTCCTCCAGCCACAACGCTAGCCCCCCTCCCCTCACCTTCGCTCTGGTTCTGTCTAGTCCTCAGTTTTCGGGAACAGACCAACCCCTGGCCCACCTAAAAAAAAACATTACCCATGGGTACATCGGAACTCCTCCACCAGCCACATAGCAAACCCCCTCCCCTCACCTTCGCTAAGAGATAAGATGAGCAAAAACTTTTTAATGTAGTAGAAGGAAGAAACGAAATGAGCGCCCAAATGTTGGAGGTGTCTCTATTAGGAGTAGGAGCCGTGCTCCGTCTCGAAAAAAGGGGATGCGTGGTCAATGGTCATATGACCAAGGCAGGAAACAAATGAGTACGCCACCCTCCCCCCCCCCCCCTCACCTTCGCTCTGGCTCTGTCTGGTCTTCAGCTTTCGGGAACAGGTAACCGGCAGACGCACTAGCGCACGGCCCCGCCGAGTACTGCGGCCTCAGCTTCCCGTCATTGTTAAACAAGATCTCTCGGTAGGAGAGGCGTCCGTTAGCCTTCTGCTTTCCACCGCCCGCCCCCCTCGCCAGCAAGCCCCCCCCGGCGGCGGTGCCGCTAGCCCCGCCCCCCTCGCTCCTGCCTGCCGCCGACGCCGACTCTCGCTCGCTCTTGGCCTGCTTTGTCTCTGCGTCGTACTCGTCGGGGTAGGCGCAGTGGTTGGCTATGCTCCAGGTGTTCATCTCGCAGTACCTGAGGATTGGGGGAGGAGGAGGAGGAAGCCGGAGGAGGGGAGAGGAGGAGGAAGCCGGAGGAGGGGAGAGGAGGGCGCAGATAGGGAAAGGAGTGAGGGAGGGGGGGATGTACTCCTTATATGCATGGCCGTAGTCTTACGACCATAGACCCTCGCATCCCTACAATGCCGGGACGGAGCACGTCGGGGTGGGGGTAACGCCGAGCGAGCGCCGAGGGAGGAATGAAAGAGGACGATGCGCATCAAAACAATAAGGTTTACGGCGGGCGGCCGGGCGAGCGAGCGGTCGGGTGAGCTATCGGAGGCGTGGTTAACAAGCACCAGAAAGGCGCGGTCACATCAACCTGCACGGCAACTCTTCAGCACTGAGCGCACGCGCATGCTCTCCGCCAAGCGGCACACCAATGCAAGCTGCACGGAGGGCCCATCTACAGCATGAGAGCGCGATTGAGTAATATCAGTTTCGGACATGGTTGCCAAAGCCGAGCATGCAGCCGGTGCCCTGCACTCGCGGGTTCGAGTAAACCACAGAACAAAGCGCCGAAGCGCGCGACTATGCCCGCCCGCGCTTTAGCCGCAGTGTGGGCACCAACCCTCCTCTTTCCGCGCCTACGGAAAAAGTGAGCTCGCACGCCTGACTGGAGTGGAGGGCTCCCCTATTAACCCGTTTGGGACGTGAGAGGGAAATAAAGTCGAAAATAAATGACGATTGCAGCATCCGCCACACGAAGCAGCCCGGACTTTTACGTTAGGGGGTGCGTTCGAAGTGCAACGCAAGGGGCTGCACCACACGCGCGAAGCACGGCGACACTCGTACTGCTGCACAGTCTTCCTAGACGCTTGATAAGATCGCACACGTCGTTTGTTTGGTCGCTGTATACGGGTCCCAACAGGGTTACATACAGGGATGCGTGCTACCGGTCCCGGCTCGCGAATGGTTCGCGAACCCATAGTATACGAGGTTCTCGGGAGTAAATGCGGTTCTTGAGAGTTTGGCAACAACCCCGAACCAGAAGCGCCTCCATCCACATGTTGGAAACCCCTATTATAACGGATTATCACCAGGGGATGATACCGATGCGTCTACTGCCGCAAGTTTTTGCGGTAGAGGGTCTTGAGTGCGGTTCTCACAATTGCTCATTCTGCGATATTTACCCGTAGGTTTGCACTTAAATATGCGGTAGCACGCATCCCTGGTTACGTAACGCATACCGGTATACGTTCGCTCCAAATAACCCTCTTTACTTCACTATAGTACAGCGACCAAAACAACGAGGAATTCGGTCTTATCCCATGTCCACTGTGAGCGCGCAGCAGTTCGGGCAGTAAGTACGGGGCTGCGCTCGCGTCGAACAACTTCTACCAAGGTAGACCGGGACACGTGACAAAACCCAGCAGCCCGGGCTGCTTCGTGTGGCCGATGCCGTATTCGTAACATGTTTTCGTCATTGTCAACGGGCCACGAGGTAAACCGCGGTAGCCGGAGGTCACCAGGAGTCCCTTCAATCAACTACCGCAGTCGAACCGATGCGCGGGGGACGCGGGACTACAAACCCCCTGCAACTACCGGCGACACACAAAACGACCGAGGAAGACAACCATACAACTGCACCCACGTTTCAGGGACAAACTCGTTGGACAAACTAAGAGTCGGGGTCATTTTAGAAGCATGACCAGAAAACGGAATAAATAGATGCAAATTTAAATCTCACCACTTGTCAGGTAGATCTTCCAGGAGCATCCCAAGCGCCAGCTTCCGCCACCGCAAGCATTTGTCACACTGCACCCACACCACGTCCTCCTTCTTCGACCTACCCCTGCCCCTCCCCCCGCCACCGCTCCCGACCGCCGCCCCGCCCCCCCCACCACCGTCAGCCGTGCGTCGGTCCAAACTACCCCCGGAGTCTCCATCTCTCTTCCAAGACCTGTCTTCATCGCCCCCCGCCTCGCTAGCCTCGAGTGCCCGAGCTCGCGCGCCCAGCCTACGGCCGCCGCGACAACTAGCACTCCCCCCCCTGCCACCGCCTCCTCCTCCAGTAAAGGACCTCCCGCCACCGCCACCCGCGACGGGGATGAGCATGTCGGCGGTATCTTCTGGGTGGTCGCAGCTCGCCGTTGCTGGGTTCCACGTTGCCATTTCGCAGTACCTGGGCGGGAGGGAACACGAGTGCAGTAGTAATAGTGTTTACGGCTTGGCCTAGCCTCGGCAACATAGTTGATGGTCCAAACGAACGCCTCATTACATCTTTATCCCGAGAAATTTCCCAGGCGGTCGGTGTCAAGGCTAAGGTTTGGAGGAAACGCGAGTGCAGTACGTGGTGTTTAGCACTCGGCTCAGTTTCGACAAAATGGTTCATGGTCTACACAACTCCTCGTTACACCTTTAAACTAGGGAGCAACCTACCGCAGATAGTAAGGAGCTGTATAGAGCGAGCGCCTCCCAAAATGAATACGAAGACCCGACTCGCGTCCACCTTGATACGTCAGCTACCTTCGGCAACAAAGAGACATCAGTGCCACATGCGCCGTCAGTGTTTGTCGAATAACTGGTCCCCTCAAGCCCGTCGAAGGGGCCCTGCGCCAGCCTCTCTGCCCCCCCACTGGCAGCAACAGCAATAGCAACAGCAACAACAACAACAGCAGGCGCGGGGGCGGGCGCCGGCGTGCTCTTCCTCGTGGGCGCCGCTGCACCAGGACGGTGCAAGCTTTCCCAAGAGTTTGAGTGGTCTTCAGTGTTTTTTATCGGTGCTGGGCGCCTTGTCGGTGCTGCTGGGTTGCGACATGACCAACACCTGCTGCTGTGACAACACCAGCACCAGCAACATCATCAACAACAACAACCGCAACGGCAACAACAACGACATAAATCTCGACACCAGCACACGACACCGACACGCCCGCAGAAAAATCCCTGCACTCACCACTTATCGACCCCTTCCAAGTTCATCCCGGGGGGAAGCCGTCTCCACTTGCCGCAGTTCTTATGGTCGCACGAGACCCACTGGTCGGCCTTCAAATCACCCGCACCGCCACCACCACCACCACCACCAGAGCGCCCACGCACCGCGACCCCACTCCTCACCCCCTTCGGCTCAGCCTCCTCAGGCGTGGGGTCACTCTCCCGGCGCGACTTTGACGTCTCCAAGAGAAAAGCAACCGCCTCGCGACCTATACCGCTGTTTTTTCTCCCTCTCCCCCTCGCAGATGGCTTCGAGTTGCCGGTGTTAGCCCCAGCTCGCGCCTCTTCAGCTCCGGGGTGCACAGCCGCCGCCGCCACCGCCATGCCCCTCGCGCGATTGCTGCTATCCTCATCCGAGCTGGACCAGTTCGTCGGTGCCCCATCCCATCTCCTCTTGCGTCGCGAGCTAGCGCTCGACTTGTCCTCTGCAGGTTGTTTTCCAGACGCGGGGGTTCTCCGGTCGACGTCTCCTGAGACGGAGGGTAGCGGTAACAATTCAGCTTGGACTCGAAGCGCCGCCGTCGCATCCTGGGATGGGCGCGCCGGCGCTTCGTTCTTAGCTGGAGACTCGCTGATTGGGCGTGCGGCCCTCTTTGAAAGTTGCGCCGCGGCGTCGGATGTTACCCCTGCCGGCCCGGGTAACAAAGAAGGGCCGAGGGGAGCAGATTTTTTGGCCATGTCTGCGGCTGCTGCAACCCTTGCCGCCGCCACTGCCACCAAAATCGCGGCCGCTCGGGCATCGGCTGCCGCTTTTGCTTGCGCTTCTGCCTCTACCTGAGCCGCGGCCGACGCTTTTGCAGCCGCCATAACTTTCGCCGCCGTCGCTGCCGCCGTCGCCGCTGCCTCAACCGCCTTCGCCACCGCTTGCGCTTGTGCTTGCGCCGCTGCCGCTTCTTTTCGTGCTGAAGCTTCCGGTATAGTTGTCGCTGCCACCATTGCTGGTGTTGGTGTAGTTGTCGCTAGCTTTGTCGGCGCAACTGTCACCACCGCCGAAGATAACCCTGGCCCTGGCGCTAGAGCAGTCGACACAGCGGAAGACCCTCGCCCCGCCGCCCCGCGCCCCGTCCGATTCCGATCAAGTTGCGCCCCGCCCCTTCCACCCTTGGCCACAGGTCGGGGTGGCTCCTTCGGCAGGAGGCAGTCCACGATCGGCTTCCCCCAGTTTTGCAGGCGGCAGTGCCAGACATCCGGAAGGTCGTCCGCGCTGATTGAGGTTGGCAACGTCCACCACTCCTCACAGTTATCGCACTGAACCCACTCCACACCCTCACCATCCTCCTCGTCATCATCATCCTCTTCTTCCGACTCCGCCTCCTGCTCTTTAACAACGCCCCTAGCCCCGCGCCCCCCCCGCCCCCCTCGTCCCCTCCCTCTCGCGCCGGAGTCTGTCCCTCGCCCGCGGCTCGCTCGTCGAATCGGGGCACTCGCGGCAAGTCGCTTGGTCGCCAAAACCGCAGCCTGTCGCTCGTGTCGCTCGGGTCGCTGGTTTTCCTTCCGGTTTCGATCGGGGTCCATGCTTGGTTCGAATCGGGTCACGCTGCACCTCTTCCGTCCCACTTGGCGAGGCTCCTCGCTGGCGTCATCGCTGCCGTCCCCACCGCTACTGCTACCGCCGCCACCGCCACAACCGCCGCCGCCGGACCCGCGGCCGTGTTTGCGCGCTTTCTCGTCGTCTCCTCCAAGTCGAAAGTCGTCGCTCTTGCTCCGTGCCTTACCAGTGCTCATCGGAGAAGACGTGCTATTGCTGCGATCCCGCATCTTCACCTCCCGCGGCGGCGGCGACACCTTCTCCCTCGGCTTCTTGCCCTCGTCTTCCGTCGCGGCAGAGGTCTCCCTCTCCCTCTCCCGCGGCTCTGGCTCCGATTTCTCTGCTGGGGGAGAGGGGGCAGAAGGGGAGTGGCGCTCGTCCTCCAAACATTTGGCTGCTCGGGGGGCGTCTACGGCAGGTGCTCCTGCCGACTCTTCCTTCGACACAGCCACCGACTGGCAGGCGACAGCCACCGACTGGCGGTCAACAGCCACCGACTGTCGGTCGACAGCCGACTGTCGGTCGACAGTTACCGACTGCCGGTCAATAGCCACCGACTGTCGGTTGACAATTGGTAGGTTAGCCGTCGGTAGGGTGGCGGTCGGTAACCCTTGCTCTTCCATTTTCTCGATGCTTGCTGCAACCGCGGCCCTACCGCCCGAGACGCCGACGCTCCCCGAGGATGGAGCCGTGATATCGCACGCGGTACCGCCGCCGCTCTCTTGCTTTGACTTTTCGCACCCCTCCACTTCTTCGCGGCGCCCACTTCCCCGGCCCCCGTCACCTCCACTTCCTGGGTCCTGGTCTTTGTGTTCTCCGTGCGCCGTTCCCCTCGTACCGCTGCCGCCGCTGTCCATTGCCGACGAAGCTTCGCTCGCGCCGAGACTCACACTAGCACTCGCGCTCGCACTTTCGCTCGTGCTAGTGCTTGCATTTTCGATTGTGCTCGCGCTCACGCTTGCGCTCCCGATTGCGCTCGCGCCGACGCTTTTGATTTGCATTGCGTTCGCGCTTACGCTGGCACTTTCGATTGGGCTCGCGCCGACGCTTTCGGTTTCCATCGCGCTCGGGCTTACGCTTGCACTTTCGACTGGACTCGCGCCTACGCTTGCAATGTCCATCGCGCTTGGGCTTACGCTTGCACTTTCGACTGGGCTTGCGCCTACGCTTACGACGTCCATCGCGCTCGGGCTTACGTTTGCACTTTCGACTGCGCTCGCGCCTACGCTTGAACTTTCGACTGCGCTCGCACTTACGCTTGCGCCTTCGACCGCGCTCGCGCTTCTAATCGCGCTCGCGCTTCCGATTGCGCTCGTGCCTGCGCTTTCGATTACGTTCGCGCTCACGCTTTCAACTGCGCTCGCACTTGCGCTTGCACTTCCGACCGCGCTCGCGCCTACGCTTGCAGTTGCACTTTCGACTGCGCTCACGCTCGCGCTCATGCTCGCGCTTGCGCTGACGCTGGGGCCCGCGCTGACGCTTGGAATCGCGCTGACGATTGGGCTTGCGCTGACGCTTGGGCTTGCGCTGACGCTTGGGCTTGCGCTGACGCTTGGGCTTGCGCTGACGCTTAGGCTCGCACGCACGCTTGGGCTCACGCTTGAGCTCGCGCTCACGCGTTCAATTGCGCTCGCGTTTACGCTTGCACTTTCGACTGCGTTCGCACCTACGCTTGCATCTTCGACTGCGCTCGCGCCTACCGTTGCACCTTCGATTGCGCTCGCGCTTTCGCTCACGCCTGCGCTCGCACTCGCGCTTTCGCTCACGCCTGCGCTCGCGCTCGCGCTTTCGCTCACGCCTGCACTCGCGCTCACGTTTTCACTTACGCTCACGCCTGCACTCGCGCTTGCGCTTTCAATCACACTCGCGCCTACGCTTGTGCTCTCAATCACACGCGCGCTTACGCTTGCGCCTTCGATTGCGCTCGCGCTGACGCTTGCACTTTCGACTGCGTTCGCGGTTACGCTTGCACTGTCGACTGCGCTCGCGCTGACGCTTGCACGTTCGACTGCGCTCGCGCCTACGCTAGCACTTTCGATTGCGCTAGCGTTCACACTTGCACTATCGACTGCGCTCACGCCTTCGCTTGCACCTTCGATCGCGCTAGAGCTCACGCTTGCACTATCGACTGCGCTTGCGCCTTCGCTTGCCCTTTCGATTGCGCTCACGTTTGCGCTTTTGATCGCGCTCGCACTTACACTTTCGATTGCGCTCGCACTTGCGACCACGGGCGCGGGTCTAGAGTCCGGCGAGTCCACGGCATCATCTGCCATCGGTCGCTCCTCGGACAGTGTCAATGCTCGGTCCTCTGCATTTAAGCCGCGTTCCCGCCCAACTCCTGCCACGCCTGAAGTCGAGCTCTCGCCGACTCCTACCGCTGACAACGTCGACCCTGGCGCAGCAACATCCGGTTTGACGTCCTTCACTGCTGGGGGAGGGGCACTTGCGGGTGCAGGCGACTCCGCGACTCGCGGCCCTCGTTCCTCGTCCGCCTCGACATCCATGCTGCCGGAGCCGACCCGAGCCGAGCGCGAAGGCACTGGGGGGGCCCAACCGCTCTTCGCACCAGGGCCATGCTTTTCCTCGCTCCGCGGTCTCTTGCGCACCGGGTTCCCTCCGCCCCCCTCTCGCCCCGCTCCTCCCACTACCACCGTCGCCTCCGGTCTTCGCCGCTCCTTGGTCGCTCTGTTGCCATCACCGCCTTTGCCGAAAGCTTCGCTCGCCACCTTGCCGCCCTTAGCGCCGGCTTTACGGTCACCGGACGGTCGAACAGAAGTGGGTTCAGCCACTGCCGCCGCCACCGCCGCTGCTGCCACAGTCACCGCCGTTACCACCGTCGTCGCCGACGAGGCCGCCACCAGCGGTTTAGCGTCAGGCCCTTCCCCCCCGCTGTCCGAACTATACAACCGGCGCTTGACGACCGTCTCCTTTCTAGGCGAGGACTCGTTGCCCGCCGGCGCAGGGTCTTCATCCATCGCATCCCCCTTGTGGGAAGGGGACGTCGACGAAGGCAAGGCGCTCGCCGTTAACCGGACGGCTACAGGAGCACCGCTTTCAGCCTTAGGCTCTGCGGGGAGTTCGTCGACAGGGTCAATCTCCATGGCACCGCTCGCGGCGTCTCTGAGGCCGCTCGTCGCCATTCCTTCGCTAGCTTCGGCGTTCGACCCAGCCAACGCTGAAGGAGAGGCCGTCGCAGACTCCACCTTAGCGGAAGCGGGAGGAGAGGCAGCAGCCGCAGGGGCGGCAGAGGCGGCAGCGACGGCGGGAGCTGGACTCGAGGAAAGGTCAGTCTTCGGGTTGCTAGCCTCTGCTGTCGGCGTTGGGGGGAAGGTGTCGGCAAGAGCGGCAGCAGCGGCGGCCGCAGCAGCCGCGGCGCCCCCCGAATCCTTCGTCCTCTTGTCCTTCGAACTCCCCTTGGCCGATGACCCTTTCCATGGAGCGGCCGCGGAAAGAGAGCTGTCGGCGTCGGGTTGGCGTTTCGGCTTAACCTCCGCCTTTTCCACCTCCTCCTCCGCCTTTGCCTTTGCCTCCTGCTTTGCCTCCGCTTTTGCCTCCGCTTTGACCTTCGGCTTAGCCTCCGCCACAGCGACCACCTCTGCTACCACCTCCGCCGTTTTCTCAACCTCACCTCTCGGTCGTTGCGCCTTCGTCGAGTCGCTCCGTTGCGCTTTTGTCGACTCATTCCGTTGCGCCTTCGTGGACTCATTCCGTTGCGCCTTCGTGGATTCATTCCGCGCTTTCGTCGACTCGTTCCGATGCGCCTTCGTGGCCTCTTTCCGTCGGCCTTTCGTCGGCTCTTTCCGTTGCGCCTTCGTCGACTCCTTCCGTTGTGCCTCGAGAGGTGGCGATGACGACCTCCTCGTCTCGGGTGGACAGACACCATCCGCGCCTTCCGACGGTCCTCGCTCCCTAGACGCAATCCCCCCGGTCCCCGCTCCCCCATCTTCCGTTGCAGCTACCGCGTCCTTCCCTTCCCGCGGGACGCGTTTCGGCGGCGCAACCGCGTCTTCCTCGCAACTCGTCTGCCCGGTGTCCCCTTTCGACCGAGCATCTCTCGGGGGGTCATAGAATCCAGCACTACCACCACTGCTGGAAGGCTCGCCAGCTGGCGACAAGGGGGGAAGCTGGGACGGGGCGCGGGAGCACTTAGCTTCTGCTACTTCGGGTGCTCCGGTGACGAGAGCCTCAACCTTTTCCTCTGCTCGTCGGGGAGAGGACGTCTGCCATGCATCGAGGGTGTATACAAGGGCGAAGCAACGGCGGAGTACCGGCGAACGTACAAGTCAAAATCTCTGCAAATATGGACACAGGGGAGGAGGGCGTGGGGGGAGGGGGCGGGGTTGCCCCAAAATCACGAGCGATGCGATGACAACAGCCTCCACCTTTGCGTACTCACCTGACGTTTCCGCGTTGACGGTTTCACGGTACAAAAACCCTATAAACACTGCAAACAACATTCCCCACAAAATTTCAAGCAGTTTGTCCCCAAAAAACGCGGGTGCAGTTCTAAAGGGGAATCAGGCGTTGGGGCGCACTCGCTGCCCCTACGCAGCCGCCGGCACAGCTCAAAATACTCCTCCGAAGAGTGAACAACTTCACACGAACGACGCCGGGATCTGGCGATCGACGCACATGTCCGAACGCTCTCGCGCCCGACAGTTAGTGTCGATGAACCAAGCCGTGTACACAGTGCTTTGCTTGCACATGCCCTATGGACCGCCGCCTATCTCGGACGACATCTCGCTCGCACCCCGCGATGGTGCGACCCGAACGTTTGTTTTTTTTTCTCATCCCATCTAGTATCTTCGCACTGTTTTCTTTCTCCTTCTCCCTCCCTAGTCGTAACTCAGATCCGGGGCCACTTAGCAGGCTCTTCTCCCCCCTCCCCA
>JAYJMJ010000289.1:10795205-10807256 GCA_036873875.1 Laminaria ephemera
GAAAATCGACGAGCGTTGGGAATGCTGAACCCTCTGCGCGATAAAAATGAAGGCACGTACCGGGGGGGAGAAGGGACTACACCTGTGACCACGGCTTGTCCAGAAGCTGGAAAGTAGAAGTGAGATAACAAAACGGGCCGTTGGAGGCGTTTTTTCGCCTTATGCGTGAATAAATGCCCGAAAACGGCCCTACAAAGGTGCGCTTAGACGCCTAAAACGTTTTTTTTCCAGTAGTCAGCCATGGTGTACCTGGTATCTACCAGTGTGCTGTTGGCGTTCTCGCAACATTACCGTAGACCTGTTTGTTGTGGGCGTTCTCGCAATATTGCCGTATGCCTGACGGACTGCTAGCTCAGTGGATGTGATGTGCCTCTACGATTGTGTTGTTGGTGTTATCGAAATGCCTCTATGATTGTGTTGTTGGTTGGCGTTATCGAAATGTTGCCGAATACCCGGTAAGACGCAAGACAAAACACACCTTCCTCGGACAGGCTTCCGGAGTGATTGTTGACACGTGCCACGATAGACATGCACCAGATTTTTTCTGAGGCTCCTCCTCACTTGAGGAGCTCTGAACCTCACCCAAAAACCGATTTTTGAGTAGACCGAAAGTGCAAGCCGATGAACAAACCCAAGGTCCAGGTATACAAACAATTCGGGTTGAAAGAATAGAACGACATTCTGGCGATTTTGGGTTATAAGGAGCGCCGTCATTCAGAAACAAAAAAGCCGAAAAGAGCTACCTCTATCCTAGCGCGCGTCTGTTTTCGACAACGGGGAGCATGGAGAATGGAGAATGCAAACGCCGAGCAACGCGTCTTGCGGTGAAAATCAGCTCGGCAACATAAACCTCGTGGTCACGCAAAGGCCCAGTTTAACCCATTCACTAGCTGCCTTACTTATCAAACTCTAACTCCAAGTAATTCGTCCCCATAAACGCGGTTAGGTGCAGTTTCAACGGGCCAAATTCCCAAAATTCTTGTGTGCTGTCGCGTACAGTTGTGGTAGTTTTTTTTAAACATTTTTTATCATCACGTTTGCTTTCCAGCTCAACTCGTAAGAGGTTTTACCCTCAGCGACCTTCTAGACAAGCTGTACGTAGGTATATATAGCTGACTCTTCGTTAGAGATATAGGTATATATGGCTGGCTCTTCGTTAGAGATCAACCTCGTTAGAAGCTTGCTTTTTTTTTTTTTTTGGAACCTTTTATTTTTTGTTCATCCCATCTACTATCTTCGCACTTTTTCTTTCTTCTTCTCCCTCTCTAGTCGTAACTCAGATCCGGGGCCACGAAGCACGCTCTTCTCCCCCCCCCCACTACGGTACGCGCCTTAATTTTTATCGCGAGAAGAATTCAGCACCTTCCGTCGTCGACTCGCGTCGAATTGTGCATACCGACGCTATAAAGCGCTCTCGGCAGTTGGTGTCTCTAGAAAAAAAAATCTCCATACCGAGATTTGAACCCCTGACTCCAACCTTAGTAGAATTCGAGGATAACCACCAGACCACCGGGGCGATCGGCGTTACTTGACTATTTACGCCGGCAGCTGGTGTTACGCTTATTTCATGAAAAAAGGGAACCAGGCCAAAGAGCAACCTCCCCCCCCAAAAAAACAAAAAAAAAGCGCGCACCTCCTTGCTCCGCGGGCTCTTTCTCAGGCTCGACGGCAGGTCCGGAGACGGCTCCTCCTTCTGCTCCGCGCATTCCTGCGGCGGCGGTACTGGCGGTACTGGCGTAGAAACTTTGTCATCGTCACCGCCACCATCACCACCACCACCGCCGCCACCACCACCACCACGGCCACCACCACTGCGGCCACCACCACCACTGCCACTACCACTACCACTACCACCGCCGCCACTCTTCCGGCTAGCCTCCACCGAGCGGACAGGAGCAGCATCAACAAGCACAGGCTTCGTCGACTTCACCTTTCCCCCTGAGGCGCGCCAAGGTCCTCGACCTCCCCTACTCCTAGCCTTGGTCCCGGCATCCGGCCCGTTGGACGTTCTATTCACAGAGCGAGCCGCGGTGGGCTTGTCTTGGGGAGGAGGCGAAGCTTGTCGCTCGCGTATGCTAACACTTTCCTGCTGCCACCCGCATGACGAGGAAACGGCTAGGGGTTTGACTAGCTTCGGCTCTGTCTTCACGCTGGAGGTAGCTTGGGCTGCTTTGGTAGCTGCCACGGGTTGCGGTTTCGCCTCCTTGCTGTGCTTGGACTGTCAGGACAAGACAGCAAGGCGAGCGAGCAGAGCAGGGCAAGGGTTAGCGGGATCCGCAAAACGAGGTCATGAATCCGGTAGCACGCGCATTCAAAGTATTATCGCACCGCTTGCAAATGTAAGTTTCGACGGAATCCTCGTTCTCACAGCTGAAGTGTCATTTCAAAAAGAGACGCGCGCGATGGGTGGCATGTGGGCGAGGACAATAGGACCCCACAAATACCGATGCACTGCAAAGGATGAATCGCGACACGTACTAATACAACGCCCGGGCATCGCCAACCCACGTCGACCATCGCTAGGGTCGGTCTTTCGAGATCAACTGCCGCGGAACAAGCACCACGCCTTTTCGAATGGCTACTCGAACAATTCAGAACATGCACGCCGCCGTTTGCTTCTGGCCGGTTTCCACCCCCACGGCTATCTACCTACTCCTGCCCAGAAGAAGCGCATTTCACATTCCGGGCGACACGGGCCCTGCACGTCTACGCGTTCCGACAGCTCAACGCGGTCCCAAAAACTAAAGCGCGGGGGAGCGATCGGGAGACGAACACTCTCACGCACCTTTTCCGAATGCTTCTGGGATGATCGCTGTCTCTCATCCGCCTGCCGCCTGTCTTTCCGCTCGCCGGGCCCTTGATCTCTCCCCTTCCCACTCTTAAACCCCCCGTTGCTCAGACAACTCACCCCCCCCCCTCTTCGACCTTCCTCTTGCTTCCCTCTGTCGCCCTCCTCCTTCGCAGCACTCTTAGGTCCGGACTGAGACCTAGCAGGCTCAGATGGCGGCGCGGCAGTCTTGCTCGCGCCACCCAACCCCGCAGCGACGCCCACAGCTCGTGCGCGCTCGGAGCCGCTCTCCGACGAGCTCTGCGAAGAAGAAGAGTCCGACCCCGAAAAGTCAGAAGAAGATGCCACGCCGAGGACAGGGGACGGCGCTGGAGGCGCCGCCCGTCGCGCAGCCCCTGCTCCCGCCCCCGCAGACGCCTCCTTCGCCGCTCCGTCGCTGCTGCCGGCACCAGCACCTTTGCCCTTTGGCCGTGGGTTAGAGGTTGATTTTCTTCGGGGGCTCGCGCGCAGGCCGCGTGCCGCCTTGGACTTGATGCCGAGAGACATGTCGTCCAGCTCCTCTTCTTCCTCGGAGGCAGCCGATCCAGACTCGCTCATGTTGCCGCCGTTCCGGGAATCGTTACCTGTTACGCCGGGGCGAATAGCGAGGCATTGACTCTTTTCAGCATTACAAATAGTATCTGAGTATCTGACTCGATTTCCAAAGCGTTTTGCCACCGAAACATGGGAGCATTTTAAAGGTGTAGCTGTGAATGCCAGTCCCCCTGAATCAACACGCCTACTCATATGAGGGAAACCGCTTGGTAAATAGCGTAGGGGAGGGGGGGGGACGGGGGGAGCATTGGCGAGGAGCGGGACCACCGAAAAAAAACAGCCCCCGCCCCACCCCCAAATTTGCGGTGGATGCAGGCACCACGGCGGGTGGTGATGGTTATGCCAACGTCGCTCGCGCCCAAATCTTGGAGGCACCCACACACGTCACGAGCTTCCTCGAAGGTGCCAGCAAAAACGTTTTCGTGACGCTCCACCTCAGCCCACCGCCCGCAAGTGCATGTTAGCATAGGGGGTGACACACTTAAACTGGAACAAGCACGGTCACTGCTACTCCGGCAAACCATCCCTCGGTGCTACGTAGCCCCAACCAAACAAGCTTCGCGTTGCTGATGCTAAAAAATAACAACCACAGCCGCGAGCAACAAAGCACCCACAGACCCTACCGAGAGCGTTACCTCCACGTCGAGCCCCAAAGTACCCCCTCGCATTCCCGACATATACCGGTCTGGGTCTATAAATATAAGCCACTTTTCGCAACTATAAGCCAGTCTAAACGCGGCCTATACTTAGGCCCAGACTGATAACCGCTTGGCCAGCCGCCCCAAACGACAGACACACATACCCAAAGAGACCCTCACCCCGCCACAGCCATAATCACTCCTCTGCCATAGATAGGATATAGCGGTTTGACCCGTTGACTGACCACCCCCCTACACTAAAACTAGTATATGTAGGCCAGAAGCCTTGATCGCGGTTTAACCTCTGGATTGACCGGCCCCTGTACTAAAACTAGTATAATAAGGCGAGTCCTTGGTCGAGGTTTGACTCCTTGGTTGACCGCCCCTACCTGGTACACTAATAAAAATAGTATAATAAGGTCAAAATAGGCCTTGACCGCGATTTGACCCCTTGACTGACCGCCCACCTACACTAAATTAAGCCAAAAGAGGCCTCGACGCGTCCAAAATGACCGGTCTCGTGGCATATTTGTCTTCCACAAGCACCGTCACCCCTACATTAAAACTAGTATTTTAAGGCAAAAAGAAGCCTTGGCGCACCGCGCCCAACACGACCCGTCTCCCAGCATATTTGTCTGCCAGAGGCATCATCACCCCTACATTACAACTACAGGTAGTACACTAATGCCAAAAGAAGCTTTGACTCGTCCACAACGACCAGTCTCTAAGCATCTTACTCTGCCAGAAGCATCATCACCTCTGTGCTAAAACAAGTACATTACGACCAAAGAAGGCCTTAAGGTGTCCAAAACGACCCGTCTCTTAAGTAGTATTTTTTCTGCCAGAGGCACCATCACCCCCCTCACCTTCTCGTGCACCACGCCGACGCTTAGGCGCGCTCCCATTCCGCCCATGTCCCCCTCCTGGTCGTTTCCGCTGCCCTGACGAAGGCCGCTGCTGCTGCTGCTGCGGCGGCGCCGATGCCGGTGACGACGATGACTGTCGTCCCCTCGGCACCGGCTTGACGATCTTCTGCTGCTGCCATCGGCCAATCTTTCTCGAATCAGCCAAAGCAGCAGCAGCAGCAGCGGCAGCGGCGACAACCTCAGCCTCAGCCGCCGCCGCCGCCGTCACAGCCGCATCATCAGCGGTGGGTGCCCGAGGCCACGGACCCCCCCCATCTTCTTTCTCCGCTTCCTCCTCCTCCTCCTCCGACACGGCCATGCTTTCCTCATACGACGACGACGGCGACGACGCAGCTTTAGGCGTCCCTCGCCCGCTGCTACCCGACCGAGCGCGGGAGTGCTTACGCCTGCCAGCGTTAGCTCGGTCACGCCCCGGGGCTGCCCCAGCGCTAGCTCGGTCTCGCCCCGGGGCAGCCGCTTTCGAAGCGCGAGGACACCACTGGAGTCGCGGTTCTGATTTAACCCTATGCTTTCGGGAGTTGCTGTTGCTAGGGTTGCTGCTGCTGCTGTTCCCCCCCCCCGCTGCTCCGCCCTTGCCGCCCCCGTCCTGCGTTTGCTGCAGCTGCGAGAGGGGGCGAGGGCGAAAGCGCTGCTCCGGAGGGCGCCAGGGGTAGATGACCACGTCGCTATCGGGGATGTCGGACATCTCTTCAGTGCCGTCGTCGTAATCGATCCGGATCATGCCCCTACGGACATGGCCAAGGATAAGGAGCGAGGGGTGACGCACGCACGCAAGCATTGCCAGCGGCCGCGGCGGCGACGATGGGTGGGATGAGTGGGGGGAGGAGGCAGGAGGAGGAGGAGGAGGAGGCAAAATAAACAGTCCCATCCTTTTGCTTGCGATGGTTCATGCGAATGCTTGCGCGACGGCGGCGGCGGCGGTGGATGGGACAGGTGGGAGGAGGAGACAGGACGACAAGGAGGCGAAAGGCCGCACTTTTCCTTGCCATGGTCCAAGTTCGCGCAAACGCTTGCGCTCGCTGACTGTCTGTCGGCGGGCTGACCTCTTCGGCATCCGCGGAAACAAGTGGTGCCTACACACCACTACAATGGCAATCATCGCCCTTCCTCCATACGTATCATCCCATCGGACATGGGGAATTAAAAGGAATTTGAGACAACATAAAAGCCTCCTCTTCTCCTACTCGAGTTGTATTTTCAAACGGTCTCTCTTAAGTCACAGCAACACGAGACCGGAGACACAAAAATGGCCAGAGCTTTCGGAGCACAAACGCGCCATGATATCATGTACGTATCGTGGGGCTTCTTGGGTCGCTTACTATCGAGGAACGTTAGGGCAACATGGGGCAACGAGGTTCTATCATACCCACCAAGATGTTGCGATTCTCGATGCAGGTGAAAAAGCGAGACCTGAACGATGAAAAGAACTACAAACACGTACAGACCCACTACTACATGTCCTGTGTACAGACAGAAACAGCATGACGGTAACCACCACGAGCGTCGCTGAGTTTCTTAGCTGGCATAACACAGCAGTAGACAATCGGAATAAAAGCCAGCCGTGACCAAAGAACCAAAAGTACAGCAGCACCTATATCGCACGACTAATACTATCAGTAACCAGCACAACCAGCAACCCCCGAAACGGCGACAACAAAAATAACGCGAACAAATCTCCACACGCCACACGCCCCGCCACCGCTACTGCCGAGGCACGACACAACACGTCCCAGGAGGGCCCCCAGGCGCGTGCGTGCGTCCTCGCAAACGTATCAAAACCCTGAAAGCAAGTCGGAGCAGCAGCAACATATCGGTACAGAGTACCAGGAGTATTGCAGGACACCTAATGAGAAACAGAAATACTGACCAGGCTGGGACTCATATTTGGGAGAGGGTACGTTCTACACTGACTTCAGTATAACAGTTCCCGAAGTTCTTACAATATTCCCGTAAAACACCAGCTTTCCTTGCTTATTTACCCTGTTTTTTATTCCTGCACTACTGCTGTATAGGTAAGTCCCTCACCTCTGGCTGTCGACCTCGAGGATAGTTCCGCCGTACCAGTGGCCTGTATCAAACTTGACCTTGATTTGCGACCCCTCCTCCGCCTCGTGCGCCGCCGCAATCACACTTTGCCTCGGCGGCGACACCGGTACCGGCTCTCGTTTCTCGCGCTTCACGACCCCACTAGAGCTAACGCGCCTATCAGCAGTCGAGGTCCGACCCCGGCTGCTAGAGGCGGCGGGCGCGTCCGAGTCCGATGCCCCGCTATTAGCGCTGTTTTCGGAAGAATCTTCGCCTCCATCTCCAGAGCTGAAAGAAAGGCACCACAAGAGGAGCCAGAGAGATACGGTAAGGGTCCGGTTTGTTCAGTTCAATGTTCAACAGCTCACGGGTTGCCTGTTTGGTTAAGTGGGGAGTCTAAACACGTGGCTAGGCGTAGGCAGTTGGTATCGGAATACGTGACTTCGAAGGTCCTCTAACCGGGAGGCCTGACGGTTCTCGACAACTACCCCAGGCGCGTCTGGAGGATTCCAAATGAAGCTGTCGTACTAATATCGTGGGGTGCTTAGACCTGTTCAGTTCAAAGTTCAATAGCTCACGGGGCAGAGGGGGGGTGGGTATGAATCCAAAGAGGAGGCAGACAGTTCTGCCAAAAATACTGAATACCAGGTACAGCAGCATCCTCTTCGCCTCCCTTTCCCGAGCTGAAAGGAAGACACCGGCGAGGAGCCGGAGAAACAGTGTAAGCACACGGTCGCAATGTATTCAGTTCAATGATTTCCATACTTTGTCCTAGACAATACGCGGTAAAGGTGGCTCGCAAATATGTAGCTCAAAGGGCAACGGGGGGGGTGGGGGGGTATGAATCCAAAGAGGCAGACAGCTCTGCCGAAGGTACTGAAAGCTTCCCTCTCCGAGAGCTGAAGCAAACCGGGGAGCCGGAGAGATATGGTAAGGGTCGCAGTTCGTTCAGCTCAATCTTCAATTGTAGCTCTCGGGGGTAGGGGAGGGGGGGGGGGGGTATGAGTCGAAATAGGCAGATAGCTCCGCCGAAAATACTACTTCGGATTATGTAAGGCCCAAATGCACCAAATACTAGGTAGCAGGTACAGTACCCGTACTCCACCATACGTATACTGCCCAACACCAAAGCTGTACCTGGTACCAGGTATGTATAAAGAAACGACCCGCCTACGATACCCATTCAATCGACACCTCACGGGGATGGGACGGTGCACGATTCCGTCTCGCCACCACTCGAGGCTCGGCTCGAGGCGGCTGTCGTCTGCCTTCTATCCTCTGCCACCATATATATTCGACCCCCTTCCGTGGCCCATGATTGTTGATGAAACCGGATCGACGAAAGAGCTCTCGTATACTGGTATATACGAACAAATGAAAACCAGGACCAGGACCTGATACGACACAGAATGAAAAATACCTGAAAATAGAGTACCCCAGAGTATCAGTTCTTTCGGACAAAAACAAATCGGTCCATTATCACTTATCACTTGAGACGGCGAGACAAGACCTCCTCCAAGCGTTGGTGAACCCACTCTCGGCGAGCGCGCCTCTGAAGCTCCTGAGAGAGCGGCAACAATCATACGCTGCACGCAAATCTCCAACCAAGAAGCAGGCACATAAAGCCAAGATAATCCAGCATCCCATATTCACCAGCGGCCCCGTTTTCCAGCAGCTTGGCCCCTAGAGCTGCTCCCGCTCCCGGCGCGATTCCGGTCCGAGCCCGCACCGGCGCCATGGCGATCTCCGGCCATATCATCGGCATACCGTCTGCTAAGGTTCGACGAGAAAAGCACGCGGATTGTCAGACACAACAAGCGCAGAGACGCATGTCGGGCTAGCAATATAAAGTTGCACGAGAGCTCCCGACCGATCGCTTAGTTCCTTCGTCGTGGGCCATGGAGCTCTGTGTGAGAGGCACGCACGAAAAAGGCACCCCGTACGCACTCTAAAACCGTATCACTTATTTTTCTATGTATAATGTTGTGGAGAAGATGGCTCGGTCTACGACTGGTATAATATGATCGTTTCAGTCTAATCGGATATGCATCTCAGGGTAGAGCTCCGAGCGCTGGCTTCTCGGGCGGGCGGGCGCACACACCGTTCGGCGCGAGAACCCTCCAGTCTCGAGCACGGACTAAAGCGCCCCGCCCATCGTCCCGGCGAGCCTCTCTCTCCTTCTCGTCGCTGCACGCAGATGGACTCGGAAACACGTGCAGGACAATATTTTCGGTTTTTGTTGCTTCGCTATGGGCAGGTAGGGCGTACCCTCTATTCCTGGTATATTTCTCCGCCGAGTATTGATTGAGCCCGAAACACCTGAACCCATTCTAGCAGGAGGGTAGGCCGGCTAGAATCAACGCAATAGAGATAGTCTGGACGACAGGTCTTGGCTGGGGTGATCTTGCTACGGTCGTGGGTGGTTGGCGGCTTCGAAAGCCCGGTACAGGTACGATCTACTGCTGCTGCTGTAAGTGAAGTTATGCCAGATCGTGGTTGTTCGAGTATCATACGAGTACCCACCCGCCGAAAACATTCGATGTTTGTGATGACCTACCTCGGTTTGCTCCACTAAAAAACGAAATGCCGTGCACCGTGTGGAAAAACGGCTCACCCACACAGAGTACGCTTGTCTGTTTTACGCTTGCGGCAAACAAGGAGGTATGCAATCGTCGCAAGCGGCGCAGCCATAGCGGTGCACTACTAGCCCCCGCCTCGAGAGAGGTACGCGCGTGGGGGGGGGGAGGGGGCGGGGGCGGAGCGCAGAGCCGATTCCCGGCCAACAGATAGAGTCGTGGCAACAGAAAGATTGGGAGCTCGAGCCATACAGATAGAAGGGCAAAACCGAGATGACTTTTCAAGGGACGGTATCATACCAAAAAAAAACACCGAAAACGGCTGCGGTGTGTCTCTCTCTCTGAACCACATTCGCCGCGGGGATAATCGCGTGCGCCGCTGCTCACCGTCCTAGGATATTCGTCCGACTGCCTCCCGGGGTAATCTCCGCGGTGCCCCCCGGGCCTGTCTGAGACGTTGCCTCGCGGAGGAGCCCTTATTTAGCTCTCACCTGTGCTGTCGGGTGGACTCGTCGCCTGTGCTAGACCCGGTCCGGCGGCCTCGGTGTGACGTCCTCAAGGAAGGCGGCTTCTCCTCCAAATTCAAGGACGCCTTTAACGCCCTCCTTAGCGACGTCATTCCATGTGGAGGGTGCGGGCGGGCGGTCCGTTGGCCCCACCGAGAGGCGTCTCTAGCGGGACCAGATGAGAGAAAGCTCCGTTCCAAGACTCTTTTTTATGTAATGGGCTTCGTTCCCGCCGCACCTGCGCACGCGGCGGAAGTCCGGCTTCTTTTGGGCGCACCGATCGCACCCGGCCCGGGCGCAAGCGGAGGGAGGGGGGGGGGTGTCGCGCGCGCTGACAGCCTTGCACTCGTGTGATCACCCCTCCCACGAGAAGGGGGTAACTTTGACTTTGGTCTAGGCACCAGATTGCGGATCTAAACGCCTACCAAAGTCGAACTCCCCGCTGGATCAAAGGGCGACTTTGCTGCTTTTTTCACCAGCTACGTATCATAGTGACTGCTGTGACTCCGGGGCGTAGCTAGAGGTAAGCCGGGGAGAATCAATTAACGGTAGAAGCACCGACCGAGGCTATCATGCATGTGCTCACCGGATATTTCCGCGGATATGGTAGCTTTGAGTGCTGCGACTATCGTAGCGATTGTTTGTTTTCGTCGGTTTCTTCGTTGCACACCGAGAATTTTGCCCACATCTGCCCGTCCGCACGTCCGCACCCCTTTGACACACGCATGCAGAATTTCGTCAGTCTCGCAGCCATCCGCATAAATGATGAGGAGCGGAAGGGCCGTAGCCACGGCGCTATGCGCACTGGGCACCACCTCTGCCTTCACCGGCCCGCTGGCCTCAAGCTTCCGAGCGGTAGGTGGAGGTCCGGCGTGTTGTGTGCCCCAAGAACCGTCCTTTTACGTGTACAGCTTGCATGCACGCTTCGGGCGTCACTCTTTGGGCGATATACATGTGTGTGTGTGTTCTTCACATTAAAAACTGATTTTTCCACCCATCTACATCCAGCACAACCAGTGTCCGTGCCGATGCCTCCTATTAATAGAGAGACGATTTCTGTGGTCACAAACTACAAGACAAAAATACACATCGCAAATACAGCAAGGTGGTTTGGCCATGCAATGCTAACCCCAATGAATACGAGGGCGGAACACATGCAAGCCAGCACACCAGAATATATTTGCAAGGAAGAAAGAAAAGAAGAAGATACGAGATGAAAAAAACAAAAAGGAAAAAAAGAAAAAATATTGTAGTTTTTGGCCCTGTTAATAGTTTGTCCCCGAAAATGCGGGTGCAGTCGTGCAGTCTGCAAAAATTATCCCACCAGAGTATGAATCCAAGTAGTTTGTCCCTAATAACGCAGGTGCAGTTTTCAAAGGCCTCTTGGAACCCGTATAATTCCCTCATCCTGTGTGATGAGTGATCATCCTGTGAGGCCACCTCGGCTCGTCGTGTGACGCCATCTCAGCTCCGTTGGGTGTTTACTTACTCTTCTATCTGCTCATGTCATGTGATGTGTCGGCGCTTTCTCTCCTTGCCTCGTGTTGTTGTTTACCTCTAGTCCAAGAGCGTGGCGAGGCAAGTGTCGCGCAATGCTGGGAGGAACATGCAAATGGCCGCCGTGGTGAGTTGACTGAGTGACCATTTTTAGTGTTGCTGCTGCTCATGATACATACGACCCTATTAATAGCTGTTGATGAATAGGACCATTGCTGCTGCTGCTGGCTGTAGACTACCAGGTACTGCTGCTGCCTACTGCTGCAGACATATAGGCAGCAGCCGCTGGGGATGCCATCGGTGGCAGCAGGTATCCAAACAGTATTCTACAGCAGCAGTGCCGACCCCCTGATAAGAAACCGAGATGCCAGGTACTGCTTTTAGGGTAGATCTCTTATTTGAGAAAGGGTGTGTTCTACACCAACTTCAGTGTATGTGTGTGTGTGTGTGTTCTTCACATTAAAACTGATCTTTCCACCCATCTACATCCAGCACAACCAG
>JAYJMJ010000289.1:10814388-10828613 GCA_036873875.1 Laminaria ephemera
TGCAATGCATCTTCTGTATCTGCTCCGCCCCCCCCCCCTCCCTCACCAACCCCCCTCCCCCCGCCCCCTCACCTGACCCCCGCCTCCCGCCTGCTCTCGACGCACGACTTCCCTGCCTCCGACACGCCCCAGGAGAGAAGCAACGCTCGCTCTTGACGAACTTTTTCCTGGCTTTGGCTGTCTGCCACACTGTCATCCCGGAGAAAGGCGTAACCACCGCGCGCCGGCGCCGCAGCCGCCGCTGCAAGGAGATTCGGAAAATTCGAGAGATCCGCCGTCGGGAAATAGAAGACTGTCGAGAAGCTGGGGAAGGTGGAGGAGGTGGGGGTGGGGGTGATAGCCGGAGTCGTCCCTGCTCCAGCGGTAGCACTGGTTTTGATGGAAGTGGGAGTGGCGGTGGGGGGGAGGGGGGAGATATTGATTGCAGTGGTGTCGTTTCTGAGTGTGATGATGATGATACGGATGATGAAGACTGTGATGATGAGGAGGATGATAGTGGTGAGGAGGAGGATGTTGCCGACTGTGAGCAGCCGCTGCGGCGGAGGCGGCGGCGGGGGCGGCAACGTAGCGGATCCAAGCCGGACAGGAGCAAGGTGAAGGGCGATGGTCGGGATAGCGATCGCTGGAAGGCGAGGGAGGGGGGGGCGACGGGGGTGGGGGAACGTGAGGAGGAAGGGTTGAGGGAGGAAGAGGAGGAGGATGATGAGGAAGGGGTGGAGGGGGAGGAAGAGGTGGAAGAGGAATCGTCACAGGAGGAAGGACCGCCGCGACTTTCCGCATCAAGCCCGGACGACGAGGCGCTGGTGAGTGATTGCTGGAAGCTCCGGGAAGGCGGACTAGGGGGGGCGTGGGCGGGAGTTGTATCTATGGCCCTTTCCCTCACTATCACACCCATATTTGTGCTTATCCTTACATGTTTCCTTATCCTTAGCGTTAGCCTTGGCGTCGTCTTTGCCATCACTCTCGCCCTCGTCCTTGTGCTTGTTCTTACCCTTTACCCTACCTTGTCCTTACCCTTGTCCTGGTCTTTATCCCCCCTTGCCTTATATTTATCCTCATCCTTGCCCTTATCCTTATTCTCGTCCTCCTCCTCTTTATGGCCATCCTCATCCTTACCCTTGTCCTCTTCCTTGTCCGTATCCTGATCCTTGTCCTTGTCCTTGTCCTTATTGTTTTGCTTACTCTTTATTCTTATCCTCGTCTTCATCCTTGTCCTTAGCCTTATACCCCTCCGTCCCCGTCCCCCGTCCCCGTCCCCGGCGTTATTCAGGTCTTGGGCGCGAGGCATTTCGGGATGGAGTTTCGCGATCGCGTGGACAACTACGCGTGCGTCCGTCGGTCGGGCCCCTTCCTGAGAGACGCACGAGGAAGCCACTCTTCCCGCAAAAGGTCAGAAAGGGTTTTTTACGAAGGACCAATGGTACGACAGGGGTAACTCTTTTTGACCAAAACGTTTCTCACGGAGGTACAGTCGTGGTCCCGCGTTAGTGCGGTACCCTTAAGTGCGGGGCCCCAGTTTAGTGCGGTACCCTTAAGTGCGGGGCCCCAGTTTAGTGCGGTATCCGTAAGTGCGGGGCCCCAGTTTAGTGCGGTCCCCTTAAGTGCGGGGCCCCAGTTTAGTGCGGTGAAAAGTCTCTTGTTGACGATTTCGTGCTAGAGAGTACTTTAATATCCGGTGATAGTGCGGGGTCCCCGCTTTAGTGCGGTTATTGTCATCTGGCAAGGCACCGCACTAATGAGGGACCACGACTGTAGTCTTAAGTTGTATACCTAGGCCATGGGGTCGTCCGTTCGATTGCACTTTCTTTTTTTTCAGTGTCAGTTTTTGGGGGGGGGTGTAGAGCTCCTCAGTAAGTAGCACTATTTTACGGGGGGCCATAGTATTCTAGTAATGAGGACCAAATATGGTTAGTAAAAAAAGTGGAATATATAGGTTTTTGTGTGTATCGTAGGTCCTGATTACTATGTATGGTCCTCCGTAAATAGAATATTAGATGGAGCCTCTACCGTAATGTGAGAACGAGGCGTCAGATAGGTGGCAAGGGGGTGGGGGGTCGGCGTAGGTGGCGGTGGCGGTGGCGGTGGCGGTGGCGATAGCAATGTTGACGTGGGGATTAGGGCCGCGAGGTGAAGAGAAGCGGGAAGTGGGACCCTTTTTGTTTTTTTTTGCCCCGGGCGAGAATGATGCGCTCTTTTTTTGTCAATGGGATCGTTTTTTTTAATTATTTTTATTGCATGTCCTCTTCCCCCCCCGCGCGCCCGACTGTTTTGGGTCCGTATCTGCCTCTGCCTCTCTGATTGAGGTCTTGCTGATGTCCTACGCATATTTTTTCTACCTGGTATATGTTTGTCAAATTTGGATGTGTTTTCGCTCATACGTTGTCGTACGCGACACGTTCGCCGAACATTTAACATTACATACCCTTGTGCTGTGTTTATGGTTTGTTGCGCTGTTTTGACATGTTTTGTACCTTTTTTTTCTGCCTCTTGTCTCCTCCGTTTTTGACCTCTTGCTGATGTCTCACCTGTGTTGCGTTTCCTTGTGCTGGCTGGGTTGTGGTGTGTTGCGGTGTTTCAACAGCACCCTGTCTTACTTGTTGCTGACGTCCTGCTTGTAAACTAAGCTATAAACTCGTTTGGGCTGGTCGGTGTTGCTTGCCCGGTTACTTGCGCGGTGGTGGCTAATTTTTTTCTTTAATTTTGAAGAGTTTTCCCCCCCTTTTTCAGCTTGTGCGACACCGAAGGGATTTCAGGCCAACCACATCCCGAAGGGGAACCTTGTAGTGTGTTATTATTCCTTGTGCTGGCTGGGTTATGGTTTTGTTGCGCTGTTCCAACACCATCCTTTTCTTACGTCCTGCTGATGTCCTGCAATTAGTGTGTTTATCTATCCTTGTGCGGGCTGGGTTATGGTTTGTTGCGCCGTTCTGACACCACTCTTTTTTTACCTCTTGCTGACGCCCGACACCACAGGTCGAGCACTGACGGACCCCACTTCGCCGATGAGCGGTACGAGGTGCTCAGGATTCTAGACTTCACCAGTGCGAGGAAGCGCATGAGCGTCATCGTTCGAGATCCTGGCGGGTGAGAGAGAGGAAATCCGCCGCCCGCCGAATATATCGGAATAGTCCGTCCCTAGAAAAAATCGTGAAGTTGTCACCCAAAACAACGGAGGAAACCGGCTTCCGACAAAAATGTTGGAAGAATCCATCGGCGAAAAATATCGAAGGAAGCCAAACCACCGTTGAAAAGTATCGGTGGAATGCGCCGCCGAAAATGCTCGAGTGTCGGCTGCGGAATATGCTGGAAATAATCCTTCCGTCCATCGTCGCGGTGCTATTTTGGAGGGGAAGAGGTAGTATCTATACTCATACCAGAAGTACTTTCACGTCCGTGGCTCTTTGCTGTGATGAAGTGACGGGTGGTGACGTTGGCAGTGGGGAGGGTCGCGTCGAGTCGGTCTGAATGGCCGATCGTGAATGTTGCCGCGGAAAGAAATACTGGTACAGCCTAGGGAACGAGGTCCATTTTATACCCGGTACCAACAATATTGATGTCCCCTGGTCTGTATGCGCAGAAATGAATTTATTTTTTCCAACCAACCACAATGAAGCGATTTGACAGCAGCGGTCATCAATTTTTCTAATTTCAGAGACTCAAAACCTACAAGCCGCATACTTTCAGCACACCAATAGCAGCAGAGAGTGGCAAACATACGGAAATATTGGAGAGAAAAAAAAATGGACACCAGGTACCAGCAGCAGCAGGCACAGCGGCAGCAGCAGCAGCAGCAGCAGCAGCCGTAGCAGGAGGAGATGCAAACTGGCGGCGCCGCCCGGGCTCTCGCCGCTGTTGCGGATGAGCTCTAGACGCGCCGCCGTCATCCCTTACGCGCGCCTCCTGCCTTGTATTCTGCTCAGGCGCTCTTGGTTCTCCGTTGATAGCTTTTGGTCCTGAGCCTGTCTCTCGGCAGCTTGGCGAGTTTCGGCCTCACCAGCGCATTGAGCAACGGCCACGTCGCGTGCGCGAGCAGCGCCTTCGTGGCGCCGCTCCAACGCATGGTAGTCACGGCGCCTCGCAGCGTTTTCGGCGCGCCTCTCCCTCCCGATTTCACCAGTCGTCTTGCCCGTGCAGTCAAGTACGCATCGTTTGCTTTCGTTATACGAGTACCAGTAGCTTCTTGTCTCTGTTCTTTTGTCTTGGATTTAATATGCATATTTGCCGACAAAGTACTGATTTTTGGGGAAGCTTTTCTCTTCATAGAAGATGACTATTGATATTCCGTTTTTAGCGCTGCCTGCGGACAAACCGGACGAAACCTTCGAGCTGTACACTATTCGTTATTCATTGAATTACGCTGTCGGGCCATCGAAAAGCACCAAAAACCACGAAAATCAGCCAATCTCGTTGGTTTTCACGTCCGTTCAACGCGGACAAACAAAACGATGGCATTCAAAGGCTAAATAATACCTGGTATGGTTTTAGAGGCTTGGACGCAGTAAGAAAACTCATTTCTTGTCCTGTCGCGAGATATTTACGACGCCGTGCGAATGATCTAGTATACTATATTCAAGTGATTTCGAGCAAAAAAGCAGCCTCAGTTTTCTAGTTTGTTTGATGTTGCGTTTGGCAAAAAAAAATCATCTATTTCACGATGCCACTTTTTTCTGGTCGTTAGGTACCTCGTTCCCTAGGCTAACAGCGGTAATTGTGTCGAATGTAGAGCAGTAGCGTATCGATTGTAGACGTATATGATACAAAACGGTGTGGGTCTACGGTCTACGTACGTACTCGAGGGCAGCTATTAGTATACTGCGTGTCGTGCTGGTTCGATGTTATTTCTAGTTTTGATTCGTCGGGACGTCAAGGTCGGGACTGCCTCAGGCTCCAGTACATGTATACCCGCGCACTATGGATACCATGTTTACCCCGACAATTCCTTCCTGTTCATCGTCTAGTCTGTAGTCTATACCATCAGACTACTCCAGTAGAAAGAGCGGTGTTTTTTTTTAACCATGGGTACACTCGTATTAGCTTGTTTTTTTTTTAACTCTCACTTTTACTTTCCAGCTTCTGGACTATTAATAGCCGTAGTCACAGGTGTCGTTCCTTCTCCCCCCCGGTACGTGCCTTCATTTTTATCGCGCAGAGGGTTCAGCATTCCCAACGCTCGTCGATTTTCATCGAATTTTGCTAACTCACGCTCTCGCGCTTTCCGCAAGTCAACTTTTTGCACAAGAAAAAGTCCCTACGAGTACGAGTATGCACTCGGGGGGGCTCGCACCCGCGAAATCGACCTTAGTGGTTACGAGGTTAACCCACTAGACCATCGGGGACGCCGTGACTATAACAGCACGACAGCACTCGGCCCCTTAATTATTGCCCACTTTCGAGGGAGACAGCATGGGGCAAGACATGAGGCAGGAGTGCCACTTGCAGTAAACCGTGTGCGCTCGACGTATTAGAAATCAGAAGAGAGAGGAACTGGGGACACAACACGAAACAAATGGCGAGACGAAATGGATCGTGAGCAACCAAGGAGAAACAGCAATTGTCCTGGCCGATCCGGCGGTTTCGCCGGCTCACAACCTGCAGCTTTCTCCGCCAGTACATGGAATGGAATATACGGCTTCCTCCATCGGGCTCGACCAGACTGACCAGGCCCGCTGCCGCTTCCTGGTTGAGCGCCCTCCGGTCTCCACTCTTTCGTTTTTCCCTCCCGAATCTCGTCACTATCGCACGGTCCTTGTTCTCGGTCGCTGTACACCGCATGGTGATGGTGGGGATTATTTTCCTCACAACCGGCAGTGAAGTCGTCTGGACGGAGTAGTTCGTCTCTTCCGGCTCAGACGCGTCTCCAAGCTTTAGCGTCCCTCCCGGCTCAGGTAACCTCGGAAGCGTCGACGTCGCCCCTGCAAAAGGCGGCTCGTTCTAGGTCTTGTACCTCGTTTCCACCACCTTGTTCGCCTGGGCGAGCGTCTGCGAAGGTTCACGCGTTCAGTTCACGCGTGTAGTCGATGCTCGTAGCACTCGCAGCAACACCGTCCTCCTTCGTGAGACCTGTGGTTTGGCAGAACTCCCCAAACTCCCCGCCGGAGACTGCCCCCCCATTGTCAGTCAGACCTCGCCATCTCATCACTCGAACGTGAATCAGCTGCGAGCACATCAGCTGAAAAACTATTTCGATCAGTGTCTACTGCAGTCTCAATTGAAGCAGCACTATCGGGGGCTGCATAGCACGCGGAATTACTGGGAGCTATCGTACGTAGTGTTCACATGGTCTGCAGGGGGGTTGGGGGTAATGTTGGGGGCGGTACACAGCAGTCGTTATCAGGTTCAATTATGTAGCCGAAGCCAGAATAACTCGAAATCTCCTTCGAACTTTAGCCTGCCATCAAACAGAGAAATACATATGTCCTTTTCCTCGGTCCTGAAATCTACACCACGCCTGTGCGCGGCCACCAGCGAAAAAAAAATGCACGATAAGTCTGGCACGTAGGTTCCACCTGACAGCGTAACTGTCAGATTCCCTGGGAGCACAACAGTGAGCGTACCGTATCCCACAATGTCGATCATGCGACTGCCGCCCACCGTAATGATTGTCGTTCGTTGGTCAGGTATCGTGCATCATGTCAGCCGATCGAGTCATGTGATACGTTGCACCGCCATCCGCCACCCACTTTTCCGCCGGGTTCTCGCTAGGCCCCTCCTTACGAGAAGCATCGCTCGTTCCCAGCAGTAAACTCGCAAGGCAGCATACATTCCCACCGCCATTGCTTTGCCCATTAGTACCTACACCACACGTGCTCCTGACGCTGGGGGGGTGTAGGCGGTGCACTCTCGCCAACGGTGTCCGGGCTTCAGGCACCGAATACTCTTTTCTCTGACTAGGCCGTACGCTGAAGGGGGGATGGGGGTTGTCCCTGCTGGTAGTGCGGTTGTTGCTGTTGCTGCTGTTGTAGGTGTTGCTGCTGCTGCTATCACCCTTGCTGCGTGGTTTTCGGTTGTTTCGGTTCCCACCGCTACTACCGTTACCCTGCCTGCTCGTGCCAAGCGCTTGACCCACGTTCCCACCTATTGACACGGGTAGTCTCAGGCGCCTCTGCCTACCAAGTGGGCTGTCTTCTTCGCGGCACAAGAGGGTGCGTTGTTCCATTTCGTAATCGGCCGTTACCACCCTTACCAACTTACGGTTCACTGGTGTGTGCACACCAAGCGAAGCCAGAATACCAACAATCTTGTCTACTCGGCTGAAGAATCTCATGGGCTCCTTCACCCTAGTCCGTCTTAACTGCAATGAATGCATCTGACCATTTGACCTGCGTAGCAATTGGTATCGGCAAATACCAATCGCGAAGCGTTTTCCAAGCGCCGCTTGGCGACTGGGTGGCGTATACCCTATCCAAAGATCAGTGTCAGACATGCTTTCCGTCGGTATACAGTGGGGGAGGGTCCCAATAGTGCCGCTTTGTGCCAGCCCCATCGTACCGGCACTATTCAAGGCATCGGCACTGTTGGGAATGGAGTTACAGTACTTAAAGAGAATTCCAGCCGTGCCAAGAGATTTCATTGGCACTATAGAGAGCAGTGACACTATTCAACCGGCACTATTGAGAGCCCCCCTACGTACTGTGGATCTGTATGGTACCTGAGTTGCTGCCAGCAAGGACGGGTCCAATGCCTCAGCAGAGCAGGTTTTTCATAAATGTCTGGCAGATACGTTACACACACACATGCGGTGCAACTTGAGCCATAGAGGTTCAACGCATATAGAGAATCTTTGAAAGCGTATGGTCTGACACTTTCAATCAAACTTGTCCATGCAATGCGTGTTTTCTTGATGCGGGAAAGACCGGCGATTCCAGTAGCCGGTAGAGCGGAAGACCAGAGCTGGCGCACAAGAAGACATCGAATCCACCTCATTGAGCGAAGAACAAGATGGAGTCCATACCGGCGAGAGATTGCCGACCCTCGGTAGAGTAGAAGCTAGAGAGGAATCCGTAGAGGGTGCGGGTGTCAAGGTTGGTCCCAGAGCGTTTAGCGGTATTAAGCAGACCGTGCCGGAGTTTAACGGGAAAACAGAGGATTTCCCAGTCTGGAGTAAGCACATTGAAGCTTCTGTTTGGAATGTGTTTGACGGCTCTTGTTTCCGACATCGAGATTGCTCTGTCTTGTCAAGCCTCAGCAACCTCGATGTCTTTGACGACAGCCGTCAAACACCCTCGCATCCAAGCAAAAGCTTCGAAGCGCTTTCTCCAGAGTGGGGAATCCTCTGATTTCGCGCAAAACGGTACGAGCTGCTTGATACTGCTAAACCCTCTCGGACATTCATACCCGTACTCTCTACGGATTCCCCCTCTAGCCTCTGTTCTACCGAGGGTCGGCAATCTCCCACCGGTATGGTCTTCATATTGTTCTCTCACAGAGTCGGATTCGCTGTCTCCCTGTGCGCCAGCTCTGGCCAATCTCTCTACCAGCTCCTGAATCGATTGTCTTGTCTGATCATGCTAAGCTCCTACCGGTATGACCTCCATCTTGTTCTTCTCTCGCAGAGTTAGGTCTGCTGTCTCGTTGTGCGCTAGCTCTGGCCAACCGCCATTCCAGCTCCTGAAATCGCTGGGCTTGTCTGCTCATCAGCGTCTCCAACACCTCCATCAGTATTCTCCTTGTGTCGGGACCTGGGACCTCTCCTCGGCCCCCGGCACCACTCGGCTTAATTGCGCCGCTTCGAACGAAACGTTTCCGTGTTGAATTAGCGCCGCGTGCCATGGTACCACTCCCGCTTGCGCAGCTTAGCCCCTCCCTTATACTAATTCCAAGCAATTAGTACCCCAAAAATGGGGTTCCAGTCGTGAAGGGGTTAAGTTTTGTTGCAGAGGTCAAATGAGAGGAGAGCTATGCCTGAAGTGGTCCAACACATGTACCTGGTATCACATTACTTCCTCGCGACGAGTGTAGCGTAGCCGCCGCCCCCGAAACACGTTTTTTTTTTGGCTTCCCCTAGTAGCTTTTGCTATATATGTGCTGGAATTGCCAACTACAGTGGGTACCCCGACTTGAGAGAGGGTAAGATAAGAGAATAGTACGGTTAAGAGAGGGCAAATCGGCCGGGACCAAAACATAGAGTTTTTGAAATTAGTATGGATAGTGGCAAAAGTTAAGAGAGGTACTTTCGGCCCGGACCATACCTCTCGTAAGTCGGGGTACCCATTGCATTAACCTTTTGGGGCCGATGTATATAAACGACGCAAACAAAATACGTGCGGTCTTGTCAGCCGTCTAGTCCAACATGAGCGCGCGGCGGCACGAATACGTCGGACAACTCCTTGCGCCGTGACTCGGACACTAAACCTGTCGCTAACCTGTCCAGCAGCCCTTGTTACTTCATGCTTCATGTGGCGTATGCTGCAATCGTCGTTTTGAGCCACCCCAACCAGCAGCCGTCGCTACTTCATACTCCATGTGGCGTATGCTTCAATCGCGCCACCCTATCTAACAAGCAGCCCTCGTTACTTCATGCTTCATGTGGCGTATGCTGCAATCGTTGGTTTTTTTTTTACTCTTTTCCCCCTCTGAAATCCCAAAGAGTTTTGGGGTAAAAGTTAAAGATTACCGGTATCACTCGCGCCTACTAGCCAAAGTCCCCACCTTGTTTATGAAAAAACTAGGATTGTCTGTGCCCTGTGCATGACTGCGGAACTGCGTGTAGCCCCTTAAGAACTGTAACCCCTTCTTGGGGGCAGACTACTTGGAATTAGAATGGGAACTTTTTTGCAGTGGTCAAAGGGTCAACAAGGCTAAAAGGCGACATCACATTCATGAGTAAACTGTTTACACAGTATCCCAATTTATATTTTTATCAGTTTGTGGACATTTAGCTCACCGACTTGTCGTGGAGACCTAGCCTGATGAATGTAGGACTCAACACCGATAGTAGGCGCACCGCAGCAGGTTGTTCTCCGAGCAAAAGAAGAGGATAGTCGCGGCGACGTTGATGGCATTCTTGACGAACCGATCCGGGAACCGATCCGAGTCGTCTTGTAGTAGCATGTAAAGTGGAGACTTGCTTCATTCTTGCCGTCGGCGTTTTTCTTCCTGTCAGTTTGGCTTACCCCTGAAAAATACATCCTACACTAAGTCCAAGTAGTTTGTCCTCGAAAACGTGGGTGCGGTTCTTAAGGGGTTACATGTGTTTACAACAGCGCAACTGCAACTAAAGAGCGGTGCAATGGTTTTTTAGCGTGTACATTGAGCGGGCGCGGGCGGCGTTCGACGTGCCAGACATCACCGTCCTTGTTTTCGGGGGATAGTTCTTCACGTCTACGCACACCTTCACGCTTGTTGTACTCACTCAAGTGCTCTCCATTGCCTTCGACTTCGAGCCCTGCTTCTTGGGGATCAGCAAATTCCGGGTCGCATTCGACGTTTGCGCCAATGTTGCACACGTCGGGCAGATCACGATCTAGATCATCTAGATAATCTAGATCCTCCATCTGCCGTGATGATTTGTTGTGCAGGATCTGTGTAGTACATTTCCAACTCAGGAAACATGTGCTAGATCATTCAGGATATCCGGCTCTCACCCGGCAACATGTTCTATAGGGCATGGCTAGGGATCTATCTGCCCTGGAAAGTCTTATCATAAATATTAATTAAATACGGATCTGATCTGTCCGATGTGTGCAATGTTGATTAAATATGTTGGTTGACGGTCTTGTTTTGACCCGTCAAGGCCTCTTTAGACTTTATATACTAGTTTTAGTTTGCGGAAAGCCTTGACGGCTGTCCTTGACGGCTGTCCTTGACGGCTGTCCTTGAGCGATGTCCATCAAGGCGGCAAGAGGCGAGAGTGCGGTCAATCGATATGTTTCATGTTGATGGTCATTCGCTTGCGATCCTGCCGACTTTTTTCGCTTGCCGAACAACCCGCAACATGCCCCCTCCTCGCTTGTCGACAACCGCACCCTTGTTGACCACTCGCACACCCCATTAATAGGTTATTGATCCCTGTAAACTGCTGTATATCTGCCGGCGGCGGGCATACCTCGATTCCCCGTGGGGGTTTGAAATTGATGATTCGTTAACCTTTTTGGAACTTGAAACGGAAAACATGACGGTTACAGCTTCAGCCACATGACATAACATATGATATAACGCGGGCTGTTGGTTAGGGTGACGCGTAATGCCAGGTTTAGCGTCCAAGCCACGGTGTAAGGAGTTGTACGCCACAACTCGTACTGTTTCGCGCTCATACTGGACTAGACGGCTGGCAAGGGCGCACTTCTTTTGTTCGTGTCGTTTATAGACTATACCTGGGGCCCAGAACTTCTAGATTCTAAACCGTCTCTGGCACATTCTCGGGGAAATTGTTCCCTTTTACGATGCCTTCTTGGCCGCTCGTTCTTGCCGCATCGCCGCGCTCCCACTCGAAGACCCAAACCGCCCCGCCACCTTTCACCTCCTGCTCGTCTTCACGGGGCTCTTCTGGACCTGGTGTCGACCCGCTTGTACACTCGACCTTCTCACCCCCAAGGAGCAGTGGCAGAGGTCATGGTGTCTGTGCTCCCGTTTTGTTGTCGTGGTAGCCTGCGGGATACAAGCAGTAGGAGTACACAGCAGTCAACTCTTATCCCTGTATTTATGCTGCTGCAGCAGCTGCCGCTGTCGGGTAAAATGTGAATCAGGGTGTCTGCTGTCTGCTATAGTCTATGTTGCCGAAGAAAATATTCAAATCTTCAACGATGCCACCTATTCGTTGTACACGGTTTTCGGATTCGGAAACATTACCGTATTCAGTGGGGGGCTCCCAATAGCGCCGGTATGTGCCAGCCCAATATACCGGCACTATTGAGGGCACCGGCACTATTGGGGATACGGTTACTTAAAGAGAGTTACTATAGGGAATTCCAGCCGTGCCAAGCGATTTCACCGGCACTATAGAGAGCAGCGGCATTATTCAACCGGCACTATTTTATTTCTGAGACACCAACTGCCGAGAGCGCTTCATAGCGTGGGTAAGCACAATCCGACGCGAGTCGACGAGGGGAGAAAGTGCTGAATTATTCTCGCGATAAAAATTAAGGCGCGTACCGTAGTGGGGAGGGGGGAGAAGAGCCTGCTAGGTGACCCTGGATCTGAGTTACGACTAGGAAGGGAGCAGGAGAAAGAAAAAGTGCGAAGATAATAGATGGAATGAGCAAAAATAAAATAAAATAAAATAAATATTGAGAGCTCCCGGCTGTACTCGTATATAGACTACAGCAGTGCAGTATGCCGTATGCCAGATGCCAGGTACACTCCTTGTATGTATGAGTGCGGGACCGAGTGCGGGTAGTTTACGCAGAAAAGCACAAAAGGCAGTAAACCCGCATAAAAGGTGACCTGAGGCAAAAAAACTATATGCACACCTAGGTGCACATATAAGTCATGCACACCTGCTACTAATAGTATACCGATATACCTGGTACCAGGTATATGCCCGACCAGAATCCTAAGCCCTAGCCTAGCCCCAAATTCACATGATAGGGGGTGGGATCAGGGTGTATACCCGATCAGAAGCCTAAGCCCTAACCTAGGCCCAAAATCATGGAGGTGGGATCAGGGTGTGTTGGGTGGATCAGAATATATATACAAAATACAATACTCTCTGGGTAGGTAGGTGTGCATGACTTAGATGCGCAGGTAGGTGTGTATTTCTTTTTTTCAGACCTGAGCGTCTCAACGTCTCTACTCTCTACTCTTTACGTATGACATCATACCAGACAATTCTGCCGATGGAACGTATGAAAATATACGTTGTGCAGCGGACGCCGGTGTCGTTGTCTCCACCGGCAGGCGCGATCGAAAATGTTTTGATTTGTTATACCTTCGTATCCATTGAAGCGAGAATTAAATAGAGCTCGGACAACGCCGCAGGTACCGTTGCGTTCGCCACCAGCCTACCTAGGCTCACTATTTTTCTGGCATTCGTCTAAAATAGCTGTCATCAATACGTACGTAGTGCCTGTGGCTTCGGTTCAAGTGCACCACGCAGCCTCAGCATCTCGCTCAGCGACAACAGCAGTAGTAGCACAACAACAATATCGCGGAAGGAAGTGCCTGACGGACCACGGAGAATTTTTATATATTTCCCTCGTTTTCCTTGTCCCGTGCGCGAGAGAGACTTGGAATGATACACTGCCGGGTCTTCCCTGATCATCCCAGCATGACTTTCCCCATGGACAAGACCGACGAACCCCAACACCCGGTACATACGGTTGGTCTCGTTACACCACGTTTCACGTCGAATCACGATCGTCGCTGTTGGTACGACGGGCGGGCGGACGAGCTCGAGCATGGGATCATATGATACCACGCCTATCTGCAGACGAAGTTTAACCCTCCAGCTACTGCAGTTTTTTTCCGACACCAATTCCAAGTAGTTTGTCGCGAAAAACGAGGGTGTCATTCTAACGGGTTGAAGCGGAACGGAACATGAGCTTACATGCGATGCGATTTAACTCGTCCTCCGTATTCAGCCCGCGATTTTTCCCGTTTTTCGTTTGTTTTTTTTTGTCCTCAGGCCGAGGGGTACGACCTGAAGGTTAAGGGTGAGGAGAACACGATGGACTACCGCGCCTTCTTCAGCCAGGTAAGTAGGCTGGTGCCCCAACGCCATATAGAGCTTTGTTGAGTGGGTACTCGACTAAGCTGTGTCGCGGAGGTCTTGTATTTTTTCCGAGGACGAAAGACGGAGCCCGACTGCCGTATAGCACGCAAGGTAACACACCCGTTTGGACGATATTCGTAAGTTATTTTCTCGACAACAGGGAGAGTGCAAAGGCCGAGCGATGTGTCTTATGGAAAGATCTCGACTACAGCAATATAGCTTTTCCAAAGCTATCTACCATTTTCGATTTGTGTGCCCCTCTTGTTTTGGAGGAAATCGGCTCTGAAATTTGTTCCAGGGGGTGTGCTATCTTAGGTGTTACCAGGTATGATCTACGGTACGTACTGCTGCTGTGTACCTGGTATACGATGTATGTATCACCTATTCAATATGCGCTCTAAACACTACTTACAACCCCCCCCCTGTCCCCTCACCGGTAGTAAGACTACATATATATAAGAAGCTGGCGCGTTCCACAGCCGTCAGGTTTTGCGCTCCATAGCCGTCAGATTTTGCGTTCCATAGCCGTCAGATTTTGTCCCCCTCTAAGAAGTTTATAGTTTCCGTGCACAGCTTG
>JAYJMJ010000289.1:10852004-10862923 GCA_036873875.1 Laminaria ephemera
CATGAAGGATATAGGTCGGCGACTCCCCTTAGTACTAGTTAGCACCAGGGTCAACAGCAGTGTGATACGAAGACGTCCGTCTTAATCAAGCTGTGCACGGAAACTATAAACTTCTTAGCAATATTTTTATTAAAAAAATTATATTGGCAATTTTATATTGGCAGTCGGAAAAAATGGTTTAAGAAAAAATGAAAAACGTGGTGTCTTGTTGCCGAAAGTTACACCAAGCACGGCGAAAGCAAGTACAGACGTATAATAGCTCTGTGCGTAAAGCGGGCATCTCATCTCACCAGGATTTGTCGGCCATCTCCCGTTATAACGGACACAAGCTCTTCCGCCCACAACCACAGTCCACGGCAGCGGGATAATCAAAGTCGGGGGCGTCGATGGGAGCGGCGTCAGCAGCAGCAACAACGCGAAAACAGCAGCAAATGAGGCGGCGTCAGAGGCAGCACTAAGGAACACACCAGGTATAGTAGTAGCATTGGTTTCTCTATAGCGCCGGTTGCCCGCTATACTCGTATCGTACCGCCTGTGAAATCGCTTGGCACAGATGGGAACAACCTGTAGTGGCAGTATGCGGAGAAGCGCCGGTTGCCGCTACTCGCTACTCGCTTACTCTCGTGTAGTACTGAGGTGTCTAGTGCCGGTATTTCCGGCTTCGTAGCACATACCGGCGCTTTGGGACCACTATTAATACTACTGACTGCTGTACAGAGGCAACGACGCAAATATGTTGGGTGGCATTGCAGGAAAAGAGGCAAGACAAGAGAAACACAGCAAAAGCATAACTGCTGTACCAGGTATTCAATTCCGTGGCGGATCGCAAATCGCAACATCGCAGCACATGATGGCGTGACACATTCGACACGCGCACTCCGCTTGATTGGAAATTGGAAATAAAGCATGCCCGAGCCAACATATCCCGCTGCACGTATAGGCAGAGATGGTTGCTTGAGCTGCAAGGCAAACAAGCCAGTCAGGTAGTTTTCGGGCAGCACCAGCAGCGGCAGCAGCAGCAACAACATAGCAGGTGCTGCAGTGTTTTTCACACGAAATGTCGATGAACAATGTTTCACTCACTGCCTTGTAGGTCTTGGAGAGATGCTGCCATCGCCGCCAATTATCGTAACCTCGCGATCGAAAATCCACCACCCTGTAAATATTTATTTGGCACTTCGGACACCTGCAACGCAATATGTTTTGACCTCTCACACGTCGAGCAATACGTTGCACAACGTTGGGCAGTTGGGCGGTGTGAGCGCTGGGAATCGTCGTGTGGGCCAAGTATAGCAGCCCCACCCAAAAAAAGCCTCTAGGAAAAAATGAAACCCTTGGAAGTCAAACTTTCAGGGAAACATCGCCTGTGTTCACTGTTCATCAACACGCCAACGAAGACATCTATGGCTGTCTCCTTGGGCGTGGGTGCCTGGAGTGCCTTCATGCCGCGCCTGGTGCTTCTTCTTTTTTGTCTGGTGTGCGATGCACTGTCATCAGGTAAGAGTGGATGCAGCCACGTCTATTTGGTTTCGTTCAACACGTCGTATACCGCTGCTCCTGTTTTACCTGTTTTACGCATCACCTGGTATGATACTGGTTGCTGCTGCTGCTGCTGCTGTGGAATTTCACCCACAAAGAGACAGCACCGCCCACGACACACGCTGCCGTTCCCCAAGGGCTCTATGTCTGAATGGGTAGATGAGTAAGAGAGCGATGTTGGTGCAAATGATAAATGAAATCCCAGTCGTTGAATTGATGCAAGTAGGGATTCAGCCAGAGCACTTCGTGGGTCGGGTTGGTGTGTGTGACCATTGTAAACTTAGCCACGCCTGGTACTTGTCATGAGCGCTTACAGTATTGTTGACCTCCGTGAGATCGCTGATGGTAGGAACTCAGCAAGAACATAGTACAGAGTTAGAACAACACCCCGCCGCCGTAATGGTTGTTCTTGGCAACATTTTGAGCTGAGAGATTATAACAAGCAAGCCAATGCTGAATGAGCTATATTCTTCCACTCCAGAGTGACTGGAGCCTGTCCTGTGACCACGGACTTGATTATGGCGATGATGAGTTAATGTGAGAACAACAACAACAACAACAATACCTGGTATGGAGCTAACGAGCCTTCCGAACACGCCCTACCCGCAGAGATGAACACGCTGATGGGGGTGAGAGGACGCGACTTCGTGCTACTTGGGGGCGACAGCGCATTCTTCAGATCGGTAGTCATCATGGACTCGGTGAGACGCCAAGTCGTTCGTCCATTCGTGCGTTCATGCGTATCATGCAGTAGTAGTGCGATCCCATGGAACCGTTGCGGGTTTGCTGCAGCCCGTATTCATGCATCCATAGCCCTGTGGCAGCCCTGCTGCACCACCTGGGTATGTCTGTGGTGCATCCGGCTACGTAGTGGTGGGGTTGTGGTTGGCGGTTCCTTGTAATACAAACGTGGTATGATATAATATGGGATCTGCTCTTGAAACCCGGGGATGGAACCAGGGTAACCCCTTACAGCCACATGTCGCTTAGGCTTCTCGAGGCAAAGCGGTTGACGGCAACGCATGCCTGGCCACCCGAACACTTTTTTTCGCCACGAATACACTTCCTGGGCGTGGTGCTTGGTGGTCTTGGGCATCGACTGCACTCCACCGATGCACATGATTAATAGCTGCACGTGATACTATTTTGCTGCTGCTGTACGAACTGGTTCGTGTACACTGGTACTTGTATTATGGTGTTATGCGGACCACGCTTGTCTTGCCAGCTCCGTCCGTACCGAGTACAACTGCACGACTGCAGCTTGTCGACTACTATTAATAACACTTTAGCTGCACATGATACGATTTTGTTGTCGCTGTACGTACTGGTTTGTATACCTGGTACACTGCTGGTACGATGGTGTTATACGGACCACGATTATTTTGCCAGCTCCGTCCGTACCGAGTACGACTGCACCACTGCAGCGTGTCGACTACTATGATAACACTGTCATGTCATATGAATAGGAGCAGAGGTTTAATGTTATTGCTTCTGTTTATGTGTGTACCTGGTATGTTCTTCGCCTTGAACCGTTATTGGGTTACATGGTATTTCTACCCGTCGACACCCAGCAAAATCCAGTGCCCTTGTTGATTCTTCATCCTACTGTAGAGAGATACACGCTCCGTGGTCACAAAACTACGAGACATAGTACCAGGTACATCCCAAATACAGCAAGGAGATTTGGCAATGCAATGCCACACGTATTGGATACGAAACGCGGAACATGTCATACCATAACCTATACCTGAGCAAACCAGACAATTGCAGGGGAGAGAGAGAACGAAAGAAAAAAAAATCAAACAGGAATACCGTTGTAGGTAAGACTGGGGAAGGTCCGTTCTCTTCAGAGATGGGTGAAGAGTTATGTGTTAAGGTCACAGTAAAAAAGCGGTGGCTTGGTGGCTCGCTTCGGCGAGAAGGCCCTTTTGCGGGAGTCGTGTGTTGGTGTTGCTGTTGGTGGCTCGCTTTAACGAGTAGACACGTTGCGGGAGTCGGGTATTGGTGTGTGCTGTGCCACACACAGTGGTGTGTGCTGTGCCACACACAGTGGTGTGTGCTGTGCCACACACAAGTGTTATGGTGGCTCGCTTCAGCGAGAAGACACTATGCGAGAGTCGGATGTTCGTCGGCGGTATGCCACAGCAGTTGTTGTGCTTCGGGGTCTCGCTTTGGCGAGTAGGCACTTTGTGGGAGTCGGGTGTTGGCGTGTGTTTTTATACCATGTACCTGTTATTGGATAGTTGGCCCCAGATTATACTCTGTCTCACAGTCTGACCGCAAAATCTGTATCTCTCTAGGATGAAAAATCAGGACGGACACTGGGGGTGGTGATGATGCCGTTGTGTAGGAAGAGCGGTTTATTGTGAAGACTGCACACACCTCAGCTGTGAGATCGAGAATTTCGTCGAAATTCATATTTGCAAGCTGCGTGTGATGCTTCGATCGTGCGTGCTGCGGGGTGTGAATGTCCTCATTAACGATATAGGTCGGTGGCGTCCCTGAGTGCTAGTACCAGAATCAACACGACGATTTTACAAGGATGATCAATATACAATCATTCTGCGCCCGCATTGAGGGGGACACAATGTTGGCATTTGCGGAGTCGGGTGTTGATGTGTGTTTTGTCGCAGTGTTGTGGTGGCTCGCTTTAGTAAGAAGGCACTTCGCCGGAGTCGAGTGCTGGTGCGCGCTATGCAACCCTGTTCTGGTGGTTCGCTCGCACTGTGCGGGAATCGGGCGTTGGTGCGTGCGACCAGGTATGTCACAGCAGTGTTTTGGTGGCTCGCATTTGTGGTGGAGGCAAATCGAGGCCGGCCATTTTTTGCTGAAAACGTTTTTTCCTCTAGATATTACAGGTAGTTAACGCCAGTCATGACGTTGAACGGTCCGAAGACGGTGGTACGGTAGCTAAGAGAGAGCACAGCAGCAGCAGGGTCAGCAGGAAACCGTATCGCACTGGCAAGGAAGTAACGCTGAAGGGATGAAGAGACGAGAACAACTTTGGATGGGGTTTCCACGGTGTATGTGGCATATTTATTTTGGCTGATTCTTTGTGGTCGTCAGGGGACATCCTGGTTCCATCCCCGGGTTTCCTGGTGATATGGATTATTGCACGATCCGCGCAATGGATTGCTGGTGCTGCTGTGGAACATCGCACACAGCGATCACTCTTCCAGACCAGGGAACTGCTATTTAATAGTGGTAAACCCGCGTTAACCTCCCACGTTACACGTTTTTTTACCAAAAAGGAGACACATTATGTGCGGTAGATGTATGAGACCCCGTTCTGCCGTTTGGATTACGGTATTTCCAGGTGGTAAATCGGCACACAGCAGATATCAGACAGCAGACAGCCGCACAGCATAGTGTTACACTCCGCACACAGTAGCACAGCAAACAATATCACAGTATTGCGTTACACACAGCAGACAGCAGCATAGCAGTGAGCACTGCGATACACAATGCACAACGATAGTGCATGGGCGGTGATGGCATATCGTTCGAAAACAGTGTCTCGAAAGTTGCCGTGCGTCATCCGGCTTTGGTGAGTTATCGCTTGCAAGGGGACTGTCACCAAAAAAAGCATGTTCGTTTGGAACCCCCCGTGACTCGATTTTCAAGTTAAAATGGGAGGAACTTCTAAAAAAATGCAAGCACACCGATGTTTTACGACACTTCCTTGCTCCTCCCCGCGGCCATGTGGGCGGCATGGGGCACGCAGGCAGTGTCTACGGTACGGTATGTTCGTTTTGCGGGGCGGCCTGTTCATCCCCCCGATCTCAGCATGTGAAGGCCCACGCACACATGTTCAGGTTCATCGCCGACTCCAGCAAGCGTGTCCTGGAGATGATGCTGCGCTCGTAAATATCTGGTAGGTACGTTACACAAATACATGCGGTGCAACCTGAGCGAAATGCGATGCACCCGTACCCGAATGCGGTGCAACCTGAGTCAAATGTGGTGTAACCTAAACCGAATGCGGTGCAACCTGGGCCGAATGCGGTGCAACCTGGGCTAAATGCGGTGCAACCTGAGCCAATGAGCTACAACACATGTAGATATTCTGTTAAAGCGTAGATATCCGACAAACCCCTCCCCCGATGGCGAAGATGGGAAGATGGACATCGACGCCTTCTCGCCGCCGGTGGGGCGGGAAACCGTCGCGGTTCCCCGCGCACCGGAGGTCCATCTCCAAACATTTGTAAAACAAAATTACTGGGGTGGCTTTGATCAAACAATGACGAAATATTTGTCGAGGTACTGGTGGCGTTGATCAAACATGGCGAACCATTGTCAAAGTAGGGGGCGGCTTTGATCGAACTTGGCGAAGCATTGTCAAAAATCCGAGTGGCTTTGATCAAACATGGCGAAACAGTGTCAAAGTACTGGTGGTAATGACAAAAACATGGGCGAAATCTTGTCAAAACACTGGTGGCTTCGATCAAAATTGGGCGAAACAGTGTCAAAATACTGGTGGTAATGATAGAAACATGGGCGAAATCTTGTCAAAACACTGGCGGCTTTGATCAAAATTGGGCGAAACAGTGTCAAAATACTGGTGGCGACGCGTGGTACGATAGAGGTAGAACTTGTTTTTTAGCAAAAGTATTTTGTGAATGACGAAATGACGGGGCTCCTTAACCCAAATTCGTCGGAATGTCATTCTTGCTTTGCAATATGAATACTTTTTTTTACCTAGTAGGCCATGGGTTTGGTCATCGGGTTTGCACTTTTAGTTTGCTTGAAACAAGTTTTTGGGTGAGGCAAAGAGCTCCGCAAGTGAGGAGCCTCAGAATAAAAATGGTGCGCCTTGACCGTAGTATGTGTCTGGCTTTGATCAAACATGGGCGAACCCTTGTCAAAGTGTGGGTGGCTTTGATCAAAACATGGAGAAGCATTGTCAAAGTACTGGTGGTATTGATCAAACGTAGCGAAATGGACTCCACGGGGTTGTCCCAGGGCAAGAGGGATTTCCTCATTCAAAAGCTGCAGACCATGGCAAAAAAACGTCGAGCGCAAACATTACTTCACAATACTACGCCCTCTCGTACAATGATTGTACGAGCTATGTGTTGTGGTGCGAGGACTGTATGCGCTCAGTGTCTTCGCCGTGGTCTGCAGTTCCTGATTGAGGAACTCCCTTCTTCCCTGGGATACCCACGTGGATTCATCTTCGCCAGGATGGATCAAAACCACCAATCAGTAGTTTGACGCATTTTTATAAATGGACCTCCGGTGCGCGAGGGGGGGCTGCGATGGCTCCCTGCTCCACCGGTGGCGAGGAGGCGCCGATGTCGATCATCCTTCATTTTTTTCCGCCCGAGTTCTGAACTTTTGCGGAGGCAGCAGCTTGCACGGACGGATGGACACGGCGTTCGACGCGCCCAAGCCCGGAGCAGTGACAGCACCAGCAATCCACAAGGAGGAACGCGAGCACAAGCGGAGGTCACAGCACCCGCTTTCGCCCGCCTTCCTCTTTGTTGTGGATCGCGGCTGCTGCTACTCCTCCGGGCTAGGGCGCATCGAGCGCCCGTGTCCGTCCGTCCGAGCAGGCTGCCGCACCCACGGGAAGTCAGCTCGCGCAAAAAAGTGAAGGTTGGGGGGCTCAGCCGTGCGCACGGTCATTCGGGAAGGGCGGAGGGGGGGAAGTCGCATGTAAAACCGTTTTAGCACTGCAACAAATGTTCCACACTAATTCCAAGTAGTGTGTCCCCGAAAACGTTAGTGCACTTCCAAAGGGGTTAACGGGCACCGCAAAGTCCATGACGGGGCCGATGAAGTCGTTGATATCCCGGTTGACTGCGCGGTCTCCTACCGGTGACGAGAAGGCGTCGACGTCGACCATCTCTCGCTTTTCTGCCCGAGCGGGTATCTCGCGCGAGGGCGGTAGCTTGCGCGGACAGATCGACACGGAGTTTGACTTTTCCCAATCGCGGATGGGCAACAGCAGCAGCAAGCACAACAGGAGGAAGGGGAGCACAAACGGAGGTTTCAGAACCCGCTTGCGCCCGCCTTCCTCGTTGATGTGTTTTGCGGGTGCTGGTGCTCCTCCGGGGCTGGGAAGTCGAACGCCGTGTCCATCCGCCCGAGCAGGCTGCCACCCCCGCGAGAGGTCAGAACCCAGGCAGAAAAGTGAAAGTTGGGGGGCTCAGCTCTGCGCATGGTCATTCGGGAAGGGCAGATGTGGGAAACTCGCGTTTGACGGGCACCGTGACGTCAATGACGAGGCCGATGTGAAGTCGTTGATATCGCGGTTGGCTGCACGTTTCCCTGCCGGTGGCGAGAAGGCGTCAATGTCGATCATCCTTCACTTTTCTACCCGAGTTCTGACCTTTTTCCGGGGCAGCAGCTTGCGCGGACGGACAGACACGGCGCTAGACTCTCCCAATCCCGCAGGAGCAACAGCAGCAGCAAAATACAACAAAGAGGAAGGCGAGCACAAGCGGAGGTCACAGAACCCGCTTGCGCCCGCCTTCCTCTTGTTGTGGATCGCGGCTGCTGTTGCTCCTCCGGGCTAGGGCGCATCGAGCGCCCGTGTCCGTCCGTCCGAACAGGCTGCCGGGCCCGCGAGAGGTCAGCTCGGGCAGAAAAGTGAAGGTTGGGGGGCTCAGCCCTGCGCACGGTCCGTCAGGAAGGGCGGAGGTGGGGAAATCGCGTGTAACCCTATTAGAACTACACCAAATATAACGCGACGTCAATGGCGAGGCCGATGAAGTCGTTGTTATCGCGGTTGGCTGCACCATCACGGTTCCCTGCTTGACCGGTGGCGAGAAGATGACGATGCTCATCTTCGCCATCGGGGGAGGGGTGTCATCTCGAGGACACGCTTGCTGGAGTCGGCGATGAACCTGAACATGGGGAGAGTGTTGTAGTGCGAAGTAATCGTGCGTGCGCTCAGTGTTTTCGCCATGGTCTGCAGCTCCTCCTGAACGAGGACGCCCCTCCTGCCCTGGGACATCCCCGTGTAGTCCTCCTCGCCACGATCGATCAAAGCCGCCAGCACGTTTTGAGACATTGTTGGAAGTTGACCTTCGGTGCGCGGGGGGGGGACCGCGATGATTCCACGCTCCACCGGCGGCGAGCAGGCCTCGATGTCGATCATCCTTCACTTTTCTGCCCGAGTTCTGACCTCTCGCAGGGGTGGCAGCTTGCGCGGACGGATGGACGCGGCGCTAGACGTTCCCAATCCCGGAGGAGCCACAGCAACAACAAAACACAACAAGGAGGAAGGCGAGCACAAGCGGAGGTTACAGAAACCTCTTGCGCCCCCCTTCCTCCTTATTGTGGATTGCGGCTGCTGTTGCTCCTCCGGGCTTGGGTGCGTCGAGCGCCCCGTGTCCGTCAGTCCGACCAGGCTGCCGGCCCCGCAAGAGGTCAGCTCGCGGAGAAAAGTGAAGGTTGGAGGGCTTAGCCCTGCGCACGCTCATTCCGGAAGGGCAGAGGTGGAGAAATAGCGTGTAAGCACCGTGACGTCAATGACGGGGCCGATGAAGTCGTTGATATCCCGGTTGGCTGCGCGGTCCCCTACCGATGGCGAGAAGGCGTCGATGTCGACCACCCTTCGCTTTTCTGCCCGAGCGGAGATCTCTCGCGGGGGCGGTAGGTTGCGCGGACGGATCGATACGGAGTTTGACTTCTCCCAATCGCGGATGGGCAACAGCAGCAGCAAGCACAACGAGAGAAAGGGGAGCACAAGCGAAGGTTTCAGAACCCGCCTGCATCCGCCTTCCTCGTTGATGTGGTTTGCGGGTGCTGGTGCTCCTCTAGGATTGGGAAGTCGAGCGCTGTGTCTATCCGCCCGAGCAGGCTGCCACCCCCGCGAGAGGTCAGCTCGCTCAGAAACGTGGGGTTTGGGGTCTCAACCCTTCGCACTCGCGTTTAACGGACACGGCGGCGTCAAGACGGTGCCGATGAAGCCTTTGATATCGCGGTTGGCTGCACGGTTTCCCTGCCCGACCGGTGGCGAGAAGGCGTCGATGCCCATCTTCTCCATTGGGGGGGGCGGGGGGGTCATCTCGTGGACACGCTTGCTGGGGTCGGCGATGAACCTGAACATAGGGTGAGTGTTGTTGTGCATAGTAGTATCGTATTCGCTCCGTGCTGTTTGCCGTCATGGTCTGCAGCTCCTCCTGAATGAGGACCCCCCTTCTGTCCTGGGACACCCCCGTAATCCTCTTCGCCACGATTGATCTAAGCCAGCAGCATGTTTCTACACGTTTTTGAGAATTGACCTCCGGTGCGTGGGAGGGAAACTGCGATGCTTCTCCCGCCCCACCAGCGGCGAGCAAGCCCCGATGTCGATGATTTTTCACATTTCTGCACGAGTTCTGACCTCTCACAGGGGCGGCAGCCTGCGCGGACGGATAGGCATGGCATTAGACTCCCCAACCCTGGATGAAAAACAGCAGCAGCAACCGACAACAAGCGGAAGGCGGGCGCAGGCGGTTTCTCACAGAACCCGCTTGCGCCCGCCTTGGCTTGTTGTGGATTGCGGCTGCTGTTGCTCCTCCGGGCTAGGGCGCGTCGAGCGTCGTGTCCGTCCGCCCGAGCAGGCTGCCGCCCCCCTGAGAGGTCAGCTCACGCAGAAAAGTGGAGATTGGGGGGTACAGCCTTGCGCGCGTTCACGCGGGAAAGGCTTGAGATGGGAAACTCGCGTGTAGCGGGCACCGCGACGTCAATGACGAGGCCAATGGGAAGTCGTTGGTGTCGCGGGTGGCTGCGAAAATAGCTCGATCACAGACTCGCCTACCTACCTACCTGGTACGTAAGAGCTTACTGGATATTTATAGATTCGAAATTGCGAGCGGTTGGAGTCACGTAGCAAAATGTATTCCCAGGCTGCAGAACGTTGTGTCGGACGGAATTTCGAGATGGTCAGAAGAAAAGTTCGCAAGCAACCGGCAGACACTCGCGAAAGTGGGTTGGGTAGAGGAGGACAAAGGTGCGACAGTGGTGGTCGCGAGTTCTTTGAGACGACCCTCCAACCCGGAATTTCCCACGGATTTACATGAGTCACAGGATGTGAGGTCCCGAATTTCCCACAGGGTATATGGATGCCAGGATGTGCGGGGCGATGACATAAAACGCAGCATCATTACGTACCGCCTTTGGGTCTTACGGTCGAAAAAGAGACAAAACTAACAAAAAATCGATTACGCCAGTGTCGACCACCCGAAGAAGTTGGCTGGGCGGTGATACGTTTGGTACCTGAAGCATACCTGGTACTGTTTTTATAACAAATTAAAAATACACTACAGCTGTGAGATCTAGGATATCGTCGAAACTCATTGTGGTACTCGCTGATTGATACTGGTCTCCGGATATTGACGGTTTCATATTATGGGGTTTCCTATTATGTGGCGCGGCATCATTGTTCC
>JAYJMJ010000289.1:10898683-10915332 GCA_036873875.1 Laminaria ephemera
CACAACCTTAATTCTCCCGCGTTCAAATAAACGGCAGATTACGCCTCATCGGTTCCCGAAACGGCATAATCCTCTCCTTTTCGTCATATTACAAGATTCTGGTACTGGTTATTTACCTCGTACGGGCGCGCAGATTATGCATGCCTTCTTGCGTTCATCCGCGTTTGAAGTTTTTTGGGGGGTTGGGTTGGTTTAACCTAACGCTTCCCGGAATCCTTTGATACAACACACGTTTAATATATACCAGGTATACACATATTTTAAACACGTGCTAACCGTGTTGCCAGAACGGTTCGGTCAGCTGAAAGAACTGCATATTATACATGTCCGGAAGGGCCCCCAAACCAAGACCATTCTTTTGCATGCACTTATTCGCCTTTTCAATGGCTTTGGTTGAATGGCGGCCAACACCACGTCCTCGTTGCTCAACCTTTTCAGAACCTGCCAGCAAACAATATTTCACACACATTCCCAGTAGATTGGCCCCAAGACACCTGATACGATAGAGGTGCATGGGTTGTTTTCTGAGTCTCCTCACTTGAGGAGCTCTGTACTTCACCCACAAACCGATTTTTTTGTGTAAACTAAAAGCGCAACCCGATGAACAAACAAACCCATGGCCTAGGCATACAAAAAAAAAAACAGATTGCAAAGCAAGAATGACATCCAGACGAGTTTGGGTTATTTAGCCCCGTTATTCAGAAACAACAGATGGCGAGAGCTGAGGAGGTGCTCTTGATAGAGGAGTGAGAGAGGACGGCTCCACTCGATAGCTATACTACAGTAGTTCCGCCCTCTCACAAACTCTCCTCTGAATTGCTCCTTTCTGATGAACGCCTAGAGAACTTTCCTATGCCCACCGATCGTTCTCCTGGTGTCGCTTGCCACGATACTAGGTATTAGTATAGCACTTTTTGTCTGAAACGTCTCCTGAACGACGGGGCTCCTTCACCCAAATTCGTCTGAATTTCGTGCTTTCTTTTGCCAATAATTTTCGTTGTATGCCTATAGGCCATGGGATTGTTCATCGGGTTCATGGCAGTTTTGTTTTTCCCCAAATCGTTTTTTTTGGGAGAGGTCTAGAGCTCCTCAAGTGAGGAGCCTCAGAAAAAAAATGGTGTACACCGATACCACCGTAGCATGCGTCTGGTACAAAAAGAACTCTCGTCTTATGGGCTATCTTCCCTAAGGAACAGTCCTACCTAAGGAATATTACTCTCGTCTTATGGGCTGTCTTGTCGACATCTGTAGCCCGTAGATACTGCGCTCTCTTTCAGAAACGCCAAAAAATGCTTTCGTACCTCTATAACGTAGCAGGCGTCCCAAAACACGTGGGTTTTGTTCTCACGGGAATAACCCAATTTGTTTCCAAGCACACAAATTCGTTGAGCAATAACTAAAGCTATCAAAGCGCTACGTTGTTGGAGGGCAAAACTAATAATAACGTTCCATGTGTCAGTCTTCGTCATGACGACGATATATACTGTTTAACAAGGTTTCTGCGTCTGACGACGCAACGCTTAGTGAAGCGATCCCAAGACCATGGCCCAAATAATGAATCGGTCTGTTACCGAGGACCATAGTAATCAGGACCTACGATACACACAAAAACCTATATATTCCACTGTTTTTACTAGCCATATTTGGTCCTGATTGCTATGGTCCTCCCCGTAATAGTTGTAATGTTTTACAATGGGCTAAAGGTAATATTTAATGCCGACTTACGGACTAAATACCGTGTATGACAAGCGTATAACACACCCCCTGGGATGAACCTCAGAGCCGATTTCCTCCGAAACCAGGGGGGCATAAACAATGAAAATATGGCGGCTTTTGGAAGATCTCGTCGAGATCTTTCCATAGACAGACGCGTCGCTTGGCATTTAAACCGTACCGGTCGTCGAGACAATCGTCGTTGAATTTCGCGCGAGGGGGTGTGATATACACTGGTCATACTTCGTATGCGGTAGGGAAGTTCGTAGTCATACATTCCTGAAACGACGCATGCTACTAGTAGTACGGTAGAGGTACACCCTTTTTTTTTTCTGAGGCTCTTCACTTGAGGAGCTCTATACCTCTCCCCAAAAACTGATTTGGAGGAAAACAAAAGTGCTATCCGATGAAAAAATCCCATATGGCCTCGGTATACAACGAAAGCTATTATTATATTGCAAAAAAAAAGAACAAAATTCCGACGATTTTGGGTTAAGGAGCCCCGTCATTCAGAAACAAAAACGTCTCAACCCAAAAAAAAGTGCTACCCCTATTATCGTAGCACGCGAAATCGAAAAAAATCGAAAAAAATCTCGCCACAAAAAGCGGAGATAATACACAGCCCTGCTGACTCAAGAGAATAAAACGTAACTCGGAAATCTTTACACTGTCTGTACCTGTTGCTCGAACGACTTCGTCTACCACATCAGGTCGCTACGCATACTCGTACATCATCAGTAGTAGAGGGTGTACGGTTAATTGGGCCCTGCTGGGAGTGCGGGGGGGAAACCAGCCAGTTCGTACATATACCCTGCTATGCCTACTGCTGCAAGCGTACATTTAAATAGGGAACGCGGAAAAAAAGCGACATTATTTAAAGCACAAAAAATATTGGAATAAAAAGCAAAAGCACACCCCTACGACGACGACTAGTACTGCTTGCTGCTGCTGCTGTGTACAGCATCATCATCAGTCGTGACAAAACTTCGTGTTGCAGTACGTATAGTGGTCGTTTATTGTATTACTGGTATACCTGGTACCTGGTACCTGGTATGATGTTGACGCATGCTACGGCGGTGGTATAGAGGTGCAGCGTTTTTTTTCTGAGGCTCCTCACTTGAGGAGCTCCATACCTCACCCAAAAACCTGATTTTGAGTAAGCTGAAAGTGCAAAACCTTGATGAAAAAAATCCGTGGCCGGCCTATTAATAGGTGTACAACACATTCATTTCCAACGCGGTCGAGGAGCGGATCGTCGAGGGTTCGGCAGCTTAATACTACTGGCTGGACACTGTGATCAAATGCGTTGCTACGATGTAGCAACAGAAGTAGTGGGTGACCGATCGAACCCGAAGCACCCTAAGACCTAGACCGATCGCTCCCAGTAAGTGGGCAACGGGGCTAGCCGAGATACATATATATAGTATGACATGATGGGGTGCAGGGGAAATACCGAGAGACGCGCGTTCTGGTACGCCTTATCGGCGCGTGAGCGGAGGAAGACAGCGAACAACAAGTCAAGGTCAAGCGCACGCGCAGCAGTTACCGCCAAGCGCTTGGCTCATTCGTTATTTCCGCCGACCTACTCCGCTTCCAGGATACCGGTATCTGCTGCTCGTGCGCTTGACGGTGTGTGATGCATTCTATATCTCGGCTAGCCCTGTTGCCCACTTACTGGGAGCGATCGGTCTAGGTCTTAGGGTGCTTCGGGTTCGATCGGTCACCCACTGCTGTTGCTACATCGTAGCAACGCATTTGGTCACAGTGTCCAGCTAGTAGTATTAAGCTGCCGAACCCTCGACGATGCTCCTCGACCGTTGGAAAATTACAGGTAAAGTTCTGGGAAGGCGGGGACCCGCCGCCGTGCTTCACGATCGACGGGACGAACTACATCTACGTCCGCAAGAACGGCCTTCTGTTCGCCGTGACTACGCAGTGGAATGTCTCCCCGAGCATGCTCCTCGAGCTCCTGAACCGGCTGGCCAAGGTTTTCAAAGACTACTGCGGCGTTCTCTCCGAGGTAATTTTGCGACGAGGTCGCGACGGGAATGTTTTTAAGTTTTGGTTTTAGTTGTTCGCGGACAGCACCACCCTCCAAACCAACGATATGGGTTGACGGCATTCATGCCCCTTGACGGACAGCCGCCAAGGAACTCCTCGCACTAAATATTGTATGTGATCAAATGATGCCTTGACGCGGAAAAATTAGACCTGTATCATACACGTTTGCTCGGTGTGTGTGTTGCGTGTAGTTGAGCCCCACACGCCGCCGTCCTGAAGCTTGCGTGAATAGCGTGCTTTCGATTTTTGCTAGGCCTGGGACTATCAAGTGTGTTCGATTTGTTCTCTTTCGACATCGGCAGGCACTCCGCCAAAACGAGGTCCAAATTGAAGGGCTGCTATTGGTTTACATTTACGGTACGTAGTAGTAACAACACATACATATTGTTGCTGTGCGCATATGTATGCGAGCTGGCGGTATCTCGAGGGAGCTCCTTTTCCCTCGAACACATCGAGCGAAACTCGTCAATTGAGCTACGGTGTTATACAGCAGTGTTCCATACATATGCTACTGACAACCAAGTATATGTTATACCTGAAGTATGTCACCTACATATACCGAGCCCGTAGTTTCCATCGCGTTGCCTAGCGAGTGAGCCCACGGCACTGCTCACAGCTCACTCAATACCGCTCCCCATCGCCCGGTATATCGCTAACCCAAACCGAACGCAGGAGGCGATCCGCAAAAACTTCATCCTCGTCTACGAGCTCCTCGACGAGACCCTGGACTACGGTTATCCCCAGGGCACCAGCACCGAAACACTCCGGAACCATGTCCGGAACGAGCCTATCCTGGTGGATTCCGCCAAGTCTTTGCGGCTACCCTCGGTGAGATGCGCTATAAATAACGGGTTTGCTTCTTTTCGCCGGCCGTCTCGTCGCGCTTTCGAACGCTTTGAGTGGACTGGAAGTTGCCTCCCGTGCGTGCGTGCGTGCGTGCGTGCGTGCGTGCGATTGATGGGTGTGTAGGCCAGGCGGGTTGGTAGAAGTACTTGGCTGTTCGTGTGTATACTTTCGTCTTGTCACGAAGGCTTCGCCTGAACGGAGCAATATGTACCTGGTAGGTCGTAGTGTGGGGGTGGAATAGTTTTATGTATTTCCACGTTCGAGGGAGGCGATATAGGGGCGGAGCATTCGCTCATCGTTAGCCTTGTTTGGAACGGGGTACGGTTTTCCCTCCACTCCTTCCTGCTGTTGTTTTTTTATCAACCCACGTGTGTTTCCAGGCGCTAAAGACCAAGACGGCCCCGTCTTCTTCGGTGCAGAAGCCGGTGGGGGGCGGCGGCCACAAGAGCGGGACGCAGAGAAACGAGATCTTCGTCGACATCCTCGAGAGGTACGTAAACGCCCCTGCTTCATACTGAAAGCTTTTATGTTTCAGTAAAACATTTTTTTTTTGTCACTACGAAAATGCAGAGAGTGGGCGGGTTCAATAAAGCACCCGTAGTAAGCGTTTTTTTTGCGACCGATAATCACTTTGGTGGCGAATTCCCTTCAGATTTATTCCTTTTTTTCTCCGGCTTTAGTGCACGTGGTCTATTGGTCGAAGAGTGATCATGGGTTCCAACCACGCCTCCTTTACAGTTAAAGCTTCTGTACGATATGAAGTCGAGTTGTTTATAGTTGGAATATGAACTGGATAAGGTTTTCAGTAGTAAAATATTTCTGCCGAGCGGGGTGATTTTTCATGCTACGTATAGTTGATTTTTGTATTGTTATTCTGCTGTTGCAAATTGGCGTCGTGGTGCTGCACCTCGGGGGCTTGAACCGAAACGCCGCCCCTCGAGTGAGGGTGGCTCTGAGAGGTGCGTTTTGATCAATCTTGCGACGCCACGGCAGTGCTCTTTGTGTGCGGGTTGAGTAATTGGATTCGTGATTAAACTGTTTCCCCTGTCGTCGTATGCACACAACGCGCCTGCTTGCAGGTTAAGCGTGCTGTTCAGCCAGAGCGGACAGGTGGTGAACAGCTCCATCGACGGCTGCATACAGATGAAGAGCTATCTCAGCGGTGAGTCGGTTTGTTCGCTCGGCATCTCGTAATAACTGTTTCGGCGCTTGGAAGCGCGCGCCTTCTATGACACTTGAACACCCGCATCAAGTGATGGTCACATCAACGGGTGCTGGTAAGTGTCGCGTTTGCTGCCATGCTGACGATGTGACGGCCTTTGCTCGGGCGGCATGTGCGCTCGCGCATCGGAGAGCGATGCCCTCCTATGGCGTCTGTTTTCATCTCGTGTGCGATGTATGTGGCGGTGGCACCTGCTGCGGGGAGTTCAACCACCTTGGAAAAGCTTGTTTTCCCGTCAACCGTACAAAACAAAGGACGTTGACTTTTTTCAGACGATGGGTTTATGTTTTTTCGGGAACTTTTCCCGTGTGGAGGGCGCCGACAAAGCGAGTGGAGGAACACTACTCGCGGCGCAGACTAAGCCAGCAATATTTGGCGTGACATCATCCAATCGGACAATGTTGCCGCGCTGAATCGATCGTTGATTGGTTGATTGTGCAATTTCTAGGCAACGCTACTAAAAGTTTGGCCAAAACCCATATCAACCCCCCCCCGCCCCCAACCTTTCATTTGCCCTCTTATACTACCTCTCGTCCACCGGCCCCCTTCTTTTGAGCCAGGCAACCCGGAGCTCCGACTGGCGTTGAACGAGGACCTTGTCGTAGGAAAATCGAACGCCTCACCCAGCTTCGGTTCCGTGGTGTTGGATGTGAGTCGAGGGCAGGTGTAGGGATAGGGAGAATGAAGGTAGTCGGTTGAGGGGACGGCTGCTGTTTTTGGTCCTGGCTTCGCGGTGCTGGGACGTTTGTGTCTGTGAGCGTGGGGACGGTGAAACCGCCAGCCGTTTTGTATTTGATCGCCCCGCAGAGGACGGGCATGGCTAATCTTGCGCGGGTGCGGGTACTGACATGGTCTCTCACAGCGTGCTCAACGTGATCCGTAAGACGCGGGTGCTCAAAACGCGCCCCTCGCAGTGGGGGAAGAGGAAACTTCAAGTGGTATTGTGGATGGCAAACGCTCTGGGGGTTGGGGGCAACCGGCTAGGGCTGATGCTTGGTTGTGGTGCGCCTGTGAACAAGAAAGTGCTGCGTGCACGCCTCGATGGTGGTGGGGGTGTCTTTCGCGTTGGCGCGGCGGTGGCGAGGCAGCTACTGTCCTCGCAACGGGTACAAGAACAAACGAGTGATAACAAAATGCGTGGAGTAGTTCAATCTGGACACTACCTTCCTCACTAAATGCGTCGAATAATTATATCTGGGCACAATCGTCGTGTAAGGTGTTGCCCATCGTGCCTGGATTTAGCCCTTAGTTTGCGACACCCGCTATGTATGGCGTGAGCCTGGATTCAGCCTCTGTTTTACTAAACCCGCTGTCTGATGCGCCGCCGCATGTTGGCAGGACTGTAACTTCCACGAGTGCGCCAAGCTGGACGAGTTCGAGTCGATGCGTCAGCTCAGCTTCACCCCGCCGGACGGAGAGTTCGTCCTTTTGAACTACCGCATCAACGCGGAGTTCCGGTGCCCCTTCCGGCTGTTCCCTAGCATCGGCGACATCGACCCCTACAGGTTTGCGTTTTGTTTGTTTGTGCGCGTGGGTCGCTACAGCAGATGTGCCCCTTGTGCATGGACCGATCCTCGACGGCGTGCTGAACCCTTTCTCCCACTGCAAAAATGGTTGTACTTTGATTCCGATTAGTTATGTCCCCAAAAAGGAGAGTGCAGTTGTTAAGAGGTTAAGGGACGACGCGAACGAAAAAATTTAGCACTTTCAGAGAAGTAGGGGGCTGGGGAAGGGGTGTCTGCGCGCTCGCGCGCTTGTCTATTGCTCTTGTCACGGTTGTGGCGCGGTTTGTATCTAAAGTACCATTGCTTGAGCATTGAGTAAGGTGGTCCTCTCTTTATATCGTATTATTACTACATATCAGGTATTATTTAAGATTGATAGTACGTGCCGGTACCTGTTATGGTAAAACAATAGACTAGCTAGGTAACGTTTCTCCGATATTTCTTTCTGCGTGTCCGCGCCGCAAGCAATCACGCTCACCTCTGTACGGTCGCATCGTTGTTCCATGATTGTTTGCCACCCTTGCCAGGATGGAGGTGGTCGTCATCGTGAGGGCGGATATGCCGGAGACCGCAGCGGGCGCGAATGTGGTTGTACGCGTGCCCGTTCCGAGGAATGCCGTCAGCGTCAGCTCGGATGTTAGTAAATTGTTGGGTCGGGTGTTTTTCGGACGTTCCTAAAATATTCGTTATTGTATTGTTGGCCAGGTGTTTGTTGGATGTTCGTCAAACAATCGTTTGTAATTTTCATTAATAGTTATTTCATTGTTGCGTAGTAGTTCAATTGTTTTGTCAGATGTTTGTCGGATGTTCGTCATTTATCCGTCAGTTTGTCCGACGGGTAATGGCTAGGCTATATTGAGTGCCTGGTACACGACTAACAGGTGACAATGTGAGTCTCTCCCGGATTGAGTTCGCTTATAGAGCCTGCGACAGCACGGTACCGGTGTGTATGATTGTATGATTGGGCGGTGAAGTGCATTCCTCGATAATGAAACATTATAACATGGCATCTGTTGTCTTGCCGCTCTCTTTTCGCCTTTTTGGCGGCATGCAGGTGGAAGCAAGGGTGCCTGGGCAGACAGCCGAGTACAGCGCGACGGAGCACCGGGTAAGACAGTGGCGTCCTTTCAGTCTGTCTGCGTCCATATCTAGTACCGAGATGTGCTTACCTGGTATACCTTGGTAATGTGTGTACAGACCAGTTATGCCCACATCCCGCTTTGTGCAACGCGCGCATTTTCCCTGCTAGATCGTGGTTTGGCCCGGTCCGGTGCTCATGATCTGTGGTTAATTGCCGTCATCATCACAACGCCATTGCTTAAGCGACGCCAAGCTCGCCGGCAACCTAGCCTAATATTTTTGTCGTCTCCTGGCCTGTGAACCAGCGAGCACGTACTGAATGAACCACTCCTGTGTTCTCCCGTGTTTTTTGTAACCTCGCTTTTTCCCCTTGATGTGCACGGCTCCTTTAATGGAAGGTGGTTTGGACGATCAAGAAGTTCCAGGGGTCTTCGGAGCTGACGCTGCGATCTAAGGTCACTCTTCCGACGGTCGTTAACGCCGCCAGCCGAAAAGAGGTGCGTATGTTTTTGCACAAACGGGCAGCCTCGAAACCGTACTACAGCGGTATATAAGACACGATACCATTGCGCTTGCAGAGTACCACTCTGTCCGGCTATATAAAAACTGTTTGGTAATAACATGTAGACCCAAATGGTGCATGTATTTCCGGACAAAGTCGTATGCCATAGCCCCGTAAGTTGCGGATGTTGTCTGGTGTAGCCGCTTGTACTGTAAGACACACGAAACCGCCGTTCAATTGGCTTGGCAAGAGTCCAGGCACGTTTTTAGTTGTCTGTTTGGACGTGTGCTGATTTGGACGTGCCTCCCTCTTGATTTTGACTCGTGTTCTATTGCGCTTCGAGCAGGTCGGCCCTGTGTCTATGCAGTTCGAGATCCCGATGTACAACGTGAGCAATCTCCAAGTGCGCTACCTGAAAATTGCGGAATTCGCCAAGTCGTACAACCCATTCCGGTGAGAGTTGGACAGTGCTCATGTTATGACCTCTGCTCCTCCTGGGCGATAGGGGCGTGAGGAAACTACTAAGAGTGTGACAATCTGGACGTGCTCGACGTTCACCAGCGCTACCTAGGGCACATAGTCCTTATGACGATCTCCACGTGTCACTCCCCCGGTCACCCCCCCGCCATGGCGCCTGCTGGTGGTTTGCTTTGTAGGCCATTGCATGCACCGAAAAGGAAAGCACCCTATGTACATCGTTTCGCATATACAGCTCACGAGGCACGGCGGCCAACGGCCGGTGCATGTTGCAGCGCTATTATGAAGTCCCTCGTAAATACTGCGGGCCGCCCTTGTTAAACCGCTTGGGATCAATGCGTGTTTCGCGAGATACGCAGTGGCGCAGCGTCGCGGCTTTAGCTTGAAGCAAGCACGAAACGGATTGCTGATCAAAGATGAAAGCCTCTTACCGTTTTCACCCATTTCGCCTTCGCATTCGTTTTCTCAAATCGCCCCCTGCCCTCGAATCGCTTCCTGTTTTTCAACCGCCTCCTGTCCTGAAACCGCGCTCTCGCAGATGGGTCCGATACGTGACGCAGTCGTCGTCGTACGTGTGTCGAGTATAGTACTCGGCCGGGGTGAGAAGGCTTTTGACTTGGGGGGGGGAGAGCGGAGCGGTGGCCGCCCACTACTTTTGTCGCTGCTATTTATTGGCGGTAGGCTACACGAGCCTATTCATGGATGCAGGAGGAACGCTTGCAGCGGGGTTGATGTTCGACTTCGTGGTAATTGGCGAGATGCAAGTGCGAGATGCCGTGCGAGGGGCCCAGGCTTGTCTGGTCAGGGGGCACGCGCGGAGCAACTGCCGTAGCGAAGGGTACAAGAAAACCTGACAAAAAAAATGGGATTTTTTACTTTACCGAACTTACCAGCCACTGGTGTAATTTGAAATGCCAGCGGGGATTGCCCCACGACATGGACGTTGCCCTTTATAGGGCCGAGAGAGTTCATGGAAGCTATGAGCATAGTCCGGCTGTTCGCGGCGGGCTTGATGCTCATTCTTCTTGCATGGTTTTAGTTTGACAGCGCGACTGGTTTGGTTAGTCGCGAAGCACGTTTGAGCTCAACCTCCGTTTGGTTGTTGGACGTTCCGCTGCGCGATCAAGATAACCCGCCATAGCCAAAATAGACGCGCACCGATCGCCTTCTTGGGAATGTGAACGGTACAACGAGGCTTATTCCTTTCAAACCAGCGACCGCGCTTGTCTACCGTCTGCATACAAGGCGGACCTCCCAGCCGTCGAAACATACTTGGTCATCATACCGGTATGTAAAAAAAGATGATCACACAATGACCACTTGGAAATCGTCCGGTTTCCTACAACGATTACCGCTGCGTTGGAAATAAACAGAACCTTACTATTTGATTAGTCGCCTTCTGGGTGGAGTACAACCATCGTCTTCCAGACATCTCAAAAATAAGGGAGGGGGCAAAGTACTCCTGCAACATAGATAAAAAATGTTATTATAGAGTGCGTCACTACCTCCTTAGGGCTGGCGCGGAAATCGAGTGTGACATGCCACCACTGCTCCCGCCACCCCGCCCTCCCAACGGCGGCAGCGTCTGCGCTGATCCAGAAGGCGAGGCTAATCTAGAGCGTTTTCTACTGAATGTTGTTCCTGGTCCCGATCCAAACCCCCTCGCGGCTTCGAGTTCCGTGCTCGAGACGGACTTGAGCATCCTGCTATCTTCTCTGCGCATCAAGCGCGTTCTCGCGCAGGCGTCTTTCATGAGCTGTATGGCCAGGGAGGTGCGTGCATGTACGGGGGAACGGGTGTGGAAAACATTACGGCATGAATAGGGATGGTCGTGGACACATGCTACACGATAGAGGTGCACCAGTTTTTTCCCTTTTGAGGCTCCTCACTTGAGGAGGCTCTGAACCTCCCCCACAAACCAATTTTGAGTAAAAACTGAAAAGTGCAACCCGATCAACAAACCCGTGGCCTACGTATGCAAAAATTTCAGATTGAAAAACAAGAACGGGCATTCCGAGGATTTTGGGTTAAGGAGCCCCGTCATTCAGAAACTAAAAAGACAAAAAGCGCTACCTCTATTATCGTAGCGCGCGTCACAAAAAAAACACATGCTACGGTAGAGGTGCTTCATTTTTTTTTCTTCTGAGGCTCCTCACTTGAGCTCTGGATCTCTCACCCACAAACTGATTTCGAGTAAACCGCAAGTGCGACCCGATGACCAAAACCATGGACTAGGTATACAAAACAAAAATGTTTCAAACAAGAATGACACGCCGACGATTTTGGGGTTAAGGAGCCCCGTCATTCAGAAACTAAAAAAAGCCGAAAAGTGCTACCTCTAATCGTAGCACGCGTCGGTAGAGGTGCACCCTTTTTATTCTGAGGCTCCTCACTTGAGGAGCTCTGTACCTCTGCCAAAAAACTGATTGCGGGAAAAAATAAAAGGTGCTAACCCGATGAACAATCCCATGGTCTAGGTATACCAAGAAAATTGTTGTAAAAACAAAAAAAACGAAATTCCGACGATTTTGGGACGCGTACTACGATAGAGGTAGCCCTCTATGGCATTTTTGTTTCTGAATGACGGGGCTCCTTAACCCAAAATCTTCGGGACGTCCTTTTTGTTTTGCAACATGAACTGTTTGTATACCTAGGACATGAGTTTGTTCGTCGGGTTGCTCTTTCAGTTTTCTCAAAATCGGTTTGTGGGTGAAGTACAGAGCTCCTCAGGCGAGGAGCCTCAGAAACAAACGGGTGCACCTCTTGTCGTAGAATGCGTTTTGGGTTAAGGAGCCCCGTCCTTCAGAAAACAAAAAAAAGCCAAAAAGTGCTGCCTCTATCGCAGCACGCGTCCGTGGGTTGTTCACTCACTATGCTGACACATGCTACGATAGGGATCTACAGCACCTATTACGGAGGACCATAGTAATTAGGACCTACGATACACACAAAAACCTATATATTACACTGTTTTTGCTAACCATATTTGGTCCTGATTACTATGTACCCCGTCCGTAATAGTTTTCTGAGGCTCCTTGCTTGAGGAGCTCTATACCTCACCCCCAAAAAAGTGTTTTTGAGGAAGGATTAATGCTTCAAACCCGGCACAATTCGACGCGAGTCGACGAGGGAAGAAAGTGCTGAATTCTTCTCGCGATAAAAACGAAGGCGCGTACCGTTGTGGGGAATGGGGGAGAAGAGCCTGCTAAGTGACCCCGGGTCCGAGTTAGGACTAGGGAGGGAGAAGGAGAAAGTAAAAGTGCGAAGATATATATAGATGAGATGAGCAAAAAAAAAAAAAAAAAAAAGCTTCAAACCCGACTAACATTCCCATGGCCTAGGAACTAATGAATACGCAGTAAAAAACAAGCGGCACAAAAAAAATAATGTTGAGCAGTTCCTCATTCGAGGACCCCTGTCAATCAGGAACGTTATGGCCAAAAAAGTGCTTTCCCTATCTCGTAGCACGCGTCTGCTGTCGGTCTCTCGTTCAGAGTGTCCACTCGCACTGCTGTCGGTAAAACACGCACTTCGGTCGGTCTCCCGTTCCTTACGTTCGCCTCACTCTGCTGTCGGTTTCTCATCCACATCCCCGACACGGACTTGGCAATTTTTCTATACCAATGTACCGCGTTCTGCACGTTTTTGCATTTGCGAAGGCCGTTACTGCGTCCACGGACAGCCTTATCCTTTCTCCTTCATCGTTACATTGTGCGCGCTCCACTAGTGGTTGGTTTCGGTTTCACGGAGAGGAATCCGAGGTACTGTCGCGTGTGTCGCCCCGCACTCTAGGTTGCTACGGAAGTATATACATGGCATGAGAAGCTTGACTGGCACTTACCAAAGCGTTGTCGCCGGAGCATCGGTCGAGATGTGCTCGTATGCGATCCCGTTCTGCCCGCCGGACACGCAAATTTTCTAACAAATTGCGGTACCTGCCGTGGGACGCAGAGTGGCACGGGCAAAAGGGAAAACGCACTCATCGAAGTTCGGGAACTGAAGATTCCATGTCAAGCAGCGATAGGTAAAAAGCTGGCTTAAATACGTAGGGGAGGATCCTTTCTTGTGGTATATTACGGCGGGGACAGTCTGAAGAGCGCTTTCGTACGAGTCGTGGGTGAGCGACTGAAACGGTGGATTGACAATCGTCAGTTAGTTGACTTTACGTTGGTGGCTCACAAACTAAAACCGATCGTTGGCAGAGAAAACCCGCACGCCATGATAGCATCTGCGATCGTCGCAAAAATACATCGATCATGTCTTCAAGGACACATGTGACACATGTGACGCGTACCGCAGCTTACATATATACCTGGTACCCTTGCTAAGGGTCGATCTTAGGGTCGATCTTAACGATACGTGCAATATTTCAGTTTTTACTGAAATTTCGGTATTTTTCCAAATTCCATGAGTGCAGAATCTTGACGGGTACCAGTCTCAGCTGGCTCGCAAAGTATCGTCCCCCCGGCACAGAACCGTCCCTACAGCAAGCAGCAACGCTCACGAAAACCACCCGTGTGGTGGTCCCACTGCAGTCGGCCTGACTCGTAGGCAGGTGTCGGTGCCTAGGGGAGTGAAGTCCACCACCAAGTCGTCGCTCTACAACGCCCATTGCGACAAACGCTTCAGCTAATGCCCTCAGCGAGCTCAGTCGGTCGGCCACTTCGGTGCGGCCACCTTGTCAACTCGACCATGAGAGCCCAAAAAGCTACTGCGCCTTCTGCGTTCGGCCATGGCTTACGACCCTGGTCAGCCTTGTACGCTCGCGAGTGGTGGCACAGCTCGAGCGGTGAGGCTGCTCGATCTTCTGTACCTGGTACCCTTTATTCTAAATTTCTGCTTTGTGCAAAAAAAAGGAGAAAACCTTAAGACACGTGATTTTCCGGGGATATAGTTTTTCTGCTTTTACCGAAAATTTTCGGTAACAACCGAAATTTCAGCAAAAAGCCGGAAAAAGCTAAAATAAAATGTTCGTTAAGGGTCGAAATAAACTGTTCGTTAAGATCGACCCTTCACGAACAGTTTATTTCAGCTTTTTTCAGCTTTTTGCTGATACCGAATTTTTTTCGGTATAAAGTGTAAAAGCAGAAAAACTTCATCCCCGGAATATCAGGGATCTAAGGTTTTCTGTTTTTTCAGAAACTTAGGTAAAAGGGTACAGAGGATCGGGCAGCCTCACCGCTCGAGCTGTGCGACCACTCGCGAGCGTACAAGGCTGACCAGGGTCGTTCCCAAGGTCATTCGCAAGTCATGGCCGAACGCAGAAGGCGCAGTAGCTTTCTGGGCTCTCATGATCGAGTTGAGAAAGTGACCGCACCGAGGTGACCGACCGGCTGAGCTCGCGGAAGGCAGTAGCTGAAACGTTTGTCGTGTTGGGCGCTGTAGCGCGACGAGTTGGTGATGGATTTTACTTCCCAAGGCACCGACACCTGCCTACGAGTCAGGCCGACTGCTGTGGCACGACCACACGGACGGATGGTTTCCGCGAGCGCTGCTGCTGTAGTGACGGTTCTGTGCCTGGTGGACGATATTTTGCGAGCCAGCTGAGGCTCGTACTCGTGAAGATTCTGCCCTCTTGGAATTTGGTGAAATACCAAAATTTCAATAAAAACTGAAATGTTACACGTGCCGTTAAGATCGACCCTTTAAGGGCCGTTCCTAACGAACGCAAAAAATCACGATTCCTGACATTTTGAAATTCTGAAATGTCACGTTTTCAAAGGAACCCTGATATAACTTTTATGGAATTTTTCAAAACTATTCAAAATCAGGATTCCTCACAAATGTCATGATTCGTGAAAATGCCACGTTTTTTGTCACGATTCTGGACATTTTTTGTGTTCGTCAGGTATGACCCTTATCACGATTCCTGACATTTTGAAATTCTGAAATGTCACGTTTTCAAAAAAATCACGTTTTTTTGTCAGGAACCCTGACATCAATTTTTATGGATTTTTTTCAAAACTATGTCACGTTTTCAAGTTTTTTTTTTTTGTTTCTTGTCAGGAACCCTGACATCAATTTTTATGGATTTTTTCAAAACTATTCAAAATCAGGATTCCTGATAATTAATAAATGTCATGATCGTGAAAATGTCACGTTTTTTGTCACGATTCTAGACATTTTTTGTGTTCGTTAGGAATGACCCTAACCAGATGTCAGGCCAACTCTTGCAACAAGCTGCTTCTGAAAACCCAAAATGGAGGTTATAGCACCTTCGCAGGCGTGTTTGACCCGGGGAACGAGAGAATCGGGCCCGCTGTTCTCAAATTCCGACTAGCCTCCTCTTTGCGAGACGCATCCAATGACGTTCGCCGTTTCTTCAGGATAGGAATTTGAAGTTTTTCGATACAACGCGGTTTCCCCAAAATCAGTTTCGGACGCTATTTATCCGAAAATTGGGCCACTTTTTCGGATGAAATTGCGATACATATCCGGAACTCGTTTTGCGATATTATTTAAATTTTTCAAACCAGTTTTATATAGAGTTGGACGGTTCAGATACACGAGGATGTATCTTTATCATCTCCGGAGTTGATTTCTTAGATGCAACTTCGGAGTTGTGTATGCCGCTACCCGTCCGAGACAGCAGGGAGTCACGGACAAGGAGATCATTAAGCCATGGCACAACAGCTGCGAACGAATCTGTGGAAGGCCACCGATGCGGTAGGTGCGTACTACAGATGTGTGCGGCTGCGCCCGCACGCTCGAAATGCTTGTGCTATCGTTCCGAGAGGGAGATATGCTTGGGTGCTTAGTGTCCGATATTTTTACGGAAACGACAAGATGAATCCTCTGGGCTGCTGCATGATATCATGTATCATTCCCGTTTGCGACAGCATGGAAGGCGGTGAACCCGCTGATGTACGTGCGCTACAGTAGTTCACAACAGCAGCAGCTGCATTGCTGTACCGATGAGGTTGCGAGTTGCAATGTGTACCGGCTGCAAGCGGTGGTTGGACAGCAGTGGGCTGTAGACTTTTACAACTACACGTCCGAGTTGTGGGTTTTGTTCTCGCGCAATTGAGGTGTTGGATTACTTGCTTCGCGATTGAGGAGACCTCAGCTTGCTGTGGGAGCTTCAGCACCCCAGCTGTCTACTACTATATATACATACATATTTTTGTCCTCCCCGTTCAGTGTGTTCCCTCGGCATATCCTCCTAGCTCACAGCCAGCCTCAGCCCGTAATTGCCGACGACAATATTATTTGCTTTCTTTCTTTTCTTCAAGTTCTTTTCAGA